>JAOXNG010000001.1:198928228-198949301 GCA_028566535.1 Scolopax minor | reverse complement strand
TAGGGTTACAGCCCAGCAACAGCAGCTCTCATTGTATTTTTGCCTCCCGCTGTCTCCTTTTTCCCCTCCTGTTGTTTATTTTGAGGGACAGCAAAACAAGAAGGGGAAAGAAAAAAAAAAAAAGAAAAAAAAAAGGCATTACTGCTCAGCTAGTAGTAAAACTTCTTTTATGGGCTGGCCTTGTAGCCTACTGCTACTGACACCAAGGATTTGAGAGAGGATCCCGGTGAAGCAATAGACACAGCTCTCTCTCTCTCGGTTGTTCTGGCTCGTGACCTGAGAGAAGCGCTGAAGGAGCTCTCTTCATCTCTTTGCTGCCAGAAAAATGATTGGCTCAACACAGGTTCAAGGATGAGAGACACCGAGGGGAGGGACTTCACTTCACCGAGTGGGGCCAGGAGGACAAAACAATTTCTCTTGCAGAGAAAGAGGGGCAAAAAAAAAAAAAAAATTTGAAAGCAAACATAATAGGACAAGAGAATATATTATTAGCACGCAGGCAGGTCCCCAAACAGAAAGTTATGATATATCTTTCCCCAAAGAAAATGTTTAGAGTTCACATCTAAACCAATGCCACTGTTGCATGAGGCTGAAGAACAAAGCTGGCTTAGCGGTTTCACATGCTTTTATATAACCCTATAATTTTTTTAAGCGCTTTGTTTCATAAAATGAAATTATGTAGGCAATTAGTCTATACTGTGCACTAACCCCTGTTAAGCCTTGGCTAGGAAAGGGAATTTTAAAGAACAGAGTTATTTCATTTTAGAAACAGGTTATTGTGTATGCCCTGTAAGTTTTTCATTAAAAAGTGTTACATTTATTATACAAATGAATTATTTCATTGGTCTTCCCCGTTAATGCTTTGAAAAACATGAACGATGGCATATAGTTGGATATATCTCAATACAGAGCAGAAAACTTTTTTTTTTTTACTTGGGAAAATAGGCAAAGTAGAAGAGGGTGGTGACTTGGACAGCTGGAGCCTTTTCTATGGACACTGAGGGCGGCTGTGGGGTGGAAACTCACTGAGAAGTAGCTGGTCTAGTTTTGTTTCACCATGGCTCTCTGAGAACCTGACTCATGTGGTACAAACTGTCAGTCCAAGGAAAGTAGGTAACAACAGAACTACAAGGACATACAGGCATCCTCACGGTCCAAAATAAGTCACCACCTCCTGTAACCTGCTTCTTGCTCAGACAGGGAGATGCCAGGTAGAAGGGGATTGCCTGTATCTGACAGAACTGGGGGAGGAAAGAAGAAATGAGGTGGAAGTCTTTGATCTTAAAGTACTCTGAAATGGTCCATCATCGCAGTGGGATGTTTTGTTTTTCTTGTTATTGTTATTTGGTCTTGTCATTTGCCGGCCTGATCTACCAGCTCCAATAGATCTAAGCAGGGATTGTTCAAAGGGCAAGTAGATCATGCCAACTAGCTCTGGGTTTCAGGGTTTCTCCTGGACTGTGCAAAAGGAATCACAAAGACCTGCCTCATCGGTGAAAGCAGTGCCCTCAGAGTTGCCTGGAATTCTTTGGTTTGCATTATTTGATAGGACATTTGAGAGTGTCCCAATACATTTCTGCTCTTTTTCAGAACTAGAGAAAGGCTTTCAGAGCAGCCTGTTAAATAAGTTTAAGCTCCTGGTGTAAATTCCACTATAGTACACTAGAGAAAAAGCCAGTATATCACAGTGCCAGAAAGTATGGAAGTGAGATGACAAAGATGTATTAGATATTTTACTACTAAGAATACACCACATGGAGAAGACACCAAAGATACAGTTTGCTGGAGCAAAATATGGGGATATGAAGGATAGAGAAATACGAGTCTGAGAGCATTGTTGGTTTTTTGGCAAATCCCAGTCAAACTTTCGGTTCATGTAAAAGCTTGCTACTAGCAAATCATATGTGTTTTGGAGCATTTTTTTCCCCATTGCTTCCATACAGAGGTATACTGGCCACATCATAGGCAACACTTTGCAGTCCTGCAAATTCTACAGATGTGTAATCTTCTCATATCCAGTATTTGCACTGCGGCATTGGAAGCATTCAGGCTAATTCTACTTGGTCTGGGCTGCTGTCACAGCCTCTTGCAGATGCCAGGTCATTAAACATGGGCTGATATATGTCTTAGCATGGTACAACATTTGGGCTAATTGGACCACCCACTCTGTACGCTGCTGGAGCAGCTATACGCTTCCATTGCTGGCTAGTTCACTGGCTATGGCTGTTGTGCATACAATAGCAATAGCATAAGCATGCCTCTCCTAGAACAATAAAATTAAAACAGGAAATAAAAGAATAGCTAAATGGTATTCTCTTGCTGACCATGAATTGATGATCAGGAGCTCCGATGACTTTGGCTTCTAGGAAGAGGACAGAAATTACTCTGACTTACATTAGATTATAGTAATTTCCTCCAAGATTTTGAGTTACTCTCATCACAGGCTTGATTATGATGCCAAGTGCAGCTTCTCCTCCCCAGAAAACAGCTAAATGAAGTTCCTCTTGTATCACGCAACATGCTGAGACTCTCTGTATCTCCTATATGCTTTTGTTTTAACCAGGATAACGTATATTAAACAAGCATTCTCTGAAAAATGTTAGTACTCCTCAAATACCTCTCATACCACTTCAAATCAAGTATTAAATGATACACTTTAACAGAGCTATGCAGGGTTTAACTTGCTCTATGTGTTTGTCTATGTACTGAAGAGGAAGAGAATCCATGAAATAATAACACAGCAGAGTAGATCAGGTGGAAGGAATCAAAGTGCATGGAGAGCTCTTCAGTCTATTCATGGGTTCAGGTTCTGCCAATGACACCTGACATTCCAGTAGGAAAATAAACCGTGATAATTACAAGTGTCAGTGAAGTGCAGAGCTCTGGAGAGCTGCTCACTGAAACATCACACACTGATTTTCCTCTTCATATTTACTTGCCTGCTTTCTTTAAACTTTCCCAACAAGGAGACAGTTGGTTTCCAATCTGAACAAAGAACAGTGATTTCTGAGACTGATGAAATGTTAAGTGTTGCTAGCCAACTTCTGTTTATCCTAGCCATTTTTCTCTGCTAGCCTTTTAGATAGAGAGTTTCTGGAAGAGAAGGCAGGCAGGTGGGCAAGTGCCACTGCTGTCCAAGTCATGCCCATGGTGGCAGGCCTGAGCACATCAAGAGTACTTTTATTCTTGAAAGCATTAGCAAAGCTAACTGAACCACGGGGATGATTACAAGGTAGTGGCCTCATGCTGAAAACATGGAAATTGACCTGCTGTTGTTCTCTTAACTTTCCCCAAAGTTGGTTTTCATGGTCCCTGTTGCAATCACAGACAACCTTCTAGGCTGCTGTTTTCCAAGATTTGACAGAAGCCAGATGTACTCGGTAAACGTTATGATGTGGTCAGCAAGAAAATATGCAGTATGTATATTCCTTTATCACAGTCCCCTGGCACTGGGCAATGTTACATACCACTAGGGGGTATGTTTGTTTTGCCAAGATGGTCTATAAGCATATTTTGTGATTACAATATAATCTCTTTGTAAAGATAAAACTTGCTCAAGGTTGTGAGACATTCTGGTGGAGGGCCATATGCACCACAGAGCTCAGCTGAGATAGGACTGGAGCAAGAACATTTGGAATGCAATTGCTTTGTGTAAAAACGTGCACATAAATTTACATCTGTATGTGATATTTTTACTGAAAAAAAGCAAGAATTTGTGTTTTAATGGTAAAGTCTTTGCCTAAATCTCTTTTGTTTCCAAATTTAAAGATTGTATACAATGTTATTTTAAGGTGACTGTGTATGCACAGACTTACGGTGGGATTTTCAAGGGAGTTTCAAGAGCTTTCTTTTCTGATCCATTAGAAGTTTTTGCCTTTGTGTTCTCAACTCTTACCTCACAGATCAACCAAAAGGGGAAGGATAGAAATTAATTTACAGCTGTGCCCTTCTTTCCACTGAGCAGCAGAAAGAGATGCCTAAGTAATACCATGAAAAGTTAACATAGCAGTGACATAAACAGTCAGGACTATTCAAGGCTTCTGGCTAACCCTTCTAATGCTCACCAACCCACGGAAAGCACTCTTCACTGGGGGAAGTCCTTTGGGGAAAAGCTCATGTTTTTCCCCAAGGTGTCCTCAGAGACAAGCTCCTCAAAACAAGGGGCTTATAAGGCACAATTGTGACCATTCAATAAAAAGAAATGTTCCAAAGGAAAGGTATATGAAAGTCAACGAACTTGGCAAAAAACATTGTTTAAAAATGCTTCTATTTTAGTTACGTGATTTAGGCCACATAAAACAGGCACTATAGAAACTTAAGGCAGAAATCTTGAGTTCATTTCCGTTTAGATCATATGGATTAATAAACAACCAGAGTGTTTCCCAGCTCTCACTTGAAGTCTTCAAACACAAAGATCAAAAGCAAAGAGTTTGGTGAACTTTATAACTCCCTGAGAATGTGCCACAGTTGTCTCCAGCCACCATATTCTGTGCAAGATTGTATTACTTGTAGAAGAGATCATGCCAAATTCAGATAGCTTGCCTTCAGGATTTTTCATTTTTCATTCAAAACTTCAGACTGTCTGCAGGAATTCAGCTGTTTTGAGGTCGTATGATGGGTTCACCCCAGACATCAGCCAAACTCTCACTGAACTGCTTGCTCACTCCCTGCCCCTCGTGGCAGGAGTGAGAGAATCAGAAAGGCAAAAGCAAGAAAATCCATGAGTTGAGGTAAAGACCATTTAATAGGTGAAGCAAGCCACCCACATGAGCAGAGCAAAGTAAAGAGTTCATTCAATACTTCCCCCTGTCAGGCAGATGTTTAGCTGCTTCCTGGAAAGCAGGGCTTCATCAAGCCATAATTCAAAATATCCCCTCTACTTCCTCCTTTCTCCCATCTTTTGTTTTTGAACATGACATCATATAGTCTGACATTTCTCTTTGGTCATTTGAGGTCATCTGTCCCGGTTGTGTCTCTTCCCAATCTTTTGCCCACCCCTAGCCTACTCACTTGGGGAGGCAGTGTGGGAAAAAAGAAAAAAAAATCCAACCCAGACTTCAACTCTATTCAAGAACTGTTCAGCAATAGCCAAAACACTGTTTTAGTCATAAATCCAAAACACAGCACCATATGGGCTCAGAATGTGAAGACAAGGACAACCACTGTGACTCTAATATCATTATGCACCCCAGTATTCTGCACCTTGGAATATTTGGGCTCAGCCTTAGGGTTGTTCTGACGTGTGTCTGGCTGTCCACAGCAGTCCCTTGTGAACTATCTCAGGACTTAAGTATTGCCAGAGTGCAAAAACAGTCTGTCCATGTCCTGGTTTTCTAGGTAGCAACCTTGTAGTGAGGAGCTGTTAACCCTTCACAGCCTGGCACAGCAGTTCTGGGTTGCTGAGGCAGTCAGCATTGCGTCTGCTTGAAGACAGACAGCAGGCATCATGGAACAGTTGCAGTGAGGCTCCTGGTTTGACCTCAAATCCAAACAACAACAAAAATCACCTTTAGCATGCTGGTTTTCACTTCCATGAAGCAGAATCAAACCTATTTAGCTTTACCAAAACCATGCTAACGGGACTTTCTGGATATAAAGTTTCCAGAAGGCTTAGTGCAATATTTGGGTAACACAGACACGGGAAGTGAACTCCAGAAACTGCATTAAGATGACGACTCTGCTATCTTGAGTCTGGGTCTGTCTTAGACTACCATAATTGGTATCTGTTACTGTCTTTTTAAATAATACCAGGCATTCCCATTCTTACCAAATCTGACAGTAAGTTTTGCATTTACGACATCCTCAATACAAAGGCAGGAGTTTTGGGGTCCAGATCTCCTAGCTGATGTTGTTATTACCTCATTTCTCTTCTGTTGCTGATTTATTACCCTTTTTGAAAAGAGGACAACAAATGTGTAAGAGAGAAACAGCATCCTTCTCTAAAGTCATCATCTCAAGTGACTTGCTACAATGTAGGCTACCAGGAATCCCTTCATTTCACTCCATGCCACTCATACATGGTTTTTTATCAGCTACACAATCTGTCTGAAGGTTGTTCAACAGCTTGTTGGACTTGATCAAACTTGTTGAAAGGGAGAATTCTCCTGACTTGGCAGACGGTGAATATTTGGGCAGAATCTGCTTACTTTACCTATGAAGTGAGTGCTTAGTTCTTGATAGTTTCTATATATAACTGCATACAAGGTATCTACAAACAATCCAATATGCTGGTTCTGAGGCCAAAAAAATACTGTGCTCTTTATTTATTAGTCTCAACAATTTCACAGACAAAACAGAGACAGATAATCCAAACAAGAACCATGAAATGCTGCAGCCCTGAAAGGGAATATTTTTGTTCCCAGTCGCACTGCACACACAGTCATCACCAACAAATCTCACTGCACAGTAACAGTGCTCCCTGAAGAAGCTATTAGACTTTATTTTTCACTGTATTTGTTCAAGGTTTCAGTACAGCTCTACCAACTTTAATGATTTTAATCCATGTCGCAGCAAAGCAGGTGTGCAATTAAGAGAATATATGATTTATTTTTATTTTCTTTTTATGTACAGACTATTTTTCCTACCTTTTTTTTTCCCACTTTACTATAGACAATTTCAAATAGTGCTTTCTGGAAAGTTCAAATTTAACTCTAGAAAAGTATGAACAATTATAAGCATAGAACAAACCAGTAATGCTTTTAGTGACTATCAAAAAGGGGGGAAGGCCCAAAGGCAGAACTTCCACATTTTCCATGCAGAAAACCTGATATGATACATACTTACATAGGCAAAAAAGAATCCCTTTGATTTTAGTGTTTAAATAGGTCAGGCCTATGAAACCATGATTGGTAAAAATGATAAGGATCCCTTAACATCACAGCCAGACATAAATAATTTGAGGAAAAAAAAAAGACTGAAAAGAGTTTCTGTTATGAATGCTTTATTTTAATATAGTTGAGAGTTTGAGGGGTTTTTTTGCCTTTTTGATAGAAAGCCCTTACTTTAGAACTTACATTCTGCTTTTCATCTTTGCTCAAAATGTCGTTAGCATATGTAATTTTGAACATTTTGGGGTTTTATTTTAACACAAAAGAAACGGGGAGAAATAATGGGGAAAGTATTTTTTTTCACGAAAAATAATAGAAGAGGAAGACCATCCACTGATACCAAGAGCCTGAATTCAAGAATAGCTGTACTTGGCATTTCAGAGCAAAAAAGTAATTCTCCACAGAGTTGTCTGGGTTGCAAGGGACTTTTCAGATCATGCAGTCCAACCATCAACCTGACTGACAAAATACCACCACTAAACAATATCTCTAAGCACTGTATCTACCCATGTTTTAAATACCACCAGTGATGGTGACTCAACCCCTTCCCTGGGCAGCTCATTGCAATGTTAGGCAACCCTTTCAGTGTAAAATGTTTCCCTAATATCCAATCTAAACCTCCCCTGGCGCAACTTGGGACCATTTTTTCTTGTCTATTGCCTGTTACTCAGAAGAGACTGACTCCCGCCTCTCTACAACCTGCTTTCAGGTATTTGTAGACAGCTGAAACTTTTTAAGAAATGAAAGTGCTAGAGAAAAGGAGGCTTAGGGAAGACCTCAGCCTCCTTTTCTCTAGCACTTTCATGAGCGTTACACATTAAATAGAAAAGAATCAGACCACTGGTGGTTTTGTACAGCAAGGAGTGTGGGATGTGGTTTTAATGATCTTTGCAGACTTTTACCCAAAGACTCCTATAATAGGAGTCATATGGTTTTGCTTTGCAAGGATTACCAGGAGGTAGGAGGTCTGCAATTGTTCAGAATTTTGTGTTGTCTTTCTGGCAAAGGCAGTACTGACCAAGGTTTTGACTGTGCTGTAATAATCTGCTTTATTTGTGAAGGCTTAGGACCACCACTGATCAGTCCTGCTTCACAATTACATTCATAGTTCCTAACACAAAACCTTGCTGGAAAGTGAACCCTGCTTGTTGAGACTCAAGAGGGTATTTGGGTATTGACCATTTCAGCAATAAATCTTTAAACAATGGTTATTAAAAAGGGCAGTTGCCTCCTGCCCTGTGGCAGTTTTATAGCTACCCAGTATAAAATTCACCTGTGGAAATTCAGATATGACTCAAGTGATGGATGGATGATGGATGTTGACCATTGTATTTGAGTGGTGTTAGTTCCAAGTGTGGTGAAGGCAAAAAAGGAGGTTTAAGAGAACATGAAGCTGACAAATGAGTTCTACTTCACAATCCTCATTTATCTTTCTATTATTATAAACCTTATTTATCTCTCTCCTTTTTTTCCATTTTCTAATTGTTCCAGACAGCTTTCATGAAACAACAGAGAGTAGGTGGTACCAATGACGTACTCCTGCCATCTGAAATTCCAAATGCTGCAACTTCCATGTCTTATCTTAGTATTTGCCAGTCTGAAATGCGCAACCATGTGTCTGCATGAGCTGAGCAATGTGTTAACACGCATTGTGCCTGTACACACCAACTCTACAGCATAAGTCCAGCGCACTCGCAAGGCTGGTCTGCCCCTCCCAGTACATACAACACATCCAAACAAAACTCTTTCTCACCTGAGATACAGAATTGTTCTGCACATGTTCAGTGTGGACTTTTACCTAGGATTTCCAGATATTGGGCAGCCCAATCAGAGCTATTGAGATGGTTGAAGAGATGTCAAAAAATTCCATACAGACAGAGAAATGTAGCACAAATGTGATTAAGCTGCTACTCTTTCATGTGGTAGCACGGGAAGGCAAGTTTGCAACGTACTGCCAGATGCAGTCTCAGCACATGAGAATTCAAAGAATGCAAGGACACAGACTTATACTTTTTTTTTTTTTTGCCTTTTTAAAGGAGGAGAGAATGACAATAAACACAGTCTGATTTGTATCTTGAAGCACCTGAAGGTGTAACTGAACTGATACTTGTCATGTTTATTGCAGTGCTTGGAAAACCAAGCTCTGTCAATGAAACATTTGTGACTATGTAACTTCTTTTTTTATTTGAAGATCTATTTACTTCAAATGAGAGTATGTGGGGAAAAAAGCAAAGATTTTATGAGTAACTGTTATGTGTTTCAGCAAAGTCTAATGGGTTAAAAAAAAGAACATTCTAAATTCCCTGAATAAAAGAACATTCTAACTTTTTAAACTGTCTACACACATTTATTGGGTGTAAAATTTCTGTAATTCTCTTAATATTCTCTCTTCCTGGATTGTCTCTTCAGTGATTTAGCTCTGAAATATGTAACACAGGTATCCTGGTAACAATTAGGAAAAAAATTTTCTTCAGTGGACTTTCTCTGAAGAAACATTTTTTTCTGGACTGGGTCAAATAAGGTGAACACTGACTTGAAAGAAGTCTTAAGATTTATGGTTTTTTATTATAAATACAGATAATTTCTCTGTTACAGTAAACTTCCAGATAAAATGGGAAGCAGAAATTAGAACAGTCTTTGATGAAGGCTGATGCCAGTGTTCATAGCAAAGGCTTCATCAAATATCTTGTACTGACTGTTATAATGACTCAAGAAATTGAGAAACTGAGTAAGCATGCAAGATCTTTAGAACTTACTCAGCTGAACTTCAAAGGGTTTTGTTATTTTTGCTGATCACTAATAACTCATAAATGAGATTTTGGATCTATTTATGAATCAGGTGCTGCGCAAAGGTCATGCACTAAAACAGCTCATTGCTTTTCCCTTTCAAATGCATTAATGGGGAGTCAGAGTAGGATGGAGCCCACCACCAGTTAACTAGAAGCATGAGAAAAGAGTATTTGTTGAATAGAAACGTTACTGGTAGTATTTAGACAATTGTTAGTATTTAGACAAGGCAAAACTTTGCTTGGTCCTGTGAAGAATAATAAAACCTGTATTTTGATTATAAACATTTATATGATTACTAGCCTAAAACTAGAGGCATTGAAATAGAAGATGTATAGTATATTGTATATTGCTTTTCTTATAGAGTGTATCTTATGTATCTAATATGGTGACAAACACAGGAAAAATTTTTAAGACAAATGAAAAGGACTCCATTGTAACAAATACCATTATAGCAGGTCACATTGTGAAAGCAAGATATGAAGTCACAATGCAGTGCAGGCATGTCATTAAAAGGTAATTTGGAGTGCTCTTAGAAGGCTGTTTTATCCTTCTGCTAGCTATTAATAACATGCCTGCATGAGTTTTGTAAAGTTTTTTCTTCTTGTTTGAGACCTTCAGTGGCTTTGGAAAAAGGAAGGGTAAAAAAGACAAACTGTTTGCCCACAGTTCCACTTGCAAGATTCGTGTCACTGAAACCTACTCAAAAGGAGGCAGAATGAAAAAATTAAGAAGTATCCATAGAAGCTGAACTGAAAAAGGCCATTTAACAAACAATATTTTTCTTCTAAAGAAGGCCCAGGCTATTGGCACTGTTTGCATTTGCGAGAAAAAAAGAAGCTGCTTATCAGGCAGAGACTCAGGAAAGGCATTCGCTGATCTCTGTCGCCTGCAAGATTTACAGATAACTCTGCTGTTGCATTTCCCAGCAACTCATGGAGAAAGAGCCCTTCCTGTACAGAGGCCTGTGTAAACAGTAACTCACAAAACAGTGATTTCAGAACAAGAAGAATAAACTTTAAATTACTTTTTTTTTTCAGAAGCTCATAGGGTCACAGCTATCAAGATATACATTCCGCTATAGGATGAGCAGTACAAATGTTAAAGCTTTTAAGACTGTATGTAGTTCACTGCACACACAATTTTCCCATGGCCTACACATATGGCACATCAATTTATTACATAGACTCATGTTCCCACAGAGGGAATAATACTGAATTCTGCTGTGTTATACTGGTGCTGTAGCCTTGACTAACTTGTTCAAGGACACAACATAGGCCTGGTTAGTACGTACATTATGCACTTCAACTGCTCACAGTCAAAGACATAAATGACAGAACCAAACTTTACTGTTTTGTTTTCAAGTAGATAAGTCTTTGGTTACTAATAAATTCAGTTGATTTGGGGAAGCAATCATAACTGACATAGTAATTTTCAACTGTAACTTCCAGACCACTAAGACTGCCAAATGAATTCTGATAAAAAGCTGAAATATAGCATGTGATAGTTTGTATGGACTCTGCTAAACAGCTAGGACAAGTAATCAGACTTGATTTTGTAATTAATCCCTTGGTTTCAGCGTGGGAAGATCTTGGCTTATATGTTTTGCTGAGCTTTTCTGCCTATGCTAGTTTACAGTAAAACTCTAACCTGCCATATCCTTCCCAGTAGGCTGGAGGCTGATATTTTAACATAATGTTCAGATTTACATAGTAGTGAAATTAATCTCTTAACCATTAAGTTTATAGAAATTTCTAGGGATACCACCTTACCTCCTCTGCATATTACTACAATGGAAATACTGACATTAATTAGACTATCTTCAAATCTGTAAGAAATTTTATGCAACCTATTTAACCTCACAAACATCACAGTGCTCTAAACCTTGATAGAGCTCTAGTATTATTTAATGACATCCAATATTATTTTAATGCTAAGCATCCTTTGTTGATAGTGCAAGGTTGTAATCTTGTTACTTAGTGCAGAAGGCTTGTACAAATGAAGTTCAAGTCTCTTCAGAGAAGCTTTATAGGACACACTAAAACGGTATTACAGAATTACACAAAAACCACTTGCACCCAGGGGAGATTGGTCCATTTCCATAGGACTGCACTTTGAGGTGGTCAGTCTTCACATTTTAGGGGTACCAATCATTTTTATCCAACTGGCAGAACAGAGAAGCTTGAAACAAGAGAAGCAGCAATTCTCAGCATTCACAAAGCTGAGGTTAAAACTGAACTGCAATGAACTGCTCCTTCTCTTTGTTCTGCTCTCAGTAAAAGACAAACCACCAATATGTGGCTCATAACTCTTACTAAAAATTCCCACTCCTAAAACTGAGCATCAAGAACTCAGGTGAACAACCATCTTCCTACAATAATCCAATTTTTTTACTCATACCTACAATTCACTTTCACATGTCTGTCCCTGTTATTGGATTTGTTTGTGACTATCTTAGACAGGAATTAGCCCTCGGATTTTACTTTGGCAACACTGACATCAAAGGGAAAAGTTGAAAGATACAACTCTAAGGCATCAATGATTAAACATCCTCTAGAGTTACTTGTAGAGAAAATGAAGATGAGGTTGAATAAAGTGCTAGTTAAATCACCAATTTCAGAATTGAAGCAGGCTCCTTGAAGAAAGGTTTAAATAAGTACCAGGAGTACAAGATTTTCCATTGATGGTCTCATGAATTTCATGGGTTTTCCATTAGATGGAGAGTTAGGGTCACAATGACAGACAACTGGAAAATTGTTATCAGTTCTTCTAGGCAAGATATTGTATGTAAAGTTCAATTTGTTCTCAGAGGCTTTGGGAAGAGGCTGATCTATGACTTGATGATGAGTTCAGTATGTGAAGTTCATGTCAATAACACTGTCTTGATTTGCAAAAGTTTCTCCTCATCATGAGCTTATCCCACTGAAATAAATATAAACCACCAGAAGATTTTTAGCAGCATTCAGTTTTTTCTCTAAAATTGGCCATAGAGGCAAAGCGAAGTGAAAAAGAGAATAATTTGTGGCTGTGAAACATTGGTTGGTCTCTCCAGGATGATTGTCTACAACAGTTTAACTTTTGGGTGTTGCACCGGTGTATTGCACAACCAGATTACACATAGCCTGTCCAAAACACCATGGAAACCTGCAACAAGGAACTGTAGAATTTTAGTAAACTGGGAAAGGTTAAAATCATATCAAGAAGGGATGTACAGTCAGTCCTAGCAGTGAATCCCATCATATCCAAAACCCACTCTATTAGTTCTCTTAGACTACTTGGCCAAAAAAATTTCATGTGTTATTAATCTCTGAGTTCTAATGTAATGGAGATCTAACTAAAGGGATGATGATGACCCTGCCTCTCCCTGAAACAAGGATGGATGTCAAGGAGGCATGATTTGATTCCAAGCAATCCCAGGAGTAGGTGATAATAGATCCATAGAATCTCAAGATAGCTATCAGACATGGCAGTGTCCACATATCTTTTATTTTTATTGCTAACTATTTTTCTACATATTTAACCAGTCACATTATGTTCTAGAAAATACAAAGTATGCCATGAAATATGTGCGTAATGTGTAGGATGTGTAAAGCAGATAACTGCTGGTGCTGCTTGTCCTGACATTTCTATTTCACAACTGAACCTTAACACTGCAGTCATAATGGTACAGTGATTGCCAGACAAATGGTATTGATGACAATTAAATCCCAAATGAAGATTACTTTTGACCTCTCAGAATGATGAACAAAGGCTTCTGAAAGAATAGAATTTGCAAAAAACAACTCTAGCTTATAAGATATAAATAAAAGACACTGAGCATAAATACTTTACAAATATTTTTCACAGTGATTTGATTTGCTGACATGTTATTATTTATACCCTACACTTGCTAATGCCTCAGATCTTAAATTAAGGTATTTTACAAAAGATGTGCAGAAAAGGTACATACCACAGAAAGAATTTCTAAAGGAAGTAGTGAAGATTACTCCTGAAATATACATAGCTCTGGTTCTGAATATAAAAGTAAAAATGACATTGTACAAACTGCATGCAACTACTGCCAGCCCTGTCTGCAGTTGAGAAGCAACCTGTACTTGCAGAACTTTTCACCTTGACCAGACAAGCTGAGGCTTGCTATCTGCAGTGGATCACTGCTTCTTCAGGATCATATGCTATATGGTGGAATTGCTCTGCTGTAGAAAATTAGTAACTAAAGAAGAATGAAGAATTTAGAAATGTTCAGGGGGTTATTTTTGTTTGGTTTTGATTTTTTAAAGTCCAAACAAGTAGTAAAACTAATTTGCTAAATCACAGCATAGAAGAGACTTCTGTAAAATACAAAAGTTTGATGCAATGAAAAATAATTATCCACTTCTTTGCATAGATTTGCTAAGGTTAGGAAAGTTGCTTACACTGTAGCTCTCATATTAATTTAGGGATTCTGGAGTTTCATTTTTATTTTTTCAGTTGAATAAGTTAAGTGATAAATTATCCTCCCCTCCCCAAAGAAAAAAAAAAAAGGTTAAGCCAAAGCATCTTCATTTTTAGTATTCCACTACTGGCTTTAGCATAATGACTTTCACTTCCCAACTTAAGGTACATGACTTTGCAAGGACTCTGGTCAAACTGATTCAGCTGATAAAGCAGCAACTGCAAGGTGGATCTGGAAGGTGAATAAAACAGAATCAAGACTAAATACTGTCTTCTTCCAGTTGGTGACTCCAATTATTTTTAATGTAATTTTATGGGTAACTTGTTTTGAGTTGAGCAAATTTTTGTTGCTTTTTCTCTAGATATGATATTTTGATTTACCTTCACCTCTGTTACTGAATTCATCCTTCTCTGGCAAGCACATAATGTCTATTTTTAGCTGTATGAGCTACTAATCCAGTTTCTCTGACAACTGCAATTTGTTGGAAGAAGTGGCTAGTGTTACGTTGTCTCAGAGCTATGAGCCCATTTGAGAAATTAGCTTTTAGCTGACCTTTAAAGCAAGTGAGAATAATGTGCCTGCAATTCCACAGGGTTTGGATTTCATTATCACAGCAGTGTGTATGAGACAGGATGCCCATGATGTACAACTTTGTCTCTCTGTTTTGTTTTCCTGGTAATTATAGAAACTGTTCACTGTACATGGAAAATCTGCAAGTTTTCTCAGCTTTTGAGGACAATGCTATTTCTAATTCCTTTTCTCTGGAGAGGATGACAGTTCATAGTGTGGAGGACTGCATACTATTGCTTCTTCCCAGGAACTTTCTCACGGCCCCCCTAACCAGGGCTGCAGTGAAATTTGCCACAGATGTCTAAGGATCAGAATGGCAATTGCAAACTGAAGAGCAAAGTATGGGAGTAGTAGAGCAGAGTGGCAGCTCTCATTCTTCCCACTCACTTCTGCTTCAGAGCTGACCCAAGATCCTGTTGGAGAATCTGGGGACTCCAAATACAAGTACAATTTAGGACAGGTCAAACAGAAGCTTTAGTAACTATGACTGTAGTGAGAGAACATTTGGCCAGCATCTCCCCCTCTGCTCCCCTGTTCTTTCCCAAGTGATTTCAGAGACCAACCTATATACTGTTTCAGAAAAAAGAAAGAGGTTAGGTAAAAAGAATATTTCAATGTTAAACCCCCAGATATCCATTCCTGAGAGGGATGGACTCTTTAAATAATTTGATAACTGCTACTATTCTAAGAAGGAATCAAGCAGTTTATGGAGAGGTGGCTCATGGTGGAGCCTATAGGAGTGTCAGACCAATATTATGCTGGATTAGAAGTGGGGAGCTAGAAACAATCACAGATGGCTAACTTTTACTTGAAAGGACTAGGATAAACTTCCTATCTAGACCTCTCAAATCTTAAATATCAATAATTTTACAACCACAACTCTTTGAACCTCTGGTTGGACCCCAGCCCTTGCTCCTGATGCATTTCTTTCAACATATATTTGCTATTCAATGTATATTTCCTCCTAATAGGAGACTATTACATCCTCTCATTCTTATCAGTAGTGGAATTCATCTCACCTACCGTACAGCAGCTAATCTCCACCTCCACACTGCAGTCACTGGGGAGAGAGAGAGAGTGAGTGTGCTTTATCACATCCTTAACACTTTCTCTTGGAACAATCATTCTTTCAGATGCCAGAATGTCTGCACTGACTGTAGAGGAACCGACCTGACCAGCTCAGATGAGACATAATTTTAAAATACCTAAATTTATGTTAGCTGAATTTTACTCAATCTTACAGCAGTTCCCTAAACACTTGGTGCTCTAGAGCATAATTGGCCCCAGTGCAACTTGGTCTGAGCAAGACATAATAATAATAATAAGCAATATTCCAGCATCAAAGACATTAATGGCTGGAACTTAGCGAGCCTCCAGTGAGGCAATATAAATGTCATCTATTGAGATGGGAATATTGTCTAGACTGGGCTTTGTATAGAATTCAGTAAAAGGCACAATGCTGACACATTTTACAAAGTGCATTTAATGCCTTGTTTTGGGATGTGGTGTCTCTTAACAACTGAGTTAAACCTAGGCCTTACCTAATCTGATCGGCCTGACATTTTTGGTGAAATACCGCTCTGTTTGAAATTGACTATAAACAACTGTTTGTTGAATATGCTTTTAAAAACTCCATACATAGGATTGTTTCTGAAGGAGTGGTGTGAACTGTAGATTATGTCATAGACCTTGTATCTTTTTGTTATGATCCAACAGTCTTCTTCCATGCTTTCTTTCAGTTTAGACATTAATAAACTATTTGCCTACAAGGCAGAAGAGCTTCCATTTTTTTTAGAGTGCTAACATTTAAGTACTGTATTCCTATATAGTTTTTTAAAGGCTTTCTCACTCTCACCTCCAAATTTCTACCAGTTGTAATGTGTCACATCTAGTTTTGCATTCAGCATCAAAACTCAGAGTAATTCTGAGCCCTGCCTCCAGGAAAGTCAAATGATACAAAAAAGTGGGACGTTCTTGTTTGCATTTTGCATGTAGAATTTTTAGACTTTCTTTTTACCCACCCAATTTTTGTCTGCAACTAGAGATTCAACTCTTATTTAAAATACAAAGCAACTTTCCCTCCTCCAAAAATAGTCTATTTCTCATGCAATTCCACATAAAGACTATGGCCTCTAAAACTCATATTAATGCCTTAAGAGTTCATGACGTTATGTACAGCACTTTCCTGCATTTTGGATTATACCCAGAATACTTTGGGTCACCCAACTTCCAAATACACGAAAGCTGAAAATCAGCAGCATGTCTATGTATGGCAGCTCTCTCCTACACACATACTTCACTTTCTTCAGGTGCTTTCTCTCTGTTGGCCTCTTATCTATACACTTCGGGACCTGTGAGAATTTTCCGAAGGGTAATGTTTACACATTTAAACACCAGCATGTACATGGGACTTGACTTAGAGATATAATGAGAAGGTAAGTCTTGGACTCAGCTTGACACTCTCAGAAGATAAGCTAAATTGGATGGAGTTGGCTGTGTAGTGCTTGTTCTCTTAGGATCACTCAGAACTTTATAAAAGTGTGTAATGAGCCTTGTTCCCATTGAAGACCAGAGCTTTCATACACTCACAGCAACACATCTGGTAGCATCACTTTGAAAAAAGGTGTAAAAACCTGCATAAATTAGAAACAATCCCACATTTTATCATCCAGCATAGGTTAGCAGTAGGAAAATGTACCTTTGCTGCTGGTTGGGTGTCTAGAATTTGCTTTCATGCATCATTTCAAAGGAACATTAATAATATGGATTTATAACCCACATTTCCAAAACTTATTTAGGCATTCAGAACCTCGGGATCATTCAGCAAAGTTAGGTTCAACTTTAACAGAAAGAGGTTGTGTTTAAGCAGAAAGAATGGGATTGAGAAGTATGTCCCTTATGTGAGTCCCTCCTCCTTCTTAGCAAATACAAGATACCTGAACTAAGCAGTTGTGGTTTAAGTGTACAGATTCAGAATGATTTTAACCACCAATCAGAAATGCCATGGAAACTTTTAAAATAAATTCACATGCACATACCTCCTTTCCCTTTTCCATATGATCTGTTCTCTCAAGAAATGGCTCGCTTTTAAAAAAACTCTCCTTGATAAATATTTGTTCCTACCCATGTTCTTCTTCAATAAGCTCAGAAACTCTGATATTGATTTATCAGTATGTTCCAGTCTCGTTAGGGAAAGAAAAATTAATACCTTAGAGGTATACTGGTAATAAACACATGCCGAAATGGATTAAACATACTCTCTCTGGGTATTAATCAGTTTTAGCATCTGTTTATTGTTGTGTATAAAGCAGAGGCTGTCCATTTTATATACCTGCCTGTTTTATTGCTCATATTTATCATTCCTGGGTATATCTTAGATATATTACTGTTGTCTCTAGGATGGGAGATCAGTCTTACTCAGTTGCTAGTCCTTAAAATACTCTTTGAGTATACAACTAAAAGTCTTTTCTAATCCTGGTCTGAAGCTCTGATTTTGCTCTTCCTTATTTAAGTAACAACATATACTGTTAGAAATCTAACAAAAAGACAACACCTCACAAAATCAAATTGTGTGACTATATACCCTTCTCACCAGAGGATGGAAGGACAAACAGTACATGGTATTATTCTGTCATGTAATGTTCTACTAAAAGGTGGTTTGTTAAGTTGATGGGTGATGTACAAGAATCTACACAGAATAGATTAGCATGGCTTTACTTATTGCTTCAGGAGAAGTCATTACAGAGTATTGCTAGGGAACAGTTATCTAAAATCCAAGTAGCTCAATGTGAGACCTTCTGCTAATGGAATGTTAATTTTGGGCCTACAAATTCACAAAAGCACAAAAAATGTATGTTAACCTGGCAATTATCTCTCTGCTCTTTAGAACTTCTAGATCTTATTATCATCTTTAATACAGGATAACTAACAAGTTTTATGTAGGCATTCTGGCATATAGGTCAGGTGAAGGTGGCAGAGAAGTTTTGCCTAATTGGGCAAGGAGCTCAAAGCTCAAAAGTTTTTCTAAATCACAGTCCTAATGGCATCCAGGAATTGTGATTGGCAGCGCTGGTATCTTATGTAAAATGTTCAAACATCAGAGGGAAGAGATTTACAGAACTGCAGTAGCCATTGTTCTTGACAGTCACTATGGCTACCATATCAAACCTTTATTTATCCTGGGATACGCTTATCTATCTCCCTGCCACTTAGTTTGTTTCAATTTATTTTGGCCAATGCAAAACTCTTAAAAGCAGCAAAGACTAAAAGGTTTGAGACACAGCGATTGGGCTGGAAAGACTTTCATTCAGTGGGATCAATCTCACTTATGTTGGTCATGTTAAAAAACAGATGTCTACTCTAAGTTTGTCATCTGTGGTCACTGAAAGAGTTAAGCGCATGCGGGGAACTACACGGCCTCATGCTGTGTCTAGAACAGAAGGGACAAGCACCTCAAGCACTTACCTGTTCCCTAGTCTGCAAAGGACGCTTGATCCTTGGAATGCAGAAGTTGAAGTGGTCCAGAGAGCTGAAGGCTGAAGCAAGCACTGCTGCAGTTGAGGCAGCCAGCATGTTGATGCCCTTTCATTTTGCTGCCTCCCTGGTAGCCATAAAGCAGGAAACATACTTGTTTCTCTGAAATCCTGTGTCTTCTCTTTTTGTCTAAAATAAAACATGTTCAGCCTCACTCTGCCTTTGGAAGCCAAAATCCCAGGAGCGAACAGCCGGTTTAACATCTGCCTCCACTGATCCTTTTGTTAAGGCTGCCAACAAAGTTGCAGCTTTACATCACTTACTGTATTGGCCCCTCTAATGTGAACCCCAGCCTCCAGGGAAGCAGACTGAGGTGCCTCATGCTGTTTTTCAAAGGACATTTTGTTGCTATAGTGACTCGGTGATACTAGCCTGGACCACAGATAACTGGAGGTCAGCCTTTCTAAGCCATGGGAACAAGCAGGCATCTGCCGAGGTGAATGATCTGTCACCTATGACTGAATTGTTACATTCCCTGGTTTCACTGTTTTGCTTGCTTTCATGCATAATTAACAGTCAAGCACAAAATATCAATCATGTATATGAGGTTAAACAGTTTACAGGGTTTTGTTGTAAGGTTGCTCATAAACTGCAAATTAATAACAGTGTTAAGGTGTAAATCCTAGCTGCACAGATAAATTTAGTGCTTGGGAAAGTTAAAAGCATGCCATGGACTCCTGTTGTACTAACTTCACCCAAATCCACTAGTGACAACTTCACTGCAGTCTTCTCCCTCTCTAAGGATGTGAGTGCTTACTGTGTCACTGTAGCAGTTTTGTCTTTGCTGCAAAGAAGAGTAAGATCAGCCCTTTAATCCCACTTATTCTTTAGATCTAGGCAGCCAAGTCAACAATAGATGCAAATAAGAATAACAGGAATTACTCACTGTCTATGTCACATACAGTGTGCTAAAGGAAGGAAAACAGAAGTCTTTTGAAGAGCAGAAGCATGACCTAGAGCAGGAGACAGCATGCAAGGTGATGGAATTACGAAGAGTAGCAGCAGCCGATCAACTCCTGCCTGTCAAGTCTCCTGCACGCTCAGCATCTTCAGTTCATCCACAGCCTCTGCTGTCACTGGCACCCTCAATCCCAGTAAAGTGATATGAATATTACCTTGAAGGAAGGGAACCAACTGTTTCTGAGTTTGACAAGCTTTTATATACTTCTTCTTTTGTTGCTAATTTCAGCATGCTGGTATTTCCAATATTACACTTGTATGATTCTGCAAAACATCAGACAGAACCCAAAAATCGAAGCCAGAAGCTCTAAGACTGCATTGGGACAGGGAGTTAGCTCTCCTCACTGAGCTCTGAGTGCTCAGCAGAGGTGAGGTAGTATCCTGAGACTGTAAGAGAAAAACCCAGATAATGCCATAAATTTGTGATGCTGCTGTTGAATTATAGGCTTCTTGGCAGGAGAGTTTGCATGAAGCAGGCATGTGTGACAGCTTTTGCCAGCTGAAGAACCTGAAAGCTGTTCAGCAGTTAAACTTGCACCACAACTGGTTTCATACTCATTTGAAATTCAACATAATCGTTTTGGGTGGGTCTTTTTTCCCTTCATTTTTAAATTGTCTGGGAGAAGGATCTATTCAGAGGCAGAAATATACAGTGAGCTTAAGCCTCAGTGCAGTGCTATGATGGAGACCAGCTCTAGAGAGCAGCTCTGAGGAGAAGGACCTGGGAGTTCTTGTGGACAACAGGATGACCATGAGCCAGCAATGTGCCCTTTTGGCCACGAAGGCCAATGGCATCCTGGGGTACATCAAGAAGAGAGTGGCCAGCAGGTCGAGGGAGGTCATCTTGCTCCTCTACTCTGCCATGGTGAGGTCCCATCTGGAGTACTGTGTCCAGTTCTGGGCTCCCCAGTTCAAGAAGGACTGGGAACTGCTGGAGAGGGTACAACAAAAGGCCACAAAGATG
>JAOXNG010000001.1:198805232-198815377 GCA_028566535.1 Scolopax minor | reverse complement strand
AGCAGTAGTGGAGCACCTTTATCATTCCACCTCCTTGTGTTTCAAGAGACCTTTTCAGTTCAGCATGGTTGCAGGTGTGAAGTGTGGGGTACCAATTTTGAACTTGTTTTATCTCTCCAGGAAAGAACATATGACAAAGGAGAATGCAACTCCATTAGGGAAAATGCCTCTCTCTCTGAGTTCATCAGGAATGACTTGAAAGGGCTGCTCTCGGAAACACCAACTGGAGATCATCCGGTGCTGACAGCATGTGACAACTTCTCCGAGTATGAGATAGAGCAGCCACACATGTATAAAAAACCTTGACAGAGATACATTACACAGTCCTTGTTGGCCTTCATCCATTCATTTTTTTTTTCTTTACTGGATTATTTTAGGACTAGAGGAACCTATGTTTTCCTCTAACTGGATCTCTGCAGCTAGGTGCTCTGGTAGTCCTAGGACTTCAGAAGATGGGAGAGCAGACAAAGCACAGTCAGGAATCTTTCAAGAGAAAGACTGTGTTTTGATGCTGAAAAGACAATAATGACACGAACATCCAGGACACAGAGCAGATGTGGCTAAACAGCCAGAGAAAAGCAGAGGGGAAAAAATACTAGAATACTCCTTTTACCATTCTTTTACATACCTGGCATAGTTGTTATGAATCCAAAGCTTGAATACAGAAAAACAGAGCCTGCTCTTCGCAGCACATTGAAAACTAGCATGCAAGTTGCCTAGAAGTGAGAAAGGCCAGTAAAAAGATAACCCACTGGTTGGAGGGACATGAAAGAAAATCTAGAAATATTCTGGTAATTTGTACGTATCCTAATTTTTCTTGCATTGGTTGTAATGTGGCAATTTGCAGCAAAGAAGTAATTGATGCTTTTCCACCAGAACATCAACTCACTGCTGTCTGCCCAGAGGATAGGCCTGGCTCTGAAAACAGAAGACCTGTGACCATGATAATACAGATGCATATATGAACAGTGACTCTGAGGCTGAAATCAAGGCATGAGCATATACATAGAAATACCATAGACATGGACAAATATGTGGATTCCTAGGGGTTAAAGGAGTGATAAATACTTATTAATGCTGTGTGGATTGGAAGTAGTTGCAATGTTCAATGCAGGCAGCACAAATAAGTGCTAAAAGTTTTAAGTTCTGGTTGTTTTTATGTTGATCTACTGTCACCTAAGTTATAACCTGACTTCATGTGCTGGTGTTGGTACTTGTGTTGTCACTTTAAATCAGATTGTTTCTGTTTATGGGTATTCAAGTATCTTTACAGAAAGTAAAGATTGGTTTTTCTTCACGATGTAGTGTCATCCTTCACATGGCTATAAGACTGCATTGGATCTAGTAATTGAGTATGTATGCACATGCGTATGTATTTCTTAAATTTACTTTGATGAGTGCTCAATGCTCTTTTGGGAAAATAGAATAAATAGTGCAGTGTATTCAGATGTTGTCTCCTTATTTTTTTGTGAGGATATAGCTCTCAGAACTTCTGTCTACGTGTTAAATATTAAGACAGACTTTACAAACAAGAGCTCCATTGATTCAGCTTAAATTGCGGTGACTGGTGTGCTCCGCCTCTCGTTGTGATCTTTGCAGGAATATGAATTAAATGACATTTGGAAATGGTAGCAGAACCTCAACCATGCACATTTGAATATTTACTCAGCCAACTGTGCTTTTTAAAAGATATTGCTGAGTTTCTTAGAAATGTCCTACCTGATATCCCAGGAGAATTGTTTCTCACTGGGCAGGTCTAGCCCACAGAGTAAGCAGAAGTTTTTACTGTCCTGTAGTACTTTTTCCGCATTTTTTTTTCCTAACCAGGATATTATTGCTTTTTCATTCCTTTTGTTGACGCATCTGGGTGGATAACTTGATCACTGCAGAAAATAAAATGGAAGGACAGTAATAGGGAGGGAAGAAAGAATGGAAGCAAACCATCACATCCTGTCTTATTCTGGAATATTTTGTACAATTTGGTTCTTATTCTCCACAAACTTACAAGTATATTTAGTTGCAAACATAAGTTTGAGTAAAGTCAGTGAGACTGGTAACCTAATAAATTTATACAATTGCTTATTATTTTTGCAGAATAAATGCTTGCATTGTCCACATATAGCCATTGTATAATGGAGACTGAAATACCAGCCAAACAAACATCAAAACCTTAGATTATGACCCAGGAATTTGGATGGTGTTGAAAATTGGGACTAAGGCTATAGAGTCCATGTTCTTCAGATGGGGAGTTCTTTTTCCTGTTTGGTCCCTACAACAATGGGATCCTGTAAATACTCAGAACTCCAAGGAACAGACGGTGACATATAAAATTAAAAAAATGTTCCTGAGATCTTGATGCATGGATGCATGAGGCTGGGCTTCTGCAAAAGTGTACATCTCTGCAGGAAGAGCTACCTATCACCCAGACCACAAAGGTCTTATGGCAGAAAGTTAGGATAGTGTTATAAAGCCAAGTCATTTATTTCAGTGATTCAAATTTGAGTAAATCGAAGCACACAAAAATGAGCCTTTGCATAAATGGGACAAGCACTAAGCACACTGAAAGTCAGGACAGGTATTTTTGTTAATTTGCTTCTGAGTGCTGAGCTAGAGAAAGATCATGATTTGTGATTTCTTTCATCTGAACACAGAGGTGGTGACAGAACTAAATTAAAACTGTTTTGTTATTCTTTCTCACTGCAAGCCTGAAAAAAGATTTAATTTATGTATTGAAATGAAGATAAAAGTGCTTTGAAGAGAGGCTGAAAGGTCATCTGTTCATTGCCAAGCCTTTTAAAACATTTTTTTTCCTATGGAGGAACCACTGAGACATCTGAACAGCTTCAAAATTGCAGCAGAGTTGTCAGGTTCACATCTATTCAACTGCCATTTAAAGTAATCAAGTCTGAAAAGTGTTGAGATTATTGCAGAGTCCGAATTTTCTAAAAAAGAAAAAGAATAGCTGGAAGTGGGATGCAATCCCTTTATGAACTGAACAGAACTGTGTGGCAAAGAAACGGAGAAATACCTAAGTCAGTTCCTGCTAATTTTTAAGCAGGATCATGCTTACAGCAGGGATCTACCTGCCCAATACTCAACTTCCAAACAAATTTTGTCAAGTAAAAAAAAAGATTTCCAAAATGAGTTAAATGAGTGACATGAGCTCTGGGAAAATAATACAGCATGCAGTTCCCAAGGCTCAGTCTATTTTTTTTTTCATCCAGGATTTATTAAGGAGTTGAATATGACATAACAGCACTGCCATCTCACTCCTCTCAAAATCTATGTAAGCAAGACCACCACAAGCTCTGAATTTGTGCAACCTTTCATTTTTGAAAAAAAAAGGAAGTATCTAGCAAAATGTATCACATCCTGCGCTTCATTTAACTACTAAGAAAGCTTCGTTTACTCACAAACAGAAACTTTTGTAAAGTGCTTATAAAACATATGAGTCAGAAGAAAATACTACTTCAGTTCAACTGATGTTCTCAAATTAATTTCCATGCCTGCAGCACAACATTTACTTCAGATCACTTGCACTTCGCCATCACCCTTTTCTCTCTCATTTACACTTTATTGTTCAAGACACATTTTTTCTCTTCACTGCTTAGTAGACAAAGAATTTCCTTTAGGGTCATTCGCTTTCACCTACTTCTCAAGAAAATCTGAATTGCTGCTACGGTGCTAGTGCTGACACTTGTTCTTCAGAGTCTGACTCTACACATCTAAGACAGAGAGGGTCACTCGCTGTCCTGTGTGGCAAGCTGGCCCCACTGCTGATTTGATCCATTACTCATATATGATGATACATGGTACAAACCACAGCAATGATGCAAGGATGCGCTCAGAGCTTCACAGCTTGATGGTACAGAACAAGCTTTTGGAATCAGTTTCTTCCCAAACTGGCTGCTAAGACCTGCTTCCAGCAAGCTCCACTCCCTGACACCGTTCCTATCAGTAAGCCACAAGTGTACGAAACCTGCACAGGTAGAAGAATGTTTTGGTTTTCTAGCTTGTAACTAGATAGTTAGTTACTATCTAGTAACTAAATACTAACTAGTAACTAGTGTACTAAGGAAAAAAAAAAATTTTAAGAGCTCCTATCCCCCTAAATCTTCTTCCTCTTCAGAGTGATTTACAGCAGATTCATGAAGAGCAGAATTTGGTTGAAGGGCTGTGACTCTGTTCCAGGGCAGGGGAAGGTGACTGAGAGGGAATGGTGGGCTCCGAGAGAGGAAGGAGCATGGTACAAGTCTCATTCAGAGGAGAAATAATTGTGCTAAAAAGGTAGTGCAGAGCCAACACTTCCAAACTTTTCACACAACCTTTCCTTTTCATAATTAAAGACTAGGCTGACTTTGAGGACAGATTCTGAAAAAATAAACTTCTATTTGGTTTTAAATAGGTTGAATTACATCAATTCATACAAAATGAGAAGCACTAATTTGCTTCTTTTGGGGGAACATGTTGTTTCCAGGGTAAAATGCAGAAAGATGTTTATTGGTGCCAAAAAGCAGTGCCAAAGAGGAGCTGAAAACATTGCTGCTCTCAGAAGTGGCTATATTTTGAAAAGAACACAGAACTTGATATGCAGTTACCATGGAAGTCTTTTTGAAACTCTGGCCCAATGTAGGTAGCAAAACAGAGGTGGACCTTCGCAAGCTATATCCAGATCATCTAAACTGCAAATATGGCACCCATAGGCAGAGCTTAGGCATCTAAGTATCCATTGTGATTGAGAATGACTGTTCTTGGGTGCTATCTCTTAAAAACCCTGAAAATCAATACTTTATTCACTTAGGTCAGTGGTATTTCCAAGACACCCACATAAAGGCTTTCAATGTAAGCATTAAGTACACGTGCTTGAGTGCATAAAGCTGGAACCCAACTTCACACCAAAAAGCTTTCCCATAATGCAAGGATATACAGTGAGACAAACTCCATCCAACATTTGGAGAGATCCATTCTGGAAGACATATTCTCACCTGTGCTGAACTGTTCAGGGATGTGCTGAGCTCAACATAGGGCTCACTAGTTAAGGTAGCTCTCTTCTAAAACATGGAGAGAAGAGGTAGTGCAGGAGACCAAGTGCCTATTTAAAGGACTGGGAAGCATTAAAACTGGCATAAATGATACTTTGTACTGCTTACAGCTTTGGTTCCCTCAAGTGCAGGGTGAGAGCTAAGCAGAAACACAGAGGAAAGCGCCATTTCAAAATAGGGAAGTAGGATATAACAAAATGGAAGCATGAACCCTGCAGTGAGAGTCGTTCAGAAAACATACTGAAAGCTTTTTCCTAGTAAATGGCTTAATAACTATTATTGTTATCATACTATAGCTGGAGTGAAATTAAAGATTAGATATGGGCATTCTTCACCCTTTTGATTTACGTTCCCACAGTGCAGCATTTTCTGAATGGCAATGTCACGATTTGCTACAACATCACTGATAAGGAAGATAAGATATTCACTTGGCTGGGGAATACCACTTAGCCCCTCTTTGCAAACCATAGGTGAGCTTTCAAGGTACACATGATGCTTCTCTTCAAATAAATAATCCTCTCCTGTCACACATACATACAAACACCCCCTTCCAAATTAATGTTCTTACCTTATCTTTATTTTCAGAGCCAGAATCCTCGCGTTTGGTCCGAATGACAAAGGGAGTAGATAATCTCAGAAGAACTCGTTCAAACGTGGCACTAATTTTAGGAGAAACTATGTCAAAGCAGTCTTGGAATTTCAAAGTTTTATGAGTGTCACATCTGAGCTGCTTCCTAAGACCTTCTCCAAGCTGCAGAATCAGCATGTTTGGATCAAACATCAGGTGAAATGGGAAAGCTCTGCAGAAGGTGCTGATGCTAATCCTCAGGTCTAAAGGGGACTGGGAAGTTCCTTGTGGAAGTGCTTTTGTGATATTTGTATTTTCATGTTCTTTGATAAGGTAAGTCAGACAGCTGCAGTTACTTGGGTTTGTCCCCTCTGAACACAACTTATCATTAATGACCTGTTCTACTTCCACTTCCAAGCGGTAAATCTTCTTTGCTGCTGCTTTTATCATTCCCATCATTGCAAATCCCACAATCTGATGTGGATGAAAGTAATGAAGCATGAGGGAAGAAAGGAACTGCCTATAAATATACACTTTAAAAAACCAGCAAGACTAGGAGAAGTCTGAGCTCAGTGTGGTTGCACAGTCAACAAAGTGAATTAGACACAGCCCACATTTAAGTCTTTTTTCAGGTGGCTGTCTCCCACAGCTGCCACTTAGACGTTTCAGGTGTGACCGTGGTGGGACTGAGGCCTCCCATTCCCTCCTGTATCCCATTTTCCTGCCCTTTGTCTGGATAGGGGGTATGGCAGAGGTGGGGTGGGTTTTGTTTGGGGGTTGGTTTGGTTTTTTGGTTTCAATATTACACTACCTTGGCAGCTAAATAAATGGTAAGAGATTTAATCCCCCTTCTTCTTCCCAGCCTCACGTTTCCTCGGCCACTGCACTTTGCTGCCTCCTTACTCCTGTGAAAGACACCCCCCCTCCTCCTGGGGCTCACTCCCCTTTCCCCAGGATGCCCTCAGCTGCCCTGCAGGGAAGCTTGGCAAGGAAAAAGCCCCCGTTAATGCAGCAGGGATGGAAGGTGGGTCGCTCCCCCAACCCTGTGCGGCAGGGGCAGGACTTGGGCGAGCAGCCCCGCTCGCGCTGACAGCACGGCTGCAGCCCCAAAGAGCATCCTCCACCCTGGGCCAGGGGGGCTGGCGCAGCTGTGGGAAACCCACTCAGGCACGGAGAGAGGCAGTTCCTTTCCGAAAAATGAAGCTGGGTTAACCCTCTGGTTCCACAGACGCGTTGGATACAATGACAAACTACTCCCATGGTTATGCCAACTGACGGGTTCAAAAGTGAGTTTCCAGTTGAAGCTGTGGCCACTTAAGTTCTGTCCCTGAAATAACAGGGTAAACATACTACTTATTTCTGACCTCCTTATCATGTTGCACTTCAGACAGAGCAGACATGCCTCTGGCTGAAAGGGCACACAGTAAACCAAAGCCACCATCCAGAGGAATTGCCCGGATGCCTTTGTCAGAGACTGCAAAAACGTTACTCTCTGACAAAACCTTGTCACTGCTTTAACCAATGTTGTGTTTATGTTCGTCATAGGAGAGAAGTAGCAATGAGGCCATTTATTTTTGGCCCTTAAAAGAAATGGTATGGCTGGAGCTAACTCCAAGGGGCTCCCTCTTAGAGCACCTTGAACGATGGCCCCAGAAGAAGGACATAGAAGATTTCTGCAAAGCTGATGCCAAGTGGATGGACCTGAATAGGCCTTACCACTGCAATTTGTGGCAGGGCTTCCACTGACTTCTGTGACAGCAGAACCTGAAAAAAGATCTCCAAAGCAACCCAGTGTCCAAAACAAGACATTTCTCTTGTTCTCTCATTTTGGATAAATCCTTAGTCAGATCATGGCATTTGTTCAGCACTGACTAAGCTCTCTTTGCGTTGCACAGGTAAGATGTAAGAAATGGAAAAACCTCAAGATTTCTCTCCCTATGACCTGGCAGTAAATGCAATATCAGATCTTGGCCAAACTGCTCACGTGTGATTACTGTCAAAAACCTGAGCTAGATCAGCTCTTTATTTCTATTATAGTGATAGGACAAGTTAAAGGGCAAGGCCTTGAGAACTGCCTTAGCCTGCAGTCACATCAACAAACTGAATTATCCAATTCTTCCCTTGAAAAACTCCAACCTTATTTGTGCTATCTAAAGGCAAACACAAGTTCTTTGTGAAAAGGGTGACAGGTTATCTTAAGCAAAAGAGTAACTTCTCTGACAGTAGCTTAGCCCCATCATATTCTGCTTTTATGCTTTATAAACAGAGATTTACAGTTTAGCCTCGTTTTCTTAGCAAAGCCAGATGTTACACATATATTCAAAGCTCAGGAAGAACTACTAAATCAGGTTAGCAGAGATGCTGTACGAAACAGATAGCAAGAAACATTTAATTCATTCAATATGTCTATTGATATGAGCATATACTGGGTATTCCTAATTCCCCAAATACAGCATAAAGGGAAATACGGGAACTTCAGTATTGATATAGTAAATGAAAATCATTTGGCCTCCTACAACAACAGAATAGAACAGGAAGTTCCTAAGGAAGAGCTTCTGTAGTTCATCTGCTCCATGAAAATGTCTTCTGAGGTCTTCTAACATCCTAAACATAGGCTAAGCATATTAAAACACATTAAACCCACACATAATAAACATAGACTGTTCTTCATCAAACTGATTTATGTAATTAATTTAGTATCATTGATTCTCCCTTTATCTCTTCTTCAGACTCTTTGGACATTTCCTTTGACTGTCTGTCATAGTACCTCATCTTCACTCCCAGACAGGAATAAATCCAACGAGATTTTCTCTAGCAGTAATTGATGCAAAGAACGCACTTTCTTGTATGTCACTGCTCATATATAACATTGCTTCCTTTAGCCCACAAGTTTACTTCAACAAAGTGCTGAAGAATGACAAAAAAACAGGATTGAAAGGGAGCTAATCCACCTCTGCCTCACGGCAGGATCAATCACACACATGCTATTCCTGGGAAATGACTTTCTAACCAGTGCTTACTGGTCTCCTTTCTGGAGTCACCATGCTTGCAAAAGGCAATTTATTCCAGTGCCTCATGACTGTAACTACAAAAAGGGTATTTCTAAGCTCTATTGCTGCAAAGTTAATCACATTGTCTTGTGTGTTTAACTCTTCACAACAATTAAGGAAAATATCTCCTCCATTCCTCCTTGCAACTACCTTTTATGTATATAAGATTAATTGTATGTCTTCTCAGTCTCTTCCTTTTCTAGATTAAAAGCTTTCCTGAGCCTTTACTCTTCTGTCACTTTTTAGGGAATGGTTTGTCACTGACCACTGGATCATAGGAGTACAGAAAACTGAGTGTGACATTACATGTGTATAGGGATACACGTTAATGCACACATAAGTAAAAGGTATCAAAGAGACAGCGTCTTGCTTGGGAAGTGAGTCATAATATAGGAACAGGAAAACAAGGCGAAAAGAGACTATTTTTTTCCTTTGAATTTGTATATTATTTATGAAATACTAAATAGAAGAGGGAAGCTAGCACAAGATTTCAGATAGATAGAAGATATAGAAATAGTGAAAAGATTAGGGGGGAGTAAGTGCTTGGGTGTGATGAAAAGCTGGAAAATATATGAATATATAGACTAATGGAACAAGGAGAGGTGGAGAGATTTTCCAAATCCTTACAAAGAAATTAAGTCTACACTAACGTATTTCACCATACATATAGTAAAGGAAGATTTGTTTCAACATGATAAGCTGTAGTTGTTGCCTTGTTTTGTACTTTATTTTCACAAGGCAGAATACCAAACAGTGTTGAAGTTCTCTGTACTGGAGCAGATATCATAAAAAGTGCTAGGGAAGGGCAGTTGAAGGGCAAAGCAATAAAACAAAACAAAGAAAGGAATGAAGTCAACGACTGGTGATTTCAAAATGATAGCAAACTGTTTGACATGTAAGAAACAACCATAAGATTATTAAAAGAAATTGTAGGAGAGGTAGGTTTGGAGATGTCAACATTTGTGCAATTTATATATATTTTTTTTTATTTTTAAAAAATATAAAAGGCTGCTTATATAAAATTCAGTCTCTTACAGAAAGCAAGTATGGCATCTTTCTTTTACCTATATATGGATTGAATTTAATCTCATAAATGCTTTTTATTATGCATTGAAAAGGATGATTAATACACAAGCTCTATTTCTATTCCATATTCTATTTATCTTTCTATTCCATATTCTATTTATCTTCTCTCTTCCCATCTTTCTACCTGTTCAATAGTAGCATTATCCTCCTTGAGAAAATGGGTGCCTTGTGAGAATAAGAACCAGAGCAAGCTAGGAGCTAGTGACTCCCTATCCCCCAGGGGAGCGGTACAACTGCTGTCCCACCAAAACCATGCCTATTACTGAAGCTGAATCAGACCAGCAACATCCCTTCTTGTTCAAGCCCTGTAGCCACACAGGACCCATATTGCAAGACCTTGGGCATCAAAATAATGGAGAGATGCGACAAGCCTTGGGAGGTAGTTGGGCAGAAACCCAT
>JAOXNG010000001.1:198589665-198607213 GCA_028566535.1 Scolopax minor | reverse complement strand
AAAAATTAAATTAATCTTAAAAAAAAAAAAAAAAAAAACAAAAAAAAAACCAAACAAAGGCCCATAATGATATGATTCACTTAAAAAAAAATGTTATTTTACTATATCCTTCAAAAAAAAAAAATCAGCAATCCTCCTATCAGCAATGAGAGACATTTAGAGCAATCTCTTGTAAAACACAGCTTAAAAACTAACAATTACCCTGTTATAATTGAAACTTCCAGGTAGTATTACTGCACGCAATTAACTCACTATAGCCATATTTAATGTAATTTAAAAAGTAAAAAAATATGTACATCCAGAGTTTAGACTGCTCCAAAAGACTAAAGTTCTTGATTCCTCAGGTTTCTCCTAAAACACAGTTAAAGTTGCAGCCGTTTATCTCAGCTCCACGGTTTTAGTTGGGGCAGAGAATTTGGGGAGCTGACCACAGTGCGTTCCATAGCTGTTCTCATTGCAGAGCCGGATGCAATGGCCTACGTGGTTCCTTTCAGTTTTGTATTTCCACATCATAATCTATTAAGTTACGCTGATAGAGCAGAGCTATGGACCACAAAGTGTCTTCCTGTGACAAAGTTGATGAAAAAAACAAAAGCTCCAGACACTTCCTTGTAACAAACTGGGAGCTTTGGAGTTGTCACCTATTCCCTGCTTAGTAAAAACACAGTAAAACTTATGAAAAAGGCAGGCAACTGGTTTTGGATATACAGCCTGCAAAACCTGGGGACCTGAATCTTCTAATCTAATCTATGAACCACTGCATTTAAAGCAGAAGTCACAGTAAAAGCAGTATCTTTAAATCCTACCTCATCAAATTTTGCAGGACTTTATTTGCTTGAATCTGTGAATCAGTACCTTTTTTTTCCTTTTTAAACAACTAAATCACTGTGAGCTTTAAAGAAAAATTGCAGTAAATCATGGCAAATTTGCAAAGACATTACCATGTCTCCCATGAGTTCTGCCTTCACAATCCTCGCTCCCAGTCTGTTCATCTCCTCTCCAGTAAGGACCCGAGGCAGCTCCTCCTTTGCTGTATGTCTGTAAAACACCAGCAGCACTAAACCCACAGAAAACAGTGTAGTTTTCACAATGTATTTAAGTATTATATGCCTACTGTACTCACACATATGCTCCCATTGTCATATTATAAAGAAATTTGCCAAGGATTCTGAAACCAAAAACCTTGAATAAAATTTTTATGAGATATGTTTCCTTCTACTTTTGAGATCAATTAAAATAAAAAGCACTACCTGTGAACACCTTCTCAGTATGAAAAAATAGTCAAGAGCCAGCAGCACATATAAGCAGACAAATAGCAAGGAAAAGAGGAGCAGAAGAGTAACTTAAACTCACTCTCTAAGAGTCATTTCTGGCTTTGGTCATGCTTTTACTTCTCAGCTCCAACAAAATCACCCATTTCCCAGTTTTTCTCCTTCTGTACGCCAAGTGGCCTTACATTTCTGAAAACTACTTATGTGCCCAGATTTACCTGCTCACAGTACAATCTTTTCCATGGAAAATTAACCAATTTTTAAAACATGAAGTCTGCCTAGGGAAACTATAGCTAGTAATAAATTATATCGTAACTTAATTTTAGTATTTAAAGATGGATGCATGAGTTCTTATGATAATAAACAAGGTCTCTAAGAATTATTGCCAAGAAGCATCAAACAAATCTGGCTTTTTCTCTAACCCTGGGAAAGACTAAAACCAACCCAACCAACTCTAAAAGTAAAGCAACTAACACAAGAGACATAAAAATACAATTATGACATTGTTCCCTGCTATTGAAAGAGAGATTGGAAGAACAGGAGAACTTCAAAGACAGTGTGATCTTAACTGCCAGATATCCCCAGGCCTGAGAAAATGACCAAAGCTACTTTTGTTTGTTCTGAAAATGCCCAATACAAAAAAAAAAAAAACCTCAGCAGAAACATCTACATTAACTTCATCAGAAACAGCTCCTTCAAAGACAAAGTTTTCACTTTTCCTTTACCTATATTTTTCAAAACAATGTAGACTATTTCAGTAAAGGGAGCAAGAGATGTTTATTACTTCATACATGCTTTATTTAAGTGGTGTTAGCACTTTAATCATTGTCTGAACTTTTTGAGACCAGAGACATTGTTTTGCTTCTCTTTTTGTCTCAAATTAAAATCTGAAGCAGTCGCATTATTAAGTTTGATTTTCAGCAAACACTAGCTGGATGGCCTTTTCCTCTGGGAAGATCACTTGGACATCTAATCAGCACTTTTAATTAACCTGTGTCATAACTGTCCAAAACACTTTGATTTATAGGCTGAAAAAACCCTCTCTGTGTTTTAAAAGGGATAAAACTCAAAAGGTACATTGTCAGCGTGAGAGATGAGGAACCAAATAAGCAACACCTATTAATCCAAGCCTTCACATCAATGAAGATTTATTTTTTGTGATTGAGCGAACACCACTGAATGAGTACATGTATTAGAAGACTTAAAACTTCAGGAAGAAGAAAGTAGCAGCATGTAAATTATTCTCAACAGGTAACTACCCCACATATCCAAAACTGAAGTGTTCCAAGAGTCAGAATTTTCTACAAAATTATACAAAAAAGACAATCCCCACTGAAGGAAACAGGAAGACAGGTGATACCCTGAATCACACAGAAGCTAAGGAGTCAAGAGTCAGATTAGAAGAACTTTGAAATAAATAAGCAGACATTATGTGGTTTTCCAAGCCCAAATAATCTCCACTTTACTAATAAATCAGCTCAGTAATTATATTGGCTAAGAAATAAAATTAAAATATCAAAAGATGATGCACAATTGGGTTTAAATACTAAAACAGAAAACACATACAAAAGAAAGTATCAGCTAAATAGTCTCTAATTTTAGTTTTCTTCTCTGAAGAAAAAAAATATTTTTTCTATCATAATAATTTAATTATTTGAACTTGAATAAGCAAAACACTTCTGTACACAATGTAGTTTCCCAAAATTTGCAACTCTGTACAGTTACAATTAGCATTGCACTTACTACACACGGTAATGAAAAGCTAAAAGGAACAGGATTTGTACTTGCAATTAAAAAAAAAAAAAGATAAAAAAAAGACGACAGAAGTACTTGCTTCTTTTAAAACAAAAATAATGAGGCCATGGTATCACTAACTTCTACTCAATAGTTATATGCTCTGGTAGGTCTGGCTGGGATGGAGTTCATGGTCTTCCCAGCAGCCCGCATGGTGCTGTGCTCTGGACTTAACTGGTGACTAGAGCAGTGCTGATATAACACACCAGTGCTCTGGCTGCTGCTGAACTGGGCTTACACTGCCCCAAGGTGTTCTCCGTTTCTCCCTCTGCACCCACAGCAAATAGGCTGAAGGAAACAACCACACTAATCGTGCCACTGGAAGAACCAGCAAGCTGGTAACACGGGAGAACGGGTGGCCTCAAGTAAAGCAAAAGCTCAGTAAGCCTACAGCTTACCTTTCTGAACACCTCTCCTTATTACTCTCCCTTCTCTTTCACTAAAGCAAGTCAGGCAAACTGAAATTCCCATCACTTGTTAGTTTGCATTTCCCTTCCCACTCTTGTTCATCTTTCTTCTTTTCCACAGAAAATGCACTTTTCTAATCAATACCTTCTACTATTTTTCATATATTAATACTTCAGCATATAGGTGCCACAGGTGGCAAACCTATCCCTGCAGTATTAGTTATTTCAGTTTTCAGTCAGCATTTTCTAACATTTAAAGTTTGTCTTTCATAAATTAGTAACAGTTAAGATATTGTTTTGCAGGTTTTTTGCTTATGAGGCAAATTTCACTGCCTTGTGAAATAACCTTAGAAAGAAGCAGAAAATAATCTATCGTTAGCAATTCTCAAATAGGCTGAGGAGACAAGACAAGTAGGGGTTCATTACTTTTACAGTGGTCCATCGTAGCTGCCCCTAGCTGGGAGGCTCCTCCTAACTTAAGGGATCTGGTATAATCAGATCTGATACTGTCACAAAAAAGGTAGTTTCCAGTATACTTTGCCATAAAAAATACAGCAAATAAAAGACAAGTAAAGATGTTTGTAAAATACCCAGAGCACGATGTTTTACTGTCATTTTGTTTCTTCTCGGTGATATCGCTTGGGTATTCCTGTTGCAACTTCTCTTTTTCATCACTTGGAGTTCTTTCCCAACTATTGTCATTAATTTGTTCCCTTGTACTTGCTGATTTTTGATCAGACATGAATTTCTCATGGTTATCTTTTGTGTGTGTTTTGGTCCATGGCACAGTATCCTCACAAGGTTTTTGGAAACGGCTGCTCAAAGAGCCATGAGCTGGCAGTTTGGAAGAGGATTGCTGTGAATCGTAGTCTCTAGATGTGCTGTAAGATGATACATCGTCTTCAGAGGGTTTCAGAAATTTGTTTTTCATGTTGCTTAGAGATGAACTCTTTTCCTGACTTCGTCTTTCATCAGAGTGTTTTTCTGCTTTGGAGCTGTAGCCTCTCAATACTGAGTCCGTGCTGCTGTGTCCACATTCTTGGTCTTCTCTTGACATATCTCGTTTGTAACCTTTGTCTTCCTGCGGCCATCCCTTGCTGCTGGACTTCTCCCTAGTATAGCCCCCAAACGTGCTTCTGTTTCTGTCATGTACATCTCGTGTGTCCTTTTTCATATACTGTTCTTTCTTCTCTTTCTCACTGTCTGAATAGTCAGTTTTCTTCCATCTTCGACTTCTATAATCATTTTCCTTTCGAGATGCAACCCTTTCAGCTTCTTCTAATCGTGACTGAAATATCTCCATGGACTACAAGACAGAATAAAAAAAGTCATACTACTTTTAAGATCCGGGGGTATTGTGAAGCTCTCTACAAAGTATTAATAGAAAGGCACCATTCTGTGAAAGTGAGTCACTGTGCAAAGGGCAAGGCACGAGCCATGGAGTGGAAAGGAAGAGCAGTACGGAAAAGAAACTTATAGTCTCACATCTTAGATGGTCAGTTGGGAAGACTTTCTCGTTCCTCTTTTAGACTATTTCTAACTTTTATCCCATGGTTCTAAAGCAAAGTGCTAAAGCACTCCTGAGAACAGGGATCAGAGCCTCAGAACTGCCTCCTCCTGGCAACTGTGAGATTAGGGGCTTGAGCCAGGGAGAGAGGCTTCCTCTTTCTCCCTCATGAACTTTGCATTTATGCTCACCAGATGCTCAGCTTCTATAGAACCAATGAACATTCCCACTAAACCATTTTGCAATCTAGTAAACTCTTAAAAATTCAGAAGAGCGGGTTCAAAATCTTTAGCTTGAAATGGGCTTTGAATCCCCTGTCTCTGGCTTTCTGGACAAACACTCTATCGATTAGGGAGTTATTCAAACAGTGGACTGTTCCTCTTCTCTCTTTCTAGCTAAATTAAAAGCCACCAATTACTTTGTTTTTTTTTCCTTAGAACATATACTGAAGCAAATCAGACAGGGATATCTTACTGCCCTATCCTGCAGTAAGGGTGGTTCATGCTGTTTTAACTCTAGTTTTTTGATAAAGATTATTAAAAATAATATTCTTTAGAATCACTGGCATTGAATGATTTCTAGCAGCGCTGACCGTGTCGGTTTCATCACTCAGGAGTGACTACAATTCAGTTCAAAAACAACAGTATGAAGTCATACGGTCTTATCCGAGATTTCCACAACCAAACCAACCTAATCAAAAACCCACAGAAAACTCAGAAGTAACACTATGGCCAAGATTTACCACCCCACACCTTTAACCAGTGCTTTTAAAAACAATAATGTAATATGTAGGGAGGACAGGCTTTTAAGAGTTACTATTGCTATGTCAGAATCTTTTATTAAAAATAAATTTTGAAGACTTTTAAACCCTTCCCAAGGAAGCAGCTTGCTCAATATAACCGGACTGAGCACATCACAAGTGGACAGAAGATTTATACTTGGTAAAATTTGACACAGGTCTCCAAATTATCTTGGCATTATTATTATCCTCACTGTGCAGTATTATCTGCTACATGCAGGAGAATAAAATATATTTTCTAGTACAGATCATGATTTTGGAAGAACTCGGGTATTTTGTAACTGGGATCACTTGAATGTCCTGATGCAGAAGATAAGTATTTTAAATTTGCTATAGGAACTCATATATTAGAAAATATTTAACAAAAAGATATAGAAGACTGAGTAGCTTTAAACGCTTCATCACTTGAGAGAAGCTTCAGAGGCTGATTTTTTCCAGCTTCCTTATGCTTTACACTACATATTTTGTGCCTTTACATGAAAGTAACCTTTTCCAAGGATCTGTTAGTATGAAAAAAAAAAGTAATTGAAGATCCTTACCCCATATCTCTCAGCTACAATTTCCTCAAGATTTCGTTTCTCTCTCTCAGCCTGCTCCTTCATCCTTTGGTATGACTTTCGTAACCAACTTAATCCAGCATCTTCTACCACTGTAACTAAAGTAGAAAACAATGAGAGGTCATTCTATATCTCAGTAGTTATTCTTATGTAACATTACTCTGTATGTGACACTAAATCTTCACCTAAACTAATGTAAAAATTGAAGGGGTGCAAAATATAGAAAGAATATAATAATACAGTTACAATTTTTATAAATTAATCCTGGATATACGTCAGTAATACCACTGATTTAATTAAGCTTCTCCATTTTATCATAGAACACGACAAGCAGTTTCCAAGACAGGAGTGACATATGAGAAGTTGTGGGGGTTTTTTATGAAATTAAAGAACCTTCTTATTGTTTCCACTTTCTGTGTCCATCCTTTGGCATACTCCTTACATATAAACTAGTGCATTCCCCTTCTCAGAAAATTAATGAGTAACCTATTGTTTCCACTTGAGAAGCTAGCAGAGGTCTTAACATTCAGGACACATACTCACTGATGTCACCTCTTAGAGCTCGCTGATTGATCTGGGATTCCTGAAAGTGGGCATGAGGCTAATGGTTTGCAGGACAGACTGTCCACAGGGAAAGGCTCCCAAAGAGAAAAGTCAGGGACCCTGCTGTTCCCTGCTGACAGAATACAGGGACCCTTCTTATCACATAATAAACATTTCATGACATTAAGAAAAACGTTTTTCTAACTGCTCTTGCAGGAAATAGGCAGGATAATCCTGGGGTAAGGAAAGAAGGGAAAAGGTTACAGAAATAATATTTTTCACAAACTACATCTGTAATGTACTTCATTTTAATGTGACTCAGACTTCTGTGGTTGAATATTTTAAAACTATAATTTGTGTAATGGAATGAAAGGAAGCAAATGAGATGACAACAATTTATCTTGTCTTGGTTAAATCATGCTTTCCTCTAATTAGTTCAAAATAGAGAATTTCTGTAAAGATATTGAAGGTCAAACCACTCAAAATTGAAAATTAGTGAAGAGAAATTCTACAAAACAACATACTATGCTATTAACCCAATGTTCACCAGTGAATTTTCATCCAATTTTTGCTTTATTATATGTTATTCATAATCTCTTTATGTCAACGTTAGTATTAACTTGTTAGTAACATAGAGACCAGAGACTGGGAGAGAAATTTAAGATTCTTACTAAAAGTTGCTGTTTACCTTTCTTAATTGAAGCTGCTCCATCCTTTTCTGGTGGCAAACCTGTACCACCATCTTTCCAATAGGGATTGAGTTCTCTCTCAGACAGCATTGCCTAAAACAGAAGTAATTTTAATGTGTGCATAGCATATGGTTTTTATTTTCTCAAAGATCTGATAAATTTTGTGAGTATTGCATGGGAATAGAACAGCTTACTCCTAACTCATGCTATCTAAAGGCAGGTAAAAATAAACATTACTCCATCCAGAGTCAAAGCTCTCAAAAGCACACTTAGTTGGCATCCTTACAACACAGAAGCAGTTTCATTGCTTGTGTAGCAGTAATATTCACTTGCGTTTGAAGTCCTGCTGTTATGGGGGCTCTTAGTTTTACCTCAAGTTACTGCTTATCACCCTCAAATTAGATTGCTTACTGTGATTCTGTCTACTGACTTCTCTGGAAGCAGGCAATGAAGTCCACTGGAGAAAAGGGCTGATTAGGCATTCCAGAACTGACAAAATTTTGAATTTGTCTATATTTGATATTTTGTCTATATCATCATCTTATCACCACCACTGGCACTGCAAATTCTGGTGCAGAGAAAGTGGTTTGATGGGAGAGCCTATAAAAATGGTATTCTTCTAGGATCAAAAATATATATAAATGGTCATTAACCATGTAATACATGCTGATATTCTGGTGATTTAAGATCTTCACATAAAAAGGGTTCTTCAACAGCTCAGAAAAAACGTTCAGCAAAAAATTATGTGATGAAAAAAAATATTAATCCCTTCTCAAAAGACAATGATGAGGACACAAGAACAGCGCTTCAGGTCAATCTGGTCCTGAACCACAACACAACTAACTGGAAAACCTAACAGCTACAAGTGGCCTACTGTGAGATATGACAAGAAGTAAATATTAGATAGTGATCAGCAACTATGTTTTCAGATCAGACTATATTGCATTTAAGGAAATTAAGTAACTGCATGTTACAAGCAACTGCATGTAAACACAACTAATTTAATGACAGCAAGCCCTTCCCCAGCCGGATCCCAATCCACCCAACATGCTCATGCACAACTGTAGCATGAAAGGCACAGCAACTGCTTTGAATTCTTTTGTCAGGAAAAAACAAGCCACAGCACCCTATGCTTTAAGACAGAAACTTAGGAAAGCTTTTATCAGACAAAACAAGGGTGCTCCTTTCATGCACAACACAGAGAAGACCAGACTGTCATTGTTATTAAGTAAAACACCTCAGAAGCACTTCAAATACTTCAGAACTTAATACTAACAAAACTGGCTTTCTCTATACTTAGAAGATAGTTTAAAGGCTTTCCTCCACAACAGAACCCTTCCCATCCCAAACAGAACAAATAACTGATTAATTTAGTTAAAATCACTATCACATAGCACATCAGGCATTAGTTTAAAAACTATTAAAAGACTTACATATTTGAACCGATTAATTTGTTCATTCATCACACAAAATTTAGTAAGATGCAGAAAAAAAGGTGATGTGCTAATTCCTCCTACCTGCTCAATTTCTTGAGCTTTCTGTCGTTCCAACATTTTATCTTTGTGTCTTTCACCTTTGACAGCTGCTGCTGATGTGGTTTTCAATGACATGAAGTCTAAATTCATCCATTCTTCTCTCTTTAAAATAAACTCAAAGAATCAGTGTTTATGCTTCCAACAAAAACATGGCTTAGGTACAAATCAAACCAGTGAACCTACTGACAACTATTACTTACAATAAAAATTATAGGTTTTACGAACACATATGAAATACTTCAATGAAAAGTAAGTATGATTTGAAGAACCCCAATCTTTCAAGTTTTTCATACTCATACAAATAAATTTCATAAATGTCTTTCTGTAATTTCAAATACCTCTTCACAATGTACTTGAGACACTAGTAAACATGCAAACCATCTAGACAGCTTATTATTCACTTAGAAGAACACTGTACATGTAGACCAATTCCTTTTCATCTGGCTAATTCTGACTTTATGATCTCTTACATCTATTTTAGTGTATACAAAATTTGCAATATAACTGAAAAGAGTTCATACCTCTGATACCCAGGCACTAACTACACCCTTAAATTAAACAGTTACACATCTAAATTCTGAAGCCTCAAAGAAAGCGGTGACATACACACTATAAACAACTACTCTGCAAAAAACAAGCATTTGAAACATTTCTGGGGAGTGTATACAACTAAAATGACAAGATTTCACCTAGTTTGAAACATCTCCTTGCAGAAAAGTCTTTGTATGTTCAGTAGGGTTCAAGTCTGAGTTGTCAGTCTGAAGAGAAGCTATATGTCACACTTTCTTTGTTATTTAAAAATTACATGAGGCAACACATCAGAGAGTTTCAGAGGTGAAACACAACATTCAACTTCTCAGATCTTCTCCAAGAAAGAGCAGTAACTGAAAAATAATCTATCTTCAAGTGATTCAACAGTATCTATGGCCATACCAACAAGTAACATGGAAGTGGGATGTGTGGGGGACCTTGGGAGAAGTGGATGTGCATGGGACCTCTAGGGGTCATGTGGTCCAACACCCTTGCTCAAGCAGGACCACCTAGAGCCAGTTGCCCAGGACCTAGTCCAGACAGCTTGTAAATATATCCAAGGATGGAGACTCCTCAACCTCTGCAAGTAACCTGTGCCAGTGCCTGGTCACCCTCACAGTAAAACACTGTTTCCTGATGTTCAGACAGAAACTCCTGTGTTTCTGTCTGTGGCCATTGTCTCTGGTCCCGTCATAAGGAACCACTGAAAAGATCATGACTGACTTTTATACAGGTTTCAGATCTGCAGCTTTGGGGATTTTTTGGGGGTTTTTTGTTTGTTTGGTTTTGTTTGTTTGTTTTTTGTTGTTTTTTTTTTTTAAGTAAGCACTCTGGACTAGTCCAAGATTGGTCCCATGGAGCACCTTAGCTGCACTTGAGAACATACATTCTAACTTGGCTTAAACCAATGGGAAATGGATATACATGCACCAAGACTTTTTCATAAAGCAAACCAAAAAACAAAAAAATAGGGATAGCCAGGAAATTCCTTTCAAAAACACACTCTTCATCAAAAATAGACAAGCCCAGGGTGCACATTATACAATAAATCCTTGGAAAAAAATGGTTTTGCAGTATAAATTATCATGACATACATAAGGATTTACATTTCATTACTTTCCACTATTCCAAGAAGACAGATATGATTCAGAAATCCTTTTTATTTCTCTTAAAAAGATGTACAAATTCAGAATGAGAAATTCAGTAGCAGAATTAGAGACTAAATTAAAAATCATCATTTTCACACAACTGAGGATGTTGTGATATATGACTACATTTATGTTACTCAAATCAGAGCAGTTCATTTCAGAATGACTTAATTTTCCAGAACATACACTGCTGACTGAGCACAGAATTCACCTAGGAAGATTGAAAGAGGCACTGACGCAGTAACGATATTTACGGAAAAGTTCTACACCTCTCCTTCTTATATCTGTTTCAGCATCACAGAAGCAAAAACTCATTCAACTGTAGAACAGCCATAGTAAAAAATACTATGTCTAGTCAAGATCTTTAAGTTGACCTCTTCAAGAAAATCAAGCTAAGTTGCTAGAGCCTCAACACGTGACAAAAGGAATTGGTGCTAGACAACTTTAAGTATAGTGCCTTAAGTAGTAAGCCACTACTAGGTAGTATGAAAAGAAACATTTACCCAGCTACACAAAGACATTTGTCTGTAAAACAACAGGTTTTGTTGAACACATTACAAAAGAGTTGCCAAGAAACCTAAGCACGTTTCACATCTGGTCATGCTGAATTTATTTCTGGAGTAGTTATCAGGCTGCTCACCTGTAAGGAGGGTTCTTTCACAGTATCTGATTGCTTGTTGACCTTCCAAGCCTTTTCTGTGTTATCGGACTGTGACGCGTTTGACTCAACCCATTCAACTGAAGAATCCTAAAAAGGAGTTTAATATAAAGAAAAATAGTAACAGCATAACATGGTATTATATGTTGATAAAATGCAATACTTACCAAGTATATTGACAATCAAAACTGATGCTGATTAGCATTACTAACATGGCACTATTATTTTAAAATACTGATAATAAAAATACAATATTGATATTCCCACAGGAGATTGTTCCTTCATGATCAAAACATTCCACCATACTTCACGATCACATCACAGTATGTAACACTATTTCACCCTGGCAGTTTATTAGTATAACACTACTAAAGTGAAAAACTGCCAGAATAAAACCAAAACCAACTGGCTTTATGGCATTACAAAAAATAAAAAATAAAAAACCTAGATTCACTACTAAGTTCTACATTTAAAAAGTAAAATCAGGAACACTAAAATGTAAAACACTGTACATGCTATCTCCTCCTATTTTCATATCCAACTTTCTGTACTTGCACTTGCAAATAGTGTACTGAGATATTACACTTGAAACAAATAGGATGCCATTGGTATCAGCCAGATCAGTGCTCTACCCTGGATTCACAGATGTGATTTGAAGGATTTTGATGACTCCCATGGGAAATGTGGGACAGTTGTGCCTTAGGTTACTTCCCACACTGAAAAGCATAGTTAACCTCTGATATCAGCCCCTGGAAAATAAATCACATCATATTGCATGTTCCTTCACTCAATGAAAGAGACTCTCTGAAAAGAAAAATAAATAACAGTGCTATCTGACTTACAGCAAAAAAAAGAGGTTTTACACAACGTGATGAGAAAGCAGCACTCAGATTTCTAATGAATTCTCTGTAGAGTTTTGCCAGAGTGTTCCTCAACATGAAAGCATTATCTACAGATTTACAAGTCCGAGCCTCCCTTCAGACCCATGTAAAACTCACATGTTGGTGGGAGCTTCCATGGTTGAACATCCATGAAAAAAGGCAGTTGTAACTCATGCTTAAAATCAAAGTCAAGTATTTGCGATTTTAGACATACCATTCTACAATACACCACTGACTACAGGGAACCTATGAATTTTTCCACTCTATCCTAGAATGAGGATTTTTTTTCAATTTGTCTCTGCTGAAAAACCATAAATCTCTTAGTTCTTAATAACTGATGTCAATTTTGTAAAATTTACAAGCAATCAAATACCAATATATTTTAAATGAAATAAATACTCAGGTATATTAAATAGACAAACTTTGCCACAGTTCTGCCCAACAGCAGAAAATGCTAAGAACGAGTCTTAATCTTACAAACCATGTGTAGCCGTAGAGACTGAAATGTTGTAGGTTTTAAAAATGTAATTTGAAGAATTTTAACATTTCTTACTTACCGAAGAACTATCAACCAAGTCATCCTTCTTTTCAGATTTTTCTTTCTTATTTTTCTTCTTTTCTTTCTTAGTTTTTTTTGAATGTTTATCCTTCTTCTTTTTTTTATGCACAGAATGTTCCTACAAGTAAATGTTTGCAAATGAGACCCAGCAAAACAAATCACCCACATACAAGAGAAACAATCACAACCTAGGTAGCAATTCACACTGAAAAAGGTAAAACACAACTGGACATAGCTACATTTCACTTTTACTTCCCTCTCTCTTTTCTATTGGGGTGAGGTGGGGGGGTGAATGTCTGACATCTTCTCCCTCTTAATATCTTTTTCAGTGGAACTAAGGCACTATAACTATACCTAGAGTATCTTCTACACTACCTTTATTTCAGTCAAATCTATTTCCTTGAGAATCACTGCGTCATCAGTACATATCTGTCCTTTGCTGAAATACCTGCACAGATTTCTACACTAATACTAAAAGATGTGATATTGAGAAGTTCCCATAAGGCTTCTCCTGTAAAAGAATATAAATGGTATGGCTACAAAACCCTGGATCCTCCAGATTTTTTCCCATGGGACTATTATTGCCAGGCAGCACTTGCTCTTTTGCATTTGTTAGAAATTAAAGCTGGACTTGAATGAGAGAAAAATTTTCCTCTTTGTGAGTAAAAGATTATTTCTACTTAAAAAAAGCTAATATTGAAGCATAAAGTATTGAGAAATTGGGACGCTTTTAAGGATCATCTTAAAGCCCCAATGCCTTCTGTTCATGTGAACATGCTGTAAAAATAACAACACAATTCAATGATTTGCAGTTCCATCACCTTTTCCAGCTGCTCTACACGTTCATTCACATCAGCAAGCATCCACGTATCTTCACCTCGTAGGTGTTTTAGCAGCTTCTGCCTCTGCTCCTTTTCATAACTAATTTTGGCCTAAGACAAACGGGGAAGAAAAATAACCAGAGTTCAGTAGCGTTTACTTACAGGCACATCTTGTAAGCCACACAATACTGAGAACTGTGTTTGATAACTTTGCCTTTTAGAGGACTGCAATAAAAATATTTTTGGGTTACATAACAAAGAGGAAATCAGGCTAAAACATATTATTCACCCTCAAGCTACTTTGCAGCTCCTCAAGCACCAATTTCATCCCATCATCCAAAATAAGTGACATGAAGACATTCAGCTTCTGCTATTCATTCTAATAATTATTCTAATTATTATTTTTACAACGTTCATGAACAACATAAGATATACTGGACTTCTGATTTTCTGTTTCCAAGAATTCTCTGGGCAATTACACCATTGCAAAGCGCAGCTCCCTATCCAATAACGTGAAAAGTTTGCAAACATATCTTTGTGCATATTCAGCTTTGGAAATATCTCAGCCAGGAGCAAATACCTTTTTCAATTCCTGAAAAGGATTTCTATAAACCACATCAATAAAGTAACAACCTTTTCAGCTTCTGAAGATCCCTCTATTACTTTCAGCAGAAACATGACTTTTCCAAACAAGTTTACTTAAATATAACTTGCCATTAGAGAACTTTTTATCCCAAAGTGCAGTATAGCACCACACCTGATTAAAAAGGAGGAAAGTTATGACAACCCTAATTTTGTATGAGATAAGTCTTGCAAGTTTGAGCTTCCTTCTGGGTTTTGTTTGTTTGCAGATTTTTATTTGAAATAACTAAAGCCAAAGCAAAAACTAAAGGTGGAGTTCGGTTTTCACCCCAAAATACCAAGTTTTACCAGAAAGTACTTTCAAGCATACACCAAGAGATTTCATACAAGGTTAAAAAGACCAATAGTTTAAAGAAATAAAAATCTCAGGAGATTAGACAACCAGTTAAAGTCTTTCCTCCTGGTCTGCTATTAGCTCTCTGTAACACACTCTAGATACAAGCCTGTGTCTGCACATGACCATAAGATCCCTACCCTGGGCCAGTGTCTCTTTCTTGAGACGGCAAAGAAAGAAACCTGCAGCTTTCGAACTGATTGAAAAGGCTTTTGAAAACAGGAGGATAACCAGTATGACCAGTACTCTATAAGGGTTCAATAAAGAGAAATACATGCTAAAAAAATAAGATTAAAAGTGGGGTTTGTTTTGAAAAAAAAAAAAAAAAGTAGCTTATAAGGTAGGATTGCTGTTGTGTTTGTGAACATTGTTGGCAGCAATATTGAAAGTGGTGAAAAGAAAAACACATCTGTTCCCAAACAAAGCACACTTTTAAAGCTTCATTGTCTATTTCTTAAAATCCCCAGCTGATAAACTTTCTAATGCACTTAAAGGCAGGCAAAGCAAGGCAGCTATCCAGATTTCTTAATTTTAAAAGAAGGGACTTGGCAAAATTAAAAAAAAATTAGTCTAAGTGACCTTGAATAAAGAAGCCAAGACTAAGACTTCCATCTCTGGAATGGAGTTGACAGTCTACAAAAGTGATGCTACATCTTAAAAATCAGAAGGCAGGGATAAAGAAAGAGTAAGTTAAGAGCAAGTTGAGATTTTTATTCTGATATCAAAACAGTTTTCAAGTTTATAAATAAACAAAACAACAAAAGAATATGCAGGACTATAATTCAGTGACAGTAAAATAGCTGTTAAGCATAACACAGGGTCCCCAAAACCACACAGGACACCAAAAAACGCAGGTATGTTTCCTGATACTTCTCCATGATCCAGAGAGGTCTTTGGCTAACACTGCCCACCCTAGGACATTTATCCATCTGACACAACACTCTTGAAAGTTCATGAGGAAATCACTGACTGATATTTTCTGGTTTCTTATTTTCTGGCCGTTCTGTTTTAAAAATATTGATCTCACTAAAATAAAATAAAAAGTAACTAAGCATGCCACATTCATGGACAAGTGAAGGGTAATAACCACAGCTGTGCAACTCACAAAATGTCTACATGCCACACGGACACAAAAATTAAGCTTACAACTGGACAGAGGTGGAGATAAAGGGAGCTTGAATATAGTTCTAGATGGGAAAAACACAACAAAAACAGGCTCCAAACTTGTTTGCTCCACAAGTAAACATGAAACCCATTGCCAAGATTTAGAGTGGGAAAAGGACAGGCCTTCTGCATACTCCATTTCACTTTTGGTTGAGGAAGACCCACAACTGGAGTCAACAGTTCTCTTCCACTCCTTTAGAAGTTCTTGGGCATATAAATCTATGAACAGCTCAAATAAAGGCCAATCAACATCAGCCTGTCAACATGTCTTTATTTAATATGCTCTTTGCCTGTCTAGGAAGATTTAGCTTCTTACCCTTCTCTATATTTTAATAAAATTACTATTTCCTTCATGTTACTAAAGTTAAAAATACATGTTGCAAAAAATTAAGTTAACATTATAAATAAGGTACAAAAGGAACTTTTATACTTTTTATTAGATCTAAGAATAAAAAAAAAGTACATACAAGTACTTAGGTAATAAGTACTAATAAAAGTACACCTAATAAAAGAGGCAGATCATCATTTTGGCTGAATTACACAAATACATATTCAGAACACAGAATGACTAGAAATCATCAAACTGCAGACTACTGTCTCCTGAATACTAAATGAAACAGGACTGGGCAAGATGAATCTGTAGTGTCAATACCACCAGACTGTTAAAAAGAGAGAGACAGACACAAAAACAGCAGGTGAAATCTTGTTTCTTCTTAGACAAAACCACAAAATATAGAAGATTCGTCACATTATCCATACATAAAATAATGAAACAGAAAGCTGCCTAGAGGTTTTAAAAGATAAAAAAGTTGTATTTTAACCTATATTATCTTTATAACATGAGACTAGAAAGTTAGCAGCAATACCTCCTGATCCTTTCCACCTCTAAAAACTATCTCTACCATCAAATTACAATATTCATTCTTATTGTTGGTGAATGGTTTCCCTGCACACATGCACACCCCCACTAACTTCAAGTGAGGGAGAAGCAGAAAATCTGTCTACACTTCTTTATTAGCTTCAAGCCTTACCTTTCTATTCTACGTGTCTTTTATAATGATGCAGGGTTTATTAGCATCTAACTGGTTTTTCTTCCTTTTCTACCTTTTATAATTAAGTCCCCTGCCAGACTTATCATTCTATGCGACAAAGGCCAACTCTAATAGTTTCACATCTCCCAAACCACAGGAGTCCAACCATTTAATTCACATTAAGGTTTGTTAATACTTTATGATGCCACAAAAATATCCAACAATTTATCCTTTCCCCTTTACAGAGGAGTATTTAACATTATGTACGTCTTAGGTCACCAATGCAATATTTTTACATTTTTTTCTCCAAAAATACAGGATACTACTGATTTTTCTGATACTACAGATATTTCTGAAATACCTCTGTTTCTAAGTAATGTATTAATTAAGCAAATGACTGTGCGTGCTACACAGGAACGCAAAGGACCATTACAAGCAACAGCCTGTCAAGAAGGGCAAGCATCGTGTCACATTCCATACTTCTGCTCACATGAAGTTGCTCACAGTCTCCTTTGCAACAAGCAGGAGGTGAAGTTAACGCTGGCAAAGCACTCTGAAAGGTCTGTTGGTAAGGTACTATAAAAACAATAATTACTTTAAAGCAATACGTTAGCAGTGTTTGCCAAACTTTGCTGTCTTTACCTCAAGCAGGCCAAAGGATCTTGGATTTCACAGCC
>JAOXNG010000001.1:198543679-198556316 GCA_028566535.1 Scolopax minor | reverse complement strand
TTGCCCAGGGCCTCGTCGAGCCTCACCTTGAATGTCTCCAGGGAAGGGGCCTCAACCACCTCCCTGGGCAACCTGTTTCAGTGATCCACCACCCTCATGGTAAAGAACTTGTTCTGAAAGAAGAAACAGAGCAAGGCATGCACCACCCTCATTCTCATGTCTGCCACGCTCATTGAATACTCAAACCAAAGCCCTGCTACCAAGTCATATATCACACTCAGCTTGCATAAGAATATTAGATGTATTTTTGTTTTCAATGTTCAGCAACAAGTAGATAGCAGAGAACAGATTCAGAATCCTAATTACTGCTGACAGTGCTTATTGCATTTGACACAGAAAGAATACTAAACCATCCTTGATGGAAGAAGAATAGCAAAGAACTTGCTCTGGTTAATCAACCCGATAGAGACAACAGTACTGCTAAAATTAAAAATCTCTTTTGCAATGATGAATGAAAATATATTTATCTTCCATCAAAACTTTGTATTTTATTGGTTCAAATCATTTTAGCTTTCAGTCTACCATCACAGTTTTTAAGAAAGTTACGATTCTGTTCCAGCCATATGTCCTGAAAGCTTCCAGGTGAGCTGCTTTCTAGTCAGGTCCCTGATTTTTGGTCCAAAGCAAATAAAATAGTTGTGAAAAACCCAACCTGACAACCCAAGATAATCCTCCATAAAAACAAAGCAATGAATATGTACACATTGTCCTGCCAATTAGCAATAAACAGACCTGAAAAAACAAATAAATATCAATTCTAGCATTGCTTTCTTCCCATTTATTCCTTGGCCTCAACTCTGCATTAACTGAAGCACCAAATGAATAGTGTTATTCATAAATAAAAAAAGGAAACTCTTGGTTTATTTGGAAGTAAACATAAATCCCCATCATTCCCATCATTTTACAATTTTACAAAGCCAATTGAAGTATCTTTAAATTACTCTCATCATGGAACGGATTTAGCTGACAACCTGCATGTTAAGAGATTGCATGCCTCATTACCAGTTCCTTCAACTACTTTTGCAATTAAGACATTAGCATGTGGTACTTAATAAAACTCAAAGGACCAAATTCACTGCTGGCAGAAGGAGGGAGAAGAATACTTGCAACTTCCACTGACAACAAGCTTTCCCAGAAAGAATTGCTTTGGTCCTGCGTGTCTACAGTAAAAATGGGCTGGATAATGGAACTCAATCCTCCCCTCTCAAAATGACCTTGAAAAGGACTAAGCTGTATGTTGATGAAATCCAATGAACTGAGAATGAGAACAAAGGCATGACTGCCAGAATGTGAAGTCCTCATTTGCATCTAAATTATATCAAATAATTACGAAGTCGGGCTTGCTTGTATTGTCATACTTATTAAAGTGAATCTACATCCAAAGCAAAAAGATTCTTTTTTGCAATGAAAATGGAGACCTTGAAACAGACCACTTTGAAGACACAGCTGTTCTAAAATAGGTATATTATGCTAAAACTTTATGTGCTTTAAATGAATACATCATAATAGGTGCTATGCATGTATGCTGAGCACAGGGAGTCACCACAGATATGCCAGGTGCTGAAGCTAAGCAAATTTAGCATCTTTACTAGAACCATCTCTGCGTGATACCTTAAAAAGAATTGTAATCACCACATTCCTGCATTTTCTAGCTTACAAGAAACGTGCATTCATTAAAAACCAAAATACACTGGTTTCTATTGCCTAGAAAACAGTAAGCTAGAAAAAGCAGCTAGCTTCAATGCTGCAACACCAGCTTCCAGCTGGAAAATGAGCCCATCTATGATTTTCATAAATATAGAAAACATTTACAGTAAGGGGCAGAGACTTTGTGAAGACTGAACTCTTCATAATTCTGTTACTGACTTCTATATTCTGAAGCATGCAGAAGCTTTGATGTGATGAAACTTCACTTACAGAAAACTGTTCAAAGAAGTGTTTTAATTTCTTTTCCTCTCTCTAATTAAATATGTAATCAAAGATTTTTAAAAAATTCTCAAAATACAACTCGAATGCCAGTTTTTGCCAGTTCATATCTCTAATTTTGATGCTCAGCACAGTATAGTATCCTTGCTGATCTGTTTTAGAAGAGTGGAAAAAGGTAGACAAATCACTACTACTTCAATGCCCAAAACCAACAGAATCTAGTACATTTCTTGGTGAGCCAAGCTATATAAATTTTTAAAATTCCCTATTTATCTGTGAGTCTTCTCAATCATTTCTTATACCTGTTTTCCCAATTTTCCAAATCCAATTGCTTGCTCGACCCCCCCAATTTCTCATATATATCTCCAATAGCATGGCTGACTATTCAGCTGAATCCCCCACTTGGCAAGTTGCTCTACACCTTTCAGAGACTGGCTTCTCAGGTTTCTTGGATTTTACTCCAGGCAGCCATTCCCACATCCCTGACTTTCTGCTGGTATCTCCAACCTCTCTCTCTGCTGCTTGTAGTGAGTGGACAATAACTCATAGGAGCTCCAGAGCAGCTGCTGACACCTGTGTACTGGAGGCTCAGAATCCACTTATATTTTTAACAGGAATTTCAGGCACTGATGTTCAATGTATTTGGATAAACACTAACTGCACCCAGCTCTAGGTTTAAGCCAGGAAATCTCTATCAGTATGGAGGCCTGTAACTCTGTAATGTGAACCCCAGCAAACACAAAACTTACAAAAGCAAAGTTATCATTCATACAGAACCCCTCTACTTAGGACACACGGGGTAACACCAACCTCTAGCTTAATGGAAGTATCAAACAAGACTAAGATCTAAGGATAAAGGAAGGGAGAAACACATGTAACCCCTGTGATTCGTCTGAGTTTGCAGCAGCTGTACTGGCCTCCTGGGAGCAGGACAAGAGGCAGATAAGCCATCCTGCTCCTTTGCACTCCCAGGCTTCTTCACCATTTCAGCCAGCAGAAGCTAAACCAAGTTTTATAAAATCTACTTAATACAGTGGTGCGGAATAGATCATTAGTGGGCAAAAGACACTAAACAAATACATTGCTTTGTAACGGTGCTGCAAATCTGCAAGAGCAAAATCCTCTCACAAGCTTAAAGACAGGTCGATGTTGCCCACCATTATATATTTTCTTCCTGCATTCTCTCATAACTAAGTCTACTTGGTAGAATTAGTTCATTTAAGTATCTGGAAGCCTGACTGATTCGGCACATTAGAAACTGATGGAGAAAACAACATCTAATTCTGAAATCCAGCCGCCAAATGGAATTATGTGGCTCCCTAGAGAAACACCTCAGCTATAACTAATAGCATGAGAGCCTCAACCAAATTACATTCCAGCAAACACACACGTACGTAGAAAAATAGACACCAGCACAGCCGCAGCAAGACAGACAAATCTCCTTGCTCCTTTCGGTCTGAGTCAGACCTTCAGCATTCCTTCCACGTAGTGTTTTGGTTTTCCATTGCATACAGTCAGGGTGTCTGTGGAAACAAAGCACTATGTCTAAAATGTGAAGTTCACTTCTCAGTGAGATACAGTGTCACTGAGAACGCTGAGCAATTCAGTGTTCATTCTTCTGCTGCTGTTGCCCAGTTCCTTCCAAGCTCTCTTCCCAGACCTCCCATTGTTTTAATGACTCCTAGTCATTGAGAGAAAAGGTCAGCAAAGGTTCCTCTGCCTCACCCTCTGATCGTTAAGACAGTGAATTTGCTCCATGTATGCCTTTTACCAATGAGTTTTGTCCTTCCTGCTTTTATCCACTACTACTACATCCTCTGGATAGGAATCTGTTCTCAGTCAACATGGACCCAGAGCAACTAAACCCCATCCACCACTATGGAAGTGTACCACAGCAAATAGGCACCCTCTCTTCCCCACACACTGGCAAAATCAAACTTTTATACAGTTCCAGTAGATCCCAGTTTGAGAGGGTAATGCAGAAAAGAGAGATGCACATCACATTGTGAAATACAAGCTACACTACTGATAAACTTTGAATGACAAGCACTACAGAAACAGGAATGTTAAAGCAAACCATTTGGGATCCTGCATTGTCATCATTCTTCTTCCTAGCATCACTATTCTGGTAAGGAAAGGAATTTTTTTATACGTAAAGAAAAAAATATGTACCCAGTGGCATTTTGAGTCATTTGTAACTGGATTTCCCATCAGTTTATCTGTTCAATCACAAAATCTAAACCACGAAATTGAAAGGCTTCAATGTCTTTCAATCACATCCTGGCCCCATGAGGATGCTCGATGTTCCTGTGGGGATTTACACATCAGCACACCTACCTGAACACTGGCAACAGGGAGACAGAGCTAACACTCATAAGAATTGATGAGATACATTGCAATGATGTCAGCAGGCTCTGGAATGAAACCCTTGTGGTGACAGGGGGTTGGGTAAGGCTGAAATGTAGCATTCTATAAAAATAAAAGCCCTGCTTACAAATATTTAGCTTGAAAGCACTTAAATATCAACTATTAAAATAATTCCCCTAAATGAGGTTAGGTGAGAAGGGGATTGTGTATAAACAACCCTGAAGCCATTTCTCTCTTCTGCACAATAAAAAAAATTCAATAATTTCAATACAATAAAAATCTGGGTGAGACAGAAAAAGTAATTTGAAACTTTATTAAATTCAATCTTTCTCCAGACTTTGTCCTAACTACATCAGACTTGGATTCCATCTCTCACTCATACATTCTTAATCTGAATTTGTTTGTCATGAAATTGCTGCTCTTGCACTGTGTCAGAATAAGGCAGCCATTTCAGCACTGTCATTTTTGCTGACTGTAGCTGGACTTGTGTGCATTTCATTGTCACACCACCCTACACTCAAGTAGATAAGGCTATATGTAATCACCCAAAGAAACTGAAGCAAATACAGTAGCACAGGTCACAGTGGAGACATTTTCAGACAATGCCTGAAGATTAAAACCATCAAGAGAATGACCTTAGCTTTGATCTACCATTAGTGCTGCTACTTAAAGTATCCTATGTAAAAATGTACAGTAACCTTTACAGCACATCGTCTACCTTCAGAAAGTGCTTGTCTCAGGTTTTGAGTATTTCTGAGTCAAAACCACTCCAAAGCTACATGGCTCTACTGACAGTGCCCTACCCAACCCCTAAATAACTCCTGATTTCACAGCATTGCTTTACTGCTTCTTTCCCAGGGGCAAGAGCTCCAATGCACTCTGCATAAAAACTTAGGCTGCAGCAATTTATTAAATTTCTGTCTGGATTTTATGTCCTGAAGTCAAGAGGAGTAAATGAGGGAGGAAACTCATGCCCTGCACATGGAGAGCACTGTCCTTATCCCAGTTGCTTTAGAGGAAGATACACGCAAAAACAATAATCATCAGGACAGTTCATTCTGAAAAGCTGACCATAAGAAAAATGTCTTGCTAAGTCCTGTGTACTGGCATTTTCCTTCAGGTCAGAGAATGAGGGTTTGTATTACCTACAAATGAAATGATCTTATGTCTCTTAGAAGAATTTGACCCTCTGACTGCTGCTCAGGTCTTGGCTTTCTAACATTTTGCAACCATAAGTCCCATCTGGTAAATGGTACTAAATGCGCCCAAAGTATTTTGTCTTCCAGCAGAAAACAGATTGCTGCAGTTTAACCTGCTCCCAAACCATCAGGTCCCCTTGGATCACCTCATTGTCCTCACTACCAATAACTACTCATATCCACGCTAGGTGATGTAAGTAACACACTGATAACCCTTCACCAGCACTGAATGACATCCAACAGTCCAACCTTCCTCTTTCTCCAAACCAGTGTAATACCACATCGCTCTTCTCACCTATGATAATTTAGTTCTCTTAGTCTTTTGAAGATACTGTCAAAAGCTTAAAACATCTGTAAACACAATATACACTGTTTTTTCTTTAACACCACTTTGGCTGACATATAAAAATATAGCAGAAATAAGAAGGCACATCCATCCTCCTGAGACTCTGTGCTGGCTTGCAGATGAAAATAAGCAAATGCAAAGTCTAGAGCCTAGCTCAAACGAAGAAGAATTAGTTGTCACCATCAGAAGATAAAATGAAGAAAAAAGAAGGAAGACTAACTGAGTGAAGCAATTCACAGATTCAGTTTTTCAGCTGTCTCAACTGCTTCTTTAAAAGTTCCCTCTCTTTCACTGTTACTTTTCACATTTTGGATTTCTCATGCAGGCACATATGATATGAGGTAACACCTAAAGTAACAGAAGAGAGGGGCTGGCTTTCATTTGACTTCTAGTACATAAGGGAACTTTATTTCCCTTAGTTTGTTAACTCTGGGCTCCAGAAAACAAACTAGTGCTGGCAATTTCTGAACACAGCATCTTGCAGAGATTTTGCCTTAAAAGTCCACCACAAATGAACTGAATTAATTCTAGGACCAGGTGACCTTCATGGTACTCTGATAAACTTTTCTCCTCCCTAGTTAATTTTACTGATTTTTCTTACAGGAGTCAGGAGTGAAAGACTGAAATGTACTGAACATTAATAATTTTCAGGCTACAGCAGTCACACATAAAGTTACCTACTCATAAATCAGTTGATATTGTTCTTATAAGAAGAGTAATAAAAATAAATCCATTACTAATACAGACAGGGCTGTAAATAACTTATGTTTTATAGCTGAATATAAATAGCAGGACAGAAACTCCTGAAACAGACAAACAAGTCTGACTTTTATTATTAATAATGAATGTTTTGCCTTACATAGAAGTTTTCAAGTCTGATGGATTTCAGAAGTGTTTCATAGCACAAGCACATGAAAGAATCAGACAATTCTGTAATACAGAAGAGCCGAAAGCATAATGCACACTGCTCAGAAAGATTTCTTTTGGGTAAAAACAATACTAAGTTTGACTCTTACAAAAAATGGCTTTGAAATATTTGCAATAAAAACTATCTCTTTGAATTAAAATTTCATATTTCTATGTGCTTCATGTCTTCCTAATAGGAAGGGAGAGAAGAAAAACTGGGCTAAGAACAGACTGTAAGACAAGGAACGTGATGCATCAGATTGCATCAGCAAGAGTGATGTCAGAACTGTCTAAAAGTGAAGGAAAGAAAGTGAGAGAAGGGCCAGAAATTTTGGCCAGAAAGTTGAGGCTCCCCCTTGAATTTTATGCTGGCATATTTACTGGGCCTATGCACAGAGTCAGAGGTGGGACAGCCAAACATAACATCACTCACAAATGAGCCGTGCCACCAGGCCGAAGAAAAGTGAAAAGGATAAATGAGAAGTCAAATGAAGATTTCAGGGACATGCACATTGCATTTCCCACCCACCAGCCAAGTGAAAAACTTGTTGGAAGCATTCAAACCATCCAATCATTTTCCCTTTTAGTCAAAACCAAAAAGGGTTAAAGCATCCATTACAACTTTTCAATCTGCTGCACTCATTAGTTTTTGTTTGTTTGTTTGTTGTTTTTTTTTTAATAACACACGTTGACTTGCAAAGCAAAGCTGGCTTTGAAAAAATAAAAGGGTAATGCACACAGGGAATGGATGTGGAAAACTAACACAACCAGTAACTGATCTTGGACCAGCAAACAGCTTTCTGGTTTTAGCACCATATCCACAAGCTCCAACATGCTGCAACCACACCATGGAATAAACACTAGTACCAATGAAAACAAATGACAAAAGCTACTACTTACCATGTACAAATCCTCATTGATGCCTAGATATTTCCCATTACCACAACCAACGTCAGCCACTATTGATCCTTTTGGCAGTGACCTGAGAAACTCTACAATTCGGGGCCACGGACTATGCCTGGTGCTGCTGAAGTGGGTGGCAATCTCTTCATACACCTTGTGTACATATTCTTGCTCCAGCTTTGAGGCCTCCATCTCATCGGGAGGAAATGAAGGTTGGGCCTGTCTTTGCTGTCCTTTCTGGCTGTCACAGACAGATGAGTAAACTAGATACAGCAAGAGATACACAAAAAAATAAACGCTTTTAAAACAATTCCCTTAATGTTAAATTTATTCAGCAAAACAAAATTAGAAGTGAAATACTAAAATGCAAAAAATGCTTCATTACTCCTTTACTTTTTAAAAACTGAAACTCAGGTCAAATTGCAGTAGTGTTTGATGACCTTAAAACAAGCAACCTGTCCACACGTACCACAGGCTGTTTGCAGTGATCACTCATCCTCCTATGTTAATGAGGTTCGTGTTTTCAAAAATGAGACAGTGCCCCTAGTATCAAAGATCATGACATCATTGCAATTCAGCCTCTGAAATTCTGTTCTGAGGGCACAAATGGACTTCAATTCCATGCATTTGTTGAGCCCCCTATCTATTATTATCTGCACGACCCTAAGGCACTTACATGGCTCTATCACTGCAGATCTGACTCCTCCTCTCCAACATATTTTCACAGAATTACACTCTGTTTCAAATAAAAAACAACAAAAACTGATGGGAACCTGAAGAATAGTAGCTACTTCTATTCTGGTACATAATTCTAGCAGTTCAGGTGCCAATGAAATGAAGGATTCCAGATTACTTGCCTAGCTCTGGAGCAAGCCCAACACCGCCTTCTACAGAGACGCTAAAGCGGCCAAACAGAAGCAACCAATTCAAGCCGCCACACAGTACCCTAACCCCGAATTAATGGCTTCCAGGGCTGCCAAAACTACCTAAATGGATAAACTGGTTTGCTCAAAAAAAAAAAAAATTAAAAATGCTTACATATTGTTGATAAATAACAATTTTGACTTGGAGATCACCTCAAGACACTTACTGCAATTGCAAGGGCTTCTCCTCACTCTCCTGAATGTAAATGATGTCCTTGTTTCCCTTCGGTTTAGTGTTAAATCTCCAACATCAGCAGTTATTGTTCCAACTTTCTGCCCGAGCTCAGATGCTTGAATGACATCATATTTTCGCGGTGTAATCCTAAAGCAAAGTAACACAAAATAAAATAACAATTTGCATCAGAAAAAAACCCATTCCATATTTATTAGAAGGCACTTCTTAAATACTGTGACAAGTGTGATTACAACATGCCTTAATGCACTGCTGCTTCTGTTTTCAACTTACTCAATTTCAGAGGAAAAAAAAAGAGGTGCTGACACAAACTAATGATGTTAATTAAAGTGACATTTAATTGCAAGTAATTACATTTCCCTTTTCTACATTCCTTTCCTTCCATAAAGTTTGACTGTTTATTTTTCTAGGATCTTACTTGAGATATATTTATTAAGGATAAAATACACTAGTATTTTACTAGTAAAAATGGCAGCAGAGCTCTGCATTAGCAGATTAAAGCTTTTTGTTACAAATGGGTCTCCCCAATGAATTCCACATTGCAAAAGAACTGCTTTTCCATTTACTGACAACAGGAGATGCAAAGAAGTAGCATTTGGGATATTTGCCAAAATGCCTAAAGGGAGAAACTCTGCTGTATATCTCCTTTCTTGACCAAAATCTATCAATCAAGCACACTGGGAATAGAGCTTCTTAAGATACTTCCGGGTTTGGCATTGATCTTAATGGAAAACAAAAACATTTTTGCAAAGACAAAATTCTTAAAAATGAAAGTGATTTCTAACTTTTTGGCAGTTAACAAAAGTTTAAAATAATTTTCTGAAAAAGTGTACATTACGAAAAAGTACCAAACCCAAGAATTTTTAATAGCTCCATAAGTGGATCTCTTTCAAAGTTGAGAAGAAGAGAATGAGAAAGTAAAATGCAAAACACAACGTGAGTGAAGAGAAACAGCTGCACCCACATGTGGCTTCCCATCACTTGCACATGGGGAAAAGTAGATTCTGTTAGAACAAAATGGATACTCTTCAGGGAGATAGCTTAGCACTTCAAAGCTGTAAATGTCACACTGAAATGCTTCCTGAATTTAGTCATCAAGGATATTCATGCAGAAATTTCCTCAAGGAAAAAAAAACTGTACAGTCTCNNNGGAATTGGCCTCTCAGTGAGGCCCCTTCAGAGCTGCTGACTTCAAAGTACTGACTCCCAGCATAAAACTGACTTCCGTATTGGTTAGATGAATTTATCCCTCATAGGTTGAGCCAAAGGAGGGAAAAACGTGTCTTATATCTTCTCTTATATCTTCTAATCCAGTCTCATCTCAAATTTCTGTTGGAACTGTTTCACATGTCACATGAAACTGCTGACCAGTGCTTGTACTTAACCAAGAAGAATGATCTGAATGCCGCCAAGGCAGCCTGCTTTGCTTTATGCCACCTTCCCTACTGCAGGGAAGTGGACCTCTTGCCAAGCCACCAGGGAAAAGAATGCAGGTCCTTTCTGTCTGGAAAGCAGAAAGCAGCACATTGATGCTCCATCTAGATGTTACAAAAGGGAGACATGGGGCAGCCTTGAGAATGTAAATCTCCCAAAGGCAGCCATGGAAAGGGTGGGATCTAATAAAGAACTGCCTTGTTCATGGCAGATAATGGAGCTATAATGAAATAATCAGCTGAGGATGCCCAAGACTCCCTAGAGAAGAGAACTTCAAATCCTAAACTTGCAGATTTTTCTATTTGATTTTCTTTTGTACCTACTGCAATAGCAGCTAATATTTTCAGAAATAAGTCTTCTTTTTCAAGGTGCTAGTTTCAACCTACATAACTTCCTTTTGCCTATACTACAAGCAGGAATTCTAGATAAAGTCTGGACTAAAAACAGGATTCCCAATGTCAAAAATAAAATGCTGCATATGCTTGTTAACATAAGAGGATGAGTGATCACTCAAAACAGCCTCTGGTACATGTGGGCAAGTTGCTTGTTTTCAGGTCATCAAACACTACTGTAGTTTGACCTGCATTTCAGTTTTTAAAAGGTAAAGGGGTAATGAAGCATTTTTTGCATTTTAATATTTCACTTCTAATTTTGTTAAATTGGCACTGAGTTGTTTTACTATTGCAGTGTCAGGAATGGTGACAACCAAAAATAAACCTCATGAGAAAAGACATAATTCTATGCTCAACTATGAGACAAGAAGAGCATATATCTTTTGCTCTCCTTGATGACACTGTGTAACTTATGTAAAAGGTTTTAGCCTTTTTTGCCCATTTTGGAACTCCTTTTCTAAGTATCTCCCACTGGTGCATGACTTAAAAAGCACGTATTTAAACTATACAATAAGCAAACCCTCAAGACATATTGCAAGAAACCTCTTTTCCAGGATCCCAAACCTGCTCAGTAGTTAAAGTGTCCCTAAAACAGCTGGGAAGAACTTAGGAGGACTCCGCATGCTCTTGGTGCAGGGGAAGTTACTCTCTTAAACCATCCCTTCTCTAAAGCCTTTGCATGTATAATCCAATAGGAAAAACCGTGGGCTGAGAAGAGAGAAAGGAAATGGTAAAGATAATTGCAATCAATTCTTTGCCAGTTCAGAGTCATTGAGGACTTTCACACCGAATATGTTAAGTGATAGCAATTTCAGAGTGAAACTTCACTTGTGACAGCAGCAGGAAACTGCAGCTCAGGGACTGGCAATTAGTTTCCTGAAATCTCTATTTTTTTCAAATTAATCTGAGCAGAGAAGTGAATTTGTATATTAATTATAAAACTTAATTTGATTTCTTTCAGAACAATTTTAAATACAGACTGTCATTAACAAAACAAACAAACAATATATAATATTCTTCTATTATCAGCAATGCTGGAATGCTTTCACATACCCATGTGTCCACAGGTATCTGGATTCTCCAGCCATCACCAATAAACTGCATCGGGACAGCAAAATTGCCACTGTATGGCCATCAGGGTGTTTGAAATCCATCACAATCTAAAAGGAAACAAAACCATATATGTGGCTTTATACACATGCCAGGCATTCATATGTCCTCACTTTGCCTCTTCAATTGTGTTCATCAGAACATTGCCACGAAGTACCTACGTATTTCCTAGGGATGCAAAAGCCTCCAGGTCTCAATGTTTTGGCACTGTGGTCAAAAATCTGAGGCAGCCCCAAATATGTCTGTATATATAATCAAAATATTAATATATACTTATATATAAAGTATAATATATATAACACCATTCTATGGTTCTATATTTTTATAAATATATATATGAAGACCAGTGACAAGTGGTGTTCCTCAGTGGTCAGTACAGTTTAGCAACACGAACAGTGTGCCTGAGTGCACACTCAGCAAGTTTGCCAACAACACCAAGCTGTGTGGCACGTTCAACACACTGGAAGGAAGGGATGCCATCCAGTGGACATCCTGGACAGGCTTGAGAGGTGGGCTTGTGTAAACCTCATGAAGTTCAACCAGGCCAAGTGCAAGGTCCTGCACCAGGGTCATGGCAATCTCAGGCACAAATACATGTCGGGTGGAAAATGCATTGAGAGCAGCCCTGAGAAGGACTTGGGGGTCTTGGTGGATGACAAGCTCAACATGAGCCAGCAACGTGCGCTTGCAGCCCAGAAAGCCAACTGCATCCTGGACTGCAGCAAAAGAAGTGTGGCCAGCAGAATGAGGGAGATGATTCTGCCCCTCTACTCTGCTCTCATGAGACCCTACCTGGAATACTGTGTCCAGCTTTGCAGCCCTCAGTACAGGAAGGACATGGACCTGTTGGAACAGGTGCAGAAGAGGACCATGAAGATGATCAAAGGGCTGGAGCACCTCTTCTATAAGGACACGCTGAAAGTTGGGGGTTTTCAGCC
>JAOXNG010000001.1:198378632-198389961 GCA_028566535.1 Scolopax minor | reverse complement strand
CTGTCTGGGCTTTTTTTTAATCCAGGAAATATCCTGCCTGGTTTCATTGCCCAGTAGGTAAAGAAACTATATGGTTAACCTGGCAGTAAGATTTCCTACTGCTATGTGTTATATTAAAAGCTGTGTCAAAAACATGCTCTCTCAGTTCTTGGTTCCTGAGCTATCTCCAATCTTCTGATTACTAAAGATGTGGCATTATTATTGCTCCCCTTTTTGCCACTTAATTATTTCTAACCACAGAAACCACAGGTGCAAGTTCCTATTCTAATAAATATCTGAAATTCTCTCATAATGCAATCACCAGATCTTCTCCAATTCATTTTCCCTTTTTCCTACTAGAATACCCTGCAGTGAGTAATGATCTGCTCCCAGAAAAACCTCTCCCCAAAACAAGCTAAAAATCCTGAAGAATAAAGTTTATTATATGCCTTTCAAAGCTCTTGCTTACTTCCTCCTCTTTACTACTATGAATATAAATTTATAATCACTTCTTGAGTTAAGCTGTCTGAGTGCCAAAACACATTTGAAAGTGTGTTTTGAAAGCCTCAGAAAGGATTTTTTTCATTGTTAGAATGTAAGTACGGTGTGCTTCCTACATTCATTTTTAATAGATGCTTTGTCACTCAGAGCAAATTTTGGAACCTGAAACAAGGAGGAAAACTGAGCTGAGTCTCTTGAAAAGGAACATCCAGCTGTAGTCAGATCCTGCCATTACCAGACCTCCATGCTGTAAAATAAATTGGCCCTCATTTTCAGAAATAAATCTGACCCAAAAGCTTCTGGCTCTCCATAATGGTGAAGAGAAAGCAACCACATGGAATAATACAAATTAAGTTCTTAAGCAAAGTTCACAAGCTTCTCACTAAGCCCTTCCAGTCACCGAGTGACTGACTCAATTACTCCAATTGCTGTAACAAGCTAGTTTCCCACTTTTCTGGGTGAAAAGTGTAAGGTGGAATAAAATCCTTTTAGCACTGTCATTTACATTGAATAGACACTCCTAAAACTATTTCAGAGAGCAATAAAATTAACTGCCTTTCAGAGACCATACAGAATAATGTATTTATCGGCATTTTTTTTCCCCGTTCCTTCAGTCTCTTCTCAACAGTAGCACTGAGACAGCTTGATTTGTCTCCCAAGACAAAATGAACACATTAAATATCTTAAAGAAAATATTAATTTCTGGAAATCAAGTTAAACTGCTCCTCTCAGACATCCGAAGTCTCTCAGGATAGGTGTTTGAAACCCTCTCTTTGGACACAGAGAGATGAACTAAATGTAACATAGGATTCCCACACAGTGGTTCCAGCAAGGACTCTATCATTTGAACACCTTGGGAAATTATTTACTATCTCTTAACATTAACTCTAACGTATTCCATCAAGCGTGAAATTGTTTGAAAATCACTATCTGCGTAAGGGTGCGATGCTATGTAATTAACTGAGTATGTTTGACACTGTATGAAACTGTATGATTGACATCTGCTGCCAACAATGAACGATACAAGCTGCAGAAATGTACAAGTGGAAACTATTGTTGCAGGGCTTTTAAGAACAATTTACAATTTTGGAGTAAAAATTTAACTGAAATTATAGTGAAAGAACGGAAGTACTTACCTTATAGAAAAAAAGGAAAAGCCCAAAGAACAGACTGTAGAGATCTGCAGTCAGAATACCCAGGTTGACTGAGGTTGCGCTGGTAACTTTAATCACTACTGGCATGAAGCTGTACAGCCCAAACATACACAGGGCAAAGACTGTAAAGAGCAATGCTGTAAAACAAGATGACAATTTACTCCTAAAACACAGAATAATGATTTTAAAGAACACATTCTTCAGATGTTTTAAAAGTGTGCATTTTTATCTTTAACATGAATGTCAATTTAAGAAAAACATGGCTAAAATACTTTTTTCAAGCCTACCCTGTATTGCATATACTACTGCATCTAAACAAGAAAGTTCTTATTCGTTCCTAGTTAACATAAGAGCTGACTGAAGAAATTTAGAGCCACATGTCTTAATAAAGCACAGTTCTGCTGAGATCAAAATGTGGCACAAAATCCATTCTCCCACTATTTCATTTAGGAAGGACAACAGAAAAATGTACTTGTGGTGTTCCAGCACCAAATATGTCTCGATTAAACAGGTTTAATTTACACTTTTTGCAATTTATTTTGAAAAATTGTTTCATGCTATGTGAAAAATGCAAAACCTGAGCTGAAAGGTTTTAATATTCAATTCTGCAAACCTTATCTCTTTGCTGAGCTGCAAAGTTTGCAGAAAGTAAATTTGTGACAACATGAATGTTGCTTAGTATCCAGAGCAAGAATATTAAAATCCCCCCATTTGAAGTCTAAATTATTATAATTTTCCAGTGTTCTGTAAAAATGCACATCATTTTGTCATACACATACCAACTTTCCAGTTCCATTGAATTCTCATTATTTCCCTATGTTCCACAATGGCTCTACGGTTAGAGAAAAGATACAATATAGTAAAAAAGAAAAAAAAAAAAAAAAAAGAAAAAAGCATAGCATATTCAACTAGAGAATTCAATTAACAGAATATAAGAAACATTTTGATTTACAACCCCTTAATTTTTTGTTTGAAATTTTATTGAATGACAGTAACTCCAACATCTAACAAGCAGGAAAAAAGACTTGAAAAATGAAGTGCCTGAAAGTCAAGAGCACTTTTACTTAATTCTTATGCCTTCTTTACAGGCTTTTTCATCCTCCAGAGATTCAGCTTTATTTGATAGACCATTTAAAGAAATTATTAACTATAATGATGAGAAATGAGGACCATAAAATTAATTAGGTAGACTTGAGCATGTGTGGTCTGTTACTCTAACGTCATTATTTATAAAATGGATTATACATGGATTCATTTAAAACTGGTGTTTAATAGGGAACACAATTGTCCTCCTAACAAATATCTCCTAAACTTTTCCACAGACAAAATCCATGTAGAAATACATTCCTTTGAACAGCCCTCAGCATACTGACTGTCCTCATGAAGATCTACAAAATCAGAAATACAGCCAAGTACTGTATGAATTCAATGGCAGGATTTCAGCTTTAAAATTGCTGTAGTAAGAGTAGTGCAAATAAAAAGGATATACAAGGGATGCCAATCAGCAATAAAAGCAAAATTCTAGTTGAAGGATTCCCATATAGGTCAAATGCAGATGTAACAAAGAATTAATTTAATAACAACATCATTTCATGGTAGACAAGCAATCATCTGTAGAATATTCTTAATTAGTTTTAAAATAAATATTAGATCCTTACAGCTGTAGACCGCTGATAATAGTCCCAAACAAGCCCACCATTCCTAGAAACTCCACTCTGCTCAGATTTTTCACAATGTATTCCTCACTCACATTAGAAATGGCATACAAAGAAGCACCAAGAAGCACTAAGACATCTCCAATCACCACGTCACTACCTGTACAGAAATATTAATCCACAATAAGGGTAATGCTGCAAACACTTTTTAACTTTCCTTTAAAAGACAAGCAAATTTATCTCTAACATCTCTAGCTTCCTAGTGCCTTCCAGGGTAAGGGGAAAGGAAACACATCTTGTGTGTGCAGATGAGTGGCTGAGAACAGACTCTGCTCACCTCACCCAGCATCGTCTGGAATGAGCTAAGCCCAGCACTGAAATCTCGTCCTGACCAAGCCACTGCTGTGCAGCCTGGTCCAATTCTACTTCTGCTGACCAGAGGCACTGTAGGGATGTAAGAGAATTCCCGATTAGAGATGCTCTCCACCTTTCTGAGTGTCGCCCCTGCTTTGGCAGTAAGGCCTGATCCAAGTCTTGCTGAAATCAGCCTATTGATTTCGGCAGGACCTGGACTCCTCTTGGAGCTTATGACAGGTCTGAAGCGGGCGCTGCAGATGGGTGGTGTCATGTGTCCTGCTGAGATGTATTTATACTGTGCAAAAGGGACTCCCTGTGATACAATCACTCATCAAGTAAATGCCATTATGCATCAGCTAAATAGCAAGAGGATCGCTGTTGTTTAAATCTTTGAATTGATTTAAAATTGCCTTCCCTAAGCCACTTGGCAATCACTAAGAAAATATGTCTGAAATATGAGGGTAAGCAATAGTAAGGATACAGGTCAGTCAATGAAGCACAACTGCCCTGAAGTCTGAGGGAAAGCAGATTTTTCTCTCTTAGGGCTGAGATAGTCATACCATACAACATTAAAGCTAAACCCCACTTTGCCAAAATAACAACAAACAGGCTTATTTCTATGCTGCCTGATGAAATTTACTGAAATTTACCTTGCCTCACACCCACTGGCTCTGAAAACTCAAAATTCTTATTCAAAATAAGATTGCAACAGCATGGATTGATGTAGGCATCTGTCATAGAGAGGAGACCTGCTCTCATCTGAACCCAGTTGGATCCTGGTACCCAGAGACCAGTCTCCCTCCCAGAGGTCCCAGGAATCCCAGCATCCTGCCCATGTCTCCTCTTACTCTCCCTTTGTAAGCCCCTGCTTTACAGGCTGTGGGCTGTTGGCCTCAGGGATACGTGGACTATTTCTGTTGGGTTTGTCAAAGATAACTGGGAGAAGTCAGCCTGCTCTTAAGTAACTTGTAATTTGCTCTTTGTGCTCATAGAAAACTGCAAATCAGAGAAGCCTGGCTGCCAACAGGCTGATACTGTGTAAGGGAAAAAAGGTTTGCAGGGAGAGGCAGCACCTGTAATAAGACCACCTCGTATGATTAGTATAAGTGGACAAGTTTTCACCAATGAGGCCTTTAATCGGGTCCGATGAGCAAAATTTAAGCTTAACACACATGTTGTTCTTTTAAGGTGGAAGAAATAATCCAAATCTACAGGCAAACATATTTCACAGCTCCCTATAATATCAGCATCTCCTCAGTCACTATCTTCTTGGACAAGAAATACAAGCAGCAGCATGTCTTCTCCTCTCCTGTCTTAAAATAAATCTATATCCACTCCCCCTGCATTTTCTCCTCTTTCTCCTTTGGAAGTTAGCCCACCACAGGAACCGTCTCTCCACTCTTCCCCCCGCAATAACAGGCTCCTTACCTTCACTCTCCTGCCTCCCTGCCAAAATGTCTGCACCCACCATTGTTCCTACACCCAGCAAACAGACGGCAACAGCAAGAAAATGGATCAGCCGGTATCTTGCACGGAGAATGAACCACGACAAAGCCATCAGCACCGGGATCCCGAAACAGTCCAGCAGCTGTGTGTACAGAGAAATGGTGTGAATTAGAAACCCATCCCAAATCAGGATTGCGCTATCCTGAAAACAAATGATTATATTTTCTCTTGCCACCAGATGTTAATGAAAGCCACAAAATAACCCCAGTGGATTTGTTTAAAAGAGGGGTCAGACCCACATTTTACCTTGAAAAGCATTTTGCAAGTGAAGGAAGAGGGATGGGGGGCCTACTCTTTCCTGGTAGAAAGGCACCAAGAGACATCTCCTAATGATGAACCTAATCAATCTTTGCAGCTTTACAAATGAGTGCTAGGATGTTGCTCTGAAACCGTATTGCTCCCCAAGACACCACTACAAGGAGGGGGTTCACTGACATTTCTTTTTCTCCCCAGCAGGTTTTGTCTAGCTCTTCTTTTCATTCCTTCTCAAATCTGTAATTAGAATTTAAAGCTCCATGTAGACACAATAAAAATCTGGAAATATTGAAGGATACAAGGATCTGGAAATATTGAAGGATCTGATTTTACATGTAAGTGACTAGGACAAGAATCTGACTCTGCAGCTTTCATTTTGAACTTTTTTCCCCAACTGGATCCTAATAAAAAAAAGGTACACGTGCTGGGAGCCATATGCAATGTGCAAAATAGGTAGAAGGAAGATTGGAAGAGTAGAATAGCTTTCCCAAAGCCAGCTTCCTTTCAGCTTCCCACAAAAGCACCTACAAGGCACCTATGTGTTTTCATGACTCTTAAACGTGACACTCAATTAGCCAGAAGCGGGTAACCCACTCTAATTCAGCCATGCCCCAGCAGCAGACACACACAGCAGATGGAGTTTCAAAGCACTTTGGATGTGTTTGCAGACATGGCCCTGAGCAAACTTAATAGCTAAGTTCCGAGGATGTCTCCAATCCATGACAAACAGTGACACCAACTTCTCTTTCCTTTCTCCATTATCCCCTCTCTGTATGTTCCTAAAATCCTGCACATCTTTGCCTTGCTGTTAGACCCACCCATCTTCTACCCATTCTCCATTATTGCCGAAAATGTCGAGAGTTAGCTGTGTAGTCAATACAGAAAAATACACTGCAGCTAAGATGGGCATAATGTTCTAGAATAACCAAATAATACCAAGAGCATTGAGTTTATAATAATTGATTTTATATTTAATTCAACAAAATAGACTGTTTCTGAATTTGTCAGGAGGAAAAAAAAAAAAAAGATGTATTTTCTGACCTGCCTCAGTAGAGTGTCATGAGGGAACATATAAGGGTACAGTCTACAGCAGAACATAGACTGCCTTCCAAAGACTGCTCACAAATTACTCTCAAATGTCAGCCCTTAAAATTTGGCCTCTTGAAGTCACTATGACATTTTAGGCCCAGGTCAATAGAACTGGGACTTAATCATTACAATCAGGACAAGAGCTTCCTTAATGGTCACTGCCCACGTCTGTCTGCCTAAGTGCACCACTGCAGTCATCTTCAGTGCTGGCTTCTGCCTGTTCAGCCATGGTCCCCAAGGGTTTTAATCAAACTCGGAAGACTTTCATGGTATGTCTGGTTTTACTTGTTCATAACTACACATATTAAAGTCTTACAAGCATAGCACTAAGGGGAGTTAAAAGTTACAGTTTAAGTCCTAACAGTCCTCTAATGCTTCCTCATCTATTTGTCTTCAGTCCTTGGATTGCCTCCAGCTTTTCCAGTTTATCTGTTTGTAAAGTGCAGAAGCACTTGCCCAGTCTGTATTATAAGACATTATAACCACCCAAGCCCTAATATGTGACATGACGTCTTTCAATACAACTTTGCTCTAAAATATATCTAATATAAAATATCACGCTGTGAGTTTCTAAGTAAGGGAGCCGTTCATAATGAGCCAGAAACTCTTTCAGTAATGCTGGATGGGGTGTTTCTGCATCCAGATCAGTAACATACTGTAGACCTACAGCATCCTGGGTAGAAGACTTGTAGCCAGGACATACAGGCACCAAATGATGAAGAACATGTCCTGGTAATACATTCCAGGGGCCAATTATCCTCAATTACAGACAGCAGAAATCTGATTTCCAACTACTGGATCTTGCCTTTCCTTCATCTACTAGGTTACAGAGCTCTTTGTTGGAAAATGGTCTCTTCTGTACAGGATCAGGATCAAAGAGGTGGAAAGCAGATGTAACATCACAATGAATTGTGTCAATGGAAACATTTAAAAGAATAATTATTTTTTTATTCAGGTTTTATGACATTTACAACAATACTGTGGTACTGATTACTATTGCTGATAGAGCATCAGCAAACTCCCATCTTACTCAATTCCTGCCTGTATTTTTACAAGGGAAAAAAAATATAACCTGTTGATTTGAGTTCCAAATGTCTTCATTCAAGCCAATCTTTGGCCACACTGTTCATAAGAGACTTTAATGGTAGGGTGAGTAAATTATTAAAAGACGTTTTAATATATGGTTAATAAATTATCATAGGCTCCTGGAGGTCATTGGTTTGCTTATAATTGCCAACTCCAGACAGCTTTGTGAGCAAGAAAGCTCAACAGCTCATCCTGTTTGCTTGCCCACACAGATCCCTTCGGGCAGCCTCGAGCTGAGCCCCAGGGGCCATCCTGCATTTTCTCCCATTGAGGTTAACACTCTTCTATCAGCTGGTATTCTGTCAATTGCTACCCTATAAAATGCCTCCACTTGAATTATCTACAGAGAAAATGCTAATTGTGCCCAATAATGCTGTTCATGTTAACAACATGAAACCACAGCTATGCTGCTTATTTTTGCGTTATGAAATATGTGGTCAAACAGCAGCACAGTCAAGTCCTGCCACAAGACAGAGGGACACTTGTAGCAAAATGTCTCGCTGGCACTGCCAAAGCCACAGTTGAACAGAAAGAGTCGCAACTATAGACCAAAGTCCTTTTCTTTATTTAGAGAGAAAAGAGAGCTGCTATCCCCATGTTATCTCCTTAAAAATCTGCCAGCTCCTTCCGTGCAATGCTAGGATTTGATAACTAAAGGAAAATCAGTTTTGCTTTTTTGTGCATGTGTGAGACAATACATGGAAGTTCCTTGCTGAGCTGAGAAAACTTGATCTTTGAAGATCAGTTTCATAGGGCTGAGCTGAATCTCCAGCTAGCATTTGAACAGCAATTCCCCTGTATTGGGAAGGTTCTATGTACTCCTGTGATGCTTTTATCCTCCCTGGGCATCCACTCACAGCCAGTACTGCAGACAGACCACCGGGCTGGTCTTTTGAACCACGGGTTCTGCTGCAGAACTGCTTGCTACTGACAGATAGAAAACACCTTGCACTAGAGCAAAACACAGGTTTTCTTCTGTCCTGCATCTCATTTCTGACAGTGGTGAGAAACTGGTGACCTCAGAGAATGTGCAAGAAATCTTACTGCAACAGGCAGTTTCAACAAATTTATAATTACTGAATTGACACTTCAGCATCAATCTGAAGGTTACCACATGGGAAAAAGCTTCAGCAAATGCTTGAACTTGGCAACCGGAAAGGACATCCTACTCTATTATTCCTTAATTTCCATGAAAGAAATTGTGGGAATAGCTTTACTACTTCTGAGAACTTGGATCAAAGTCCTGGCATTTTCAGCTGTAAAGTATATGATCAAACAGTGTCTCAATTATAAGCTTAACTTAATCAATCTCAAGACTGAAATGTGTCATTCTTAAAGCTTTGATTTCTTAGGCATTATTTATAAGGAAATTAAAGGCTTAATAAGTTATAAGTATGCAGTAGAAACATGAAAATAATAATCCATCAGGTACATGTTACTGATCTCCAACTAGTGCAAGGAAAAGTTACTGAAGTTCTCTGAAGAGAGCCCAGACCACAGGAGTTTATTGCTCTACAGGTAATTCTTTCAAATATTAACCCTGGTTACTTTGACTGTGTAAAACACTAACACCTCGACACTCCTTTCCAACTAACAACCAATTCTGTGTGGTACCTTTTTTTTTATTCAGGTAAGCCATGACCCCATCCACAGATCCACCATTGGTAAGAGCATAGGCAGGCACAGCCCTGGACATGCTCCGTCATTGCTTCTGCACCATCCCCTCCTTTGTTCCAGCAGCAGCAGCAACTGTGGAGTCCCAAGGAGCTGCCTCGGGGCCTCACACAGCTCACCAATAGTCCAGTAAAAGACAGGGTGTGCTCTGACTTTGCTCAGTGCCCTGAGCCAGGTTGCTCAAAAGATTTGGCCATGCAAGCTCAGGAGCGCTCAGTTGGAAGCAGGAGAAGGTATTAACTCTTCCAGCAGTTTAAGCCCATGCAGGGTGACAGAGAAACCCCAGCTTTAGCCCTCCTGCTCAAAGACATATTTCAGAACACAAGATTTATCCCAGTGCAACAACAAGCACCAAGCACTGTCATTGCAGAGGATGTTTAATGCTACTTGAGGAACCTGGCATGCTGACCTCCCTTCCATCTCTTCTAGAGAGGGGCCTGAACTGAAGTGTCATGTCCAAAAGCCATAGGCTTGACCCCTCACTGCAACACCAGCTAACTATCAGTATGTCCTGACATGTAGGGTTACATCTCACAACACCTCTCACAGCTTGTAGGTCTAGGCAAGAGATCTACATCACTCTCATCAGCAAGAACCTGCCCTGAGTGAGTGTTATCTGGTCCTAAATCTTTATTTTCTGTCAGGAGAAAAACTGGAGTGGCTGTCAGCAAACTCTCAGAAGTGCTTTCTATCAAAATAATTGGAGTTCAACTCAAGAGCTGGCACTGGGTAATACCAGACAATTTTCTCTGTTTCCTGGAAATGTTATTCATGATGCAGGATGCTCTTCTCCATACTGCAGAGAGAAAATAGATACTGGAAAGCTTTTTTAGGCTTAAATAGCTTAAATGTCTGTCATACGAAGCTCTTTTCAGAAGCCGGTCCAAAACTGTAATGAAAGCAACAGTTCAAAAAAAAGAGATCGGTCTTTACCTGCACACTTGTGAGGGTCGTGTATTGGTAGGCTTTTACAATCATGTAGTTGGCTTCAACATCAGCCAGTCCCAAAAGAAAATACTTCCACCACCGCTGTTTCAAAATTTGCCAAAGACTGTCACTGCCTGTTTAAAAGAAAGCAGCGATCAATATGTGTTTTTCTCCAACCAAACCTTGCACAGGAATCTTGCTTTTTAGAATCATAAATAATACCAAGATGTTCGATTTTGGTTGCCCCTACTTGAGAAAGATACAATAACAGCCAAATGCAGCCTGGGAGGAGACAATGCACATGGTGAAAAGCATAGAAATTCTTCCACATGAGGAAAAAAAAAAAACCAACCACAAGATAGAGCTGTTTAAAGAGTAAATTAATAAGAATAAGAGGAATATTAAATAGCTTCTGGTAAAGAAGCTTGTTACCACAAAGGTGATTTTCCCTAATATAACATAGCACTTGAAACCAAAGAGCATATAATTTTAAACAGATATGAAATGAAATCAAATTAAATGCACATTTAATCTGTGAAATTCATTTCCATATGTTATTATGAGGCAGGAATTTCAGCAGGAACTTTAAAAAAACTAGTATTTTTTTAAAGTTCAAGTATTAAGTTCTTTAGTTTCAAAATCTGAAAGGAAAACATAGAAGAGAAAAAAAAAGATGAAACAGAATCTTCCATTCCATATTTCACATACCAGTCCTAAAAGCCAGCATTGTTGTATAAACTAGAAGCAGCAAAGAATAGTTGATAAAACTTTGAAACATTGGAGTATTCACTTGATATTGTTCTGCTAGATACTGGCTTGTAACAGCGGTCCCACAGATAAACAAGGAGAGCATCTGGCCCAGAATTATCGTTTTCAAAATATACCTGTGAATATAAAAGACAACACAGTAAGCTTAGAGTAAAACATTAAAGTTTTTTTAAAAAAATATTTACTAGTTGTAATGGGAAGATGCCATTTTTTATGTTGACGCTCTATTCCTTTTCTACTCCCTCTCAATGTTGTTCTGATTTACCAGGGAGTGGGGCTTTGTCTACACAGAATCATAGAATCATTTCAGTTGGAAAAGACCCTTCGGATCATCAAGTCCAACCATCTACCCTACTCTACAAAGTTCCCCCCTACACC
>JAOXNG010000001.1:198212240-198222335 GCA_028566535.1 Scolopax minor | reverse complement strand
GGTGGTTGAAGTCCCCCAGCAGGGTGAGAGCCTCTGGACGCAATGGTTCCTGTAGCTGCAATAAGAAGGCTTCGTCAAAAGGCTCTCCTTGATCAGGCAGCCTGTAGTAGACACCACCACCAAAGCTCCCTGTGTTGCTTCAGTCTCTAATTCTTACCTATAAGCTTTCAACCTGCTTGTGGGCGTTCTTCAGAGATATCTCTTCACACCTCCATTTCTTTATGTAGAGCTCAATGCCTCTGACCCTCCTTCCTCGCCTGTCCCTTCTGAACAGTCTGCAGTCATCAATAGCCCCACTCCAGTCATGGCATTTGTTCCCATCAAGTTTCGGTAATGGCAACTAGGTCATAGCTTTCTAGCATCATGGTGGCTTCCAGCTCCTCCTGTTTGTTGATAGATAGTTAATGGATATCTATAGATAATTTAGATAATAGATAGAATATTTTGGTTTGCTTATTTCTTGCATTTAAATAATAGCTTTAAAGGCTTGCTGTATACTGGCTGCTAAAGTAAAAATGATGTCTCTTCTTCAAGTGTGCAGCACTTGCAAGGAAAAGAAGAAAACATTTTTTCTGATGTTGAAGAACTGTATCTGCAGACAACATTTGATGAAATGGATATTTTCACTAACTTTGCAGTAAATATTGCAGATAAAAATACAACTGGCTCAAGACTTGCCATCAACCAAAATCTTAGGGAAACACTGGAGTACTGTCTTTTAGCAATGTCAGAAAAACTTTTAAGCAGCTATGCTCCTAAGGTAAGTTAGAAATTACTGTTACATCCTTATATTCGTGTTCCCAAGCAATATATTTTCAAGGCAAAGTATATAGATTTTTGTTCCTTCTGCTGCTAAAAATGACCTGCAAGTATTTAAAAACTATATTCAATGATACAAAATAGAGAAGTCTGTATTTCTTTATCTCCTTGGCAAAATATCCATTGCTTTCCTAAATATGTGAGAATTCCATAGAAGTGGAAGTATGTGCAAACTTGCCATGCAAACTGCTGTTACCCTGCGTTTTGTGATGTTGGTTTCAGCTTCTGTGCCCCTGTAATGCTTTCAGCTCTTGCCAGTTTTCAGCCAAGATAGCCTGGGGCATAGAGGTCTCAAAGAGTTAGGTTTTGTAAAACGAGGCAGCTGTGTAAAGGAGTAATTGTAAAGAAAGCTGCAAATGCAGGCTGTATTAACGGGAGCACAGACAATGCTCAAGGGAACTCATTTTTCTCCTGTACTAAGTGCATTTAGATGGCATCCAAAATACTGTTTTGGGCCTGCTAGTACAAGACAGACATTTAGTGCATTTGGTGAAGGCCACTGAGATGGTGGGGGCTCCAGCACTTGACCTGTGAAAAGACACAGAGGAGACGGGAGTCTCCTTCTCTGGAGACATTCAAAACCTACCTGGACAAGTTCCTGTGCAACCTGCTCTAAGTGGACCTGCTTTGAAAGGAGGGTTGGACTAGATGATCTCCGTGTGATTCTGACTGGGTCAAGCCTTGAGTAACCTCTTCTTTCCTCAGAGCTGACCCTGCTGTGAGTAAGAAGTTGGACCAGAGTTTTGTCTAAGTATTGCTATGATGGAATCTGAAGGAGAGGGCGAATTCAAAGTATTGTGAAGGAAAGAAATGTAAAGACTATGGGACACAGAGAATAATAACATGGAGAGCCAATAGGATGTGTTAGGGAACTGAGGCAACTGCAGTGCAAAACACTAGGATGCAAATCTTCATTAATTTTGGTGAAATCTTTATATAAAAGTGTTTTAAAAAGATTTTAAAGAATTCTTTATTTTGGTGAAAGGGTTTAATGATAAACCACTGGTATTTATACTGTGTATTTGGTTTAGTCTAAGGTAGTTGCTGCAGAACATCTTGTCCGATGTGTCAGTCTCTTGATTGGTGTTCTTGGTTGCTATTGCTATACTGGTATATTAAAAGAAGAGGATGCTTGTAAATCAAAGTTGTTCCAGTCTGCTAAGGTAAGCAGCAATGTGTTTGGGAGCTATTAAAAATGAAAGAAAATGTTAAATACAAATTTTTTTTCTATACACAGTGACACATTTTCAGAGCGTGAATATTTTCACAGGTTTTTGCTTAAAAAAAAAAAAGGCAGTTGAGAGAAGTTTAAATGTGTTACTGCTGCTGAAAGAGAGGAGTCACTGAAATTCTGTCAGTACAGCAACACATCAGTTTTGCAGTGGGGATTGCTCTAAATATTGATACATTTCTGAGTCACCCCTTTAATAAAAATATCATGGATATGTGGAAAAAGGATACATAAAAGGATAACAATTGCTTCATTTTTTGTCTTTTATGCAGGAAATTGCTAAGATCATTTGATGGTTTAAACCAGTACAGCTACTATTATTATTACTACTACTACTATCTGAGGCAGTTTTTTGCTTAAATATGGAAACCCAAAACTTACGCATTATGGAGAGATGCTGTATTTTTCTTTTCTGTATTCATTCTTGTGATGAATATGTCAATGTTTCAGGCAGGTCTAGGCCATCTTGTTGTCACTCCTGGAGCAGAATGAATAAAACAAAAATCAAAGAAAAAAGTAGTCCAAACTCACAGTTGCATGCTATATATATCAAAGCTGTATGAATGAGAATATATGAATGAGAATCATGTCCTTTGTTTCTGTATGTGTGCTGTGTATGTGCTAGTGTGTAAATTAATTTAACTGAAATGTTTTAACTGTGCTGTACTTTTACTAGTCTCTCATTCATTATGTTGGAGAAGGCATTTCTCAGTCTAAAAACAAACTAAATGAAGATGCCCAGATCAACTCACTGAGGACTTTGATAATGCAGTGCACAAAATGCTTATGCAATTGTACCAAGGTAAAGTTTATAAAGTAGTTTAAATTTCTTTCTTCATTAATGATATCACAGAGTTGAATATCATACATATGGTACCTGAAAAAAATGGATTAACCTATCTGTACATCTTTCTTACAGAGCAGTGTTAATAAGATGCTGTCTAATATATTCCTGCATTTGTTAACATCAAAATTTATGAATGATCTTGTGGATATTTGCAAAAATCTGGTAAGTACATTTTATCTGTTTCTAAATGCAGTGCTCTTCAATTACAGGATTTTTACAGTATAATAATTTGGAGGCAATCCAAATGAGATGCTTACTGAAAAAATAAAATACGTTGAGTTGTATAGAAAATTCCTAACTGGAAACATTTCTATTTACCATTTGAACACAGGCATAGGAGAAAAATGAGAGCAGATGGATAACAGTTCATCATGGTTACAATGCCAGCTCACATTAAAAAACAAATTGTGCTATTTTTAAAAAAAAATTTAATACTGTGTTAGAGTAAAAGTATGTACCGATTTTATGGCACAAAGAATTTCTGTAATAGATGACATGTAACTTTAATGCACTTGTAAAGCTTCTTTTTGTTTTATAGTTTGATGGACTTATGTGCCTTAAAACACTTAAATTTATTTATAGTATAGCTATTGAATCTAACTATAAATTACTCTCCTTTCTCACTGACAAAAGTAATAAGGTGGTACATCACTGTGTTTAACACAATTCTTAAAGCTTCTCTTTTGGCAGGTTGTCCTTTCTAGGTTGCCAAAATCCTTTGTTTTTTCAGGTGAGGAGAAGCTGAGAGTCTTACATGTCATCTGATAGGGAAAGTAGTAATTAATGTGCCCTCAAAAGGTCCTACGCCTTTCTTTCATTTTTTTTTAATTATGGAGTATAGTGAGAAGTGTGTGAGTCTTGTAGAGAATTGGTTCTGTTTTACCTCAAAACAGGACAATATTTGAAAAACTATTCTCTACAAGACTCTCAAACATCTTTGGCACCATCTAAAACACAAAGACTAGTGTCTGTGTTAGGAAGTTTGTGTCCTAAAAAGAATAGTTCAAATCAAACAACTCAGCTGTGTAAAAGACAGGTTTATCACAAAGGATGAAAGTCATCAATTCAGTGTACCCTTGTTGTCTTCACCCATTCTAGTTCACTGGGAAACTGTGGTGTCTTTCCTTGTGTTATGCCTGTGGTGTTTTGCCTGTCCTTAAAAGCCAGCTTTAAAAGGATGTGGTGTTTTTGTCAGATGACATTTACTGGAAAACCAGGTGAACTGGGAGAAGTGGATCTAATGGGGAATGATCCTGAGGAGAGTGTAATGGAAGTAGATAACCAGGTAGCTGATGGTCTTTTGGATGATCGTTCATTGACTGACATCAGTGACACAAATGAATGTGGTGAGATGCAGAATGTAACAGGTAAGTCTTTTCTGTGTCCAAAACTATTTGTAAAAGCTTGTTTTTATAGATCACTCCTTGTTTGAAAGATAGCGCGATAAAAAATTGCACTGTTTTATTAATAGTTGAAGCAGGTAATGGTTGAACCAGGTACTTTCTAGACAATAATAATTCCTCTATCTCATTAGTGTTTTAAAGATATTAATGAGGCATTCTAGCTCTTTTGTAAAGGAGGAGTTTATTTTTTAATTTAATAAGTAGTAAAATGCAAACAGGGAAGCTACCTAGCTTGTTCAAAGTCAGGCAGAAGTTTTGGCAAAGAATAGAGTAGAAAAGTGTGGCTGTAGAATACTGGTCTCTATCATTAGACTGTGCTTCATTTTCTTAAAAGTGGTGCCGTTTAACTTTTCTCCTTTTCCTGATGAGTAATTCTTGACAAGGTCACCTTTCTTTTGTCTCTGGACCTGCAGAGGGACAGGAGCATGAGTCTGTTTATTCCTGTTAGGAGCTACAAGTACTGATGTTCTCTTTTGTTTTAAATTATTTCTTAAAATGGTGTGTATCTTAGTTTTTAATCAGGACTATGTCTTCTGCTTACTATTTAATGAGCAGGAAATTGGGGTATTACATTAATGTCACTAACAGCAGCTGGTCTCTTTTCCCCATCATGTTGAATAAGTACCTTTAGAAGTATCTCCTTCAACTATCTGATAAATAATTTAAATAAATAAAGTTTGCAATTGCAAGAAGTTAGAGGAGTTCTAAATGTGACAGGAAAATGACACTTGTAACTTTTACATTTAGATTATGATTGAAATTTTAATGAGGATATTAACACAGTAGTAATTGTCATCATTTCAATTTTGGGGAAGCTTTGAATCCAGGGTTTAAAATACATCCTAAGTTACAGTTAACACAAAAGAACACAGCTACAGATGACTCCACTCAGTTCATTGTAACCTTGATGGAGAAATCAGCCATATTTTTAGGCACATAAAATTAAAAGCCTCTGTTCTAGAGAGGGCCTTCGTAGAAGCTGGAAACACTCAAGAAGCTGTTACTGATGCAGTAACTGCTCAATAAGAAATAAACTTAAAGGGCACTGTCTATACCAACAACTTAAATTCGTTTTGTGAATACCTAAAATGTTACCAACTTTTTTATTGTCCTTGGAGAAGAACTTCTTACTTGAAAATTTCATTTTCAGGTGCTTTGAGCCCATTAGCTGAAGATCATTTGACAAAGCAGGATTTACTTCTCCTTGAAATTCTGAGGTTCTTATGTATTTGTGTAACTACAGTCCAAACTCAGGCAGTGAGCTTCCGAGCCTCAGATATCCGGCAGAAGCTGTTAATGCTTACTGATGGCAGTGTCTTTGATAGTGCTAAGCCATTGCATCTGCACATGGTGAGTGTGGGCTTTTTTTTAAGCAGACCTGTATCTGTACTGTTTTGTATATTCTTGTCAACTGTATATTCTTGTATTTCTCTGGTCGTCGGTCCCCTGAGAAGGCATTAAAATAGCTATTTTTAGTGTTTTGAAGCGTGCTGTGGTCAGGTAAAGAGCAGTTAGAATGTGTAAGCCAAAAAATAAAGAACTGAGAAGTATGAACATCTTGCCTTTCTCATTAATTACTTGTTAAATAGCTAGGAATGGTCCCTGTAGTAGAATAGGTCTCTCTTTTTAGTTTACAAAGGAAATATTTTTGACTACCAAAACTAAAAATTTCCTGAGCCATATTACTGTGTGACAGTCTTTGCATGAAAAGACGGTCAGTCTGACATGTGAGAGCTGATGATAGATATCCATGCCATGTGATTTCATGTAACAGTTACTGAAAATGTTTTATAGTTTTTCTTTTTGTCTACTTATTTTCTAAGTATTATTTTCCATTTTGGTTTTTTTTTTGTTGTTGTTTGTTCCCCATTACTTGGTCCTTTTGAAGGAGCTCCCTGTTGAAGAACACCTCTTGCCTGAAGATGATGTTTGTATGCTTCTTAGGCCTCTTTCGTAAGAGAGAAACTATTCAGCATGTATTTGAGCTATTTTAGTTCAGTAGCTTGAGGAATTGGAGGCTGTTTAATGTTTCAAGATAATTTTTTCTTTATTTCTTTCGCAGTGATGTGTGTTCTTTGTACCGTCGAGATCAAGAAGTTTGTGAAGTAATTCTAAATAACTTGCTTCCTGTAGCAATAGGGTTGGCACAGTCCAATCCACATGCTAAAGAGACAAGAGATGCCCGAGGACAATTTTTGACTGTTGTTGGAGCCTTTTGGTACATTTTATCTATTTATTACAAAAGTCTGTCGGTCAGAAAACTTCTAATTTTGTTATAAGCATGAAGACTGTAGTGCTGTTTTGTGTCTTGCTATTGGTACTTGCTGTTGGTATCCTGTGATATCTTTATCCAACATCTAACTTTCCAGATTTTCTGTGTTATGTCCTTTCTAACCTAGATGATTCTATGTAGCAAAGAATCATATTGTCTTTAAGACAGTATTAGACCAACAAGTGCTACACTACTATATACTAACAGAGACTGTACTCTGAATTACATCAGTAATTATAACAATTATAACAAGTGATAACTTCAGCAACCAAAGATTAATATTGTTTAGAGTTGTAGAGTAGCAAAAAAAATAAAATAAAATCCTTATTGGCCACAAAAAAATGAATTGTTGAGCAGCAGAGAAACTAACTGGTTAAACTTTTTCTCAAAATTGTTGGCAACCTTTTCCTTTATTCAAATCTTCCTCTTTTTAGGCATTTAGCTCAAGGAGGGAAATGCACAGCACCAGTGAGAGTGGCCCTTTTAAACTGCATGAAAGCCCTGCTCGAGGTAATCCTAGATTTTTTGACATCCATCAGCATGTTAAGTATATGCTTAAAAACAGTATCTAAAGATCTTTTGCATGCGACGGTGTGTATTCCATTGTAGGTCTTCTGTATATTTTAAACCACAATATTAATTTTCTTCAGGCTGATCCTCATTGTAAGTGGGCAATCCTTAATGTCATAAATGAAGATCTACCTGTGAGCGATGCTTTCCCACGTTTTCTTGCAGATAATCACCATCAAGTTCGCATTCTTGCTGCAAAGTCGATTACCAGGTGATAATGTAGATCTTTTTTTTTGTTTATAAGAATAGCACTTAATTTCACTTAACTGGATGTTACTTCTGCTGCTGTGTAGCTGCTCTTTCCGGTACTTCTGGGGATTTATTCTTGACAGAAAGAAAACCAAGTTTCTTTGGTTAAGGTGTTCAAACTTTGTCTATGTTCCAGTTATTCTGTGATGTGAGATAGAGATATATAGAGAGAGACAGGTAAACAATATATGTATCAAAACTATTTATGAGAGCAAATTTTGCACAAAATTTATTACGCAAAACTTGAATAAGCAACAGGTTTTTATATCTAAAAATAGTTTGGGTACATTGTGTAACATAAAAACTTTTTCAAACGATCTTTTATTTTGAATACTGTATATAGTTTTCTCCATACATTAAAAATGACGTAATTGAGCTGGAAGGGTAGAGGAGGGATGTTCAAAAGTGTGAGATGATTTATGTATGGCTATTGATTGCATAAACTGAAGCCCTTCATCACAAAAGGAGTTGAATTGCAGGAGATACAACATAATTCTACAAAATCTGAAGCCAACCAAAGTGAAGATGGGCAGTCTTTTCCAATTTGAAGACTAGGGGACATAAAGCAAAGCTAACAGATTCAGGACTCTAAGAAAATAAAGTTTACTTCTTAAAACAACATTAAGTTATGCTGAGTATTATCCTACTATCTTCAACTGGAGGTTGAAAGTTGTCTGGATGCTTAGAGTGGTTCAAAAAGCAACAAATTCACAAAAGAGGAAATCACTGAAGGACATTAAATATAGTCACCACGTTAAAGTCATAATCTGCCTAGGCCACCTGTGGTCATAATATATTCAAGGAATTATTATGTGTACAAGGCAAGCACATGGTGATCTTTCTTAGATATCTGCTAATAGTAACTCAGAAACAGCTGGAGTACCATTTGGTCTGATCCACTGTGGTGTTTCCATTTCCCTACAAAGAACAAAGTGGGTTGGGCCTGTATCTAAAAAAAATTAATTCTTTGAGAAACTCTTTTTACATATCCATCTATTCAATAAATATATTCCCAAAGAACTTCATGACATGAAATGTTCCATTATGATGGACAACTCAAGTTTGGCTTCCTGCACTGGCAGAGGTTGGGAAACTTTCATGTATTTCCAGGCTATTCACTGCCATTTCACCCCAAACAGATTCTCTTAGTGTTATTGGTAATGTTTGAGGTAGAGGAAGGAAAGACTGCTGTACAAGAAGTTAAGGAGAAAATAATTCAGAAGATGATATGGACAATATGTAGTAATTTTGTGGACTAAATGTTATGCTAATAATTATTGTTCTTTTTTTGAAGTTTGTTTCAGGATGTGAAACAGAGAGATTCTTCTGGAATGTCAAAACCTCTTCCCTTGAAGCTCCAGCAAAAGGCTTTTGAGAATGTGTATCTCAGAGTTCAGGAAGGAATGAGAAATCTGGTACCAATATCTAGTCATTTGTTTTGCCTGGTTTTCATTTTATAAATAAGATGATTTTTAAAATGGTCATGTTTACTTTTCTAAGAGCATTAATTCTTCTGATCTTCTGATAATCTGAGGTGGTTAAACAGGGTGGTAGTCAGGGAAGTCTCTACACGTCCAGTCAGCCACTGTTTTGCCCACATTAGAAGTTTGTAAACTTCATCACTGTATGTTCCCAACTGCTCTTCTGTATCATATTATTTGTTGTTGTGGGTTCAGTATGGTAACTCTTAGGAGTCAAAATAAAATGTAGCCTTGATATCATAGTCAACATATAAACAGTGAATAAGAGGCAATGTAAATTAAAATTATGTGTTTATATAGTGCCCTTAATTTTTAAATTATTTATGCTCATTTATTAATTAGGAGATTGCTTTAACAGAATCGTTAATTTGTTATTGAAGGTGAGGGGTGATGCAAGTCCTGAAGATCTTCTGGACAAACAGTGTAACGGAAGAGCTGTTTTGCTGATGCTTATAACCATGGTTCTGTGCTGCAGTCCGGTCTGTGAAAAGCAAGCACTGTTTGCTATTTGCCAGTCTGTGAAAGAGAATGGATTAGATCCTCAGCTTGTGAAAAAGGCAAGTATAAAATTCCATTTTATATTTAGATTATAAATTAAGGTTAGGTTAAAATTGGAATGGAATAAAATGTGTTTGTCCATATTGAAAGTTGTTCGATTTTGTAAGAGCATGACTAATGTAGCACTTAAATACCTGAATGAAATAATTAATTTAATGACCCACATAGAAATAACAACATCATAAAAGGTAATTTTAATGGTAAATCTTGTATGTTAAAAGCACAGACATGAAATACAAGTAGATTTTTATACATTGAAGATTGCAGATCTCATTTTAAAATTTTTTTCTACCCAGTGGAAGTAAAGTGAGTTTTTCAATATGGAAAATACTTAAAAGAAATGCAAAGTACTGGAAGATGGTATTTGTATTGTGTACTTTTAAGTTCACAAGGATGTAGTGAAATCATTGACCTTTATACTGCTGCCTTTCATGACAGTCATTTTTTTAGTGTGTGTGTTCTCTCTTTTCTGTCTGTCTATTTGTTGCCTCTTGTTTTTACACACAGTCTCTACCCCTCAAAATCTGTACTGGCTGTCCTTTCTTTGCATACCACCTCATATGGGGTAGTTATATTTCCTTGGTTGCACTCTTTTAAAGTTATTTTACAAGTTTGATGAGAAACCTGTTTAGTTTGGACCAGTAACAACTTCAGAAAATCACAAC
>JAOXNG010000001.1:198154417-198170494 GCA_028566535.1 Scolopax minor | reverse complement strand
TAATTAGTAAATACATTGTGTACCTCTTAACTGTAGTCCCTCCTCTTTGCAGAAGAAATAGCTTCTTTAAAACCATTAAGATATGTTACAATGAAGTTCATTGTAACATATGATGCAAGAGTTGGTTCATTCAGGAAAGATGTATTTATGTCTCCTCAGGTACTACATTTGATTTGTATTAGGAATTGCAGTAGTGATTTTCCTACCCAGAGCTCCACTAGTAACAGCACCTCAAATACAACTGAACCACAAGACAAAACGATTTTCAGAGGCAGGCTTTAATTGCCAGCTAACTCAGAATAGTGTCCAATTAACACCAGCTCTACCTCTGTTGAGTAAGACTCCATTGTAAAGACAATAAAAGAAAGATTATACATATAGAACCTTTCCAATCCTGTCTCTCTCTTCATAAGTTTCCTCCAGTTTTGATCTAATTTCTTCTTTTTCATGAAATGCTTTCAGCTCCAAAGCTCTTGTTCGTTCCATCTCCAGAGCCATTTCAAGGCAAGTATTCTCCTTGATTTTGAGGGCATTTTTGGTTTCTTCTAATCTGCCAATATAAAAGTATCATATAATATTAAAAAATACAGAGCATACAACTGAATTAATAAGTCATCCTTGGACATGTAGGAAACCTAAAAATACCCTCTTAAGACAATTTATTTTCCCTAGAACTTAGTGCTAACAAGGAAAAATTACATTCTGTTTCACAGCTTTTGAGCTTGAGATACAATGTCTTAAGTGGTGGGTGTTTTGGAGTTGCTCTTCTCTTTGGGAAGTCTGCTGCTTCCATACAGGTCAGCTCATGAAAGAAAACAGAAGCTTCACTTGCAAGAACACTAAGAATTCATCTAAGGCATGCAAATTTGTCAGATGAGCTTTGCTGCTCTTCAAGTTTCCCCTAAATCCCTTGTTTGTATATGGCTTTTCCTCAATAGCCTTGCTGATCAGAAACATCTCTGAGCAGCCCAGGGATGATCTGAGCTTCATAGGCCCAGTAACAGGAGGAAAGCTGCTTTTGACAGATGTCTTTTCGGCTGATGACAATGTTTGAATTCTATCAGGATCACAGAATAGTAAGCCATGCCATCAAACTTGGCAGCCTGTCAACTGATTATATGAACTTCAATAATTTTGTATGTCTATTCAAATATTGCATAAATAAAAATGGTTTTGTCATCAGATTTGTTTCACTGAAGCCTAGCGTTTAAGACCTGCTGTATGAAAACAGTATTCACTCACAGCAAGACATCTTCTTGGAGTCAATAAAACAATACATGTTTGCATGAGAATAACCTTTTTGCAATTGCATTCAGTTAACCTTTTCTTTTTGGATTCATGGAGTGGCATTTGCTCTGTACTGGAGTAGTGTGCAGACGTGGGGGAAGAAATATTCTCACTTTTAATTTGTTTGCAAGTGTTACACTGACTTTAATTTTCTCTTTGTTAAATTTTCTGTGTTTTTATGCCATGTAAATAAGGTTTCATCACTTTTTGTTTTAGTTGGCTACATTCTTGGACTTGGAGACAGGCATGTTCAGAATATCTTGATAGATGAACAAACTGCGGAACTAGTGCATATAGATCTGGGTAAGTGGAATGGGCAAGAGAACCTTAACTTTTCATTACTTTAACATTTTAAAAAACATTTATTATCCTTCCATGTAGGGGTTGCTTTTGAGCAAGGAAAAATCCTTCCCACACCAGAGACTGTTCCGTTTAGGTTAACCAGGGACATTGTGGATGGAATGGGTATCACTGGCGTGGAAGGAGTCTTCAGAAGGTAAGTGCTCCTGTACTGCACAGGGGTAAAGGAGGCAGCAGGGGGGTACTTATGTATTATGATTGTTGTATGTTAAATAGTTTTGATGCTTGAGGGGAGACTCAGATTTCTGCTGATAGTATCCAAACATAAATGCTGTCCTCTAACTCATACATTGTTATTGATACAACTAGTTGCAAGTTCATTGTCATTGCCCAGCTCTTCATACTCTTCACTAATTCATGGGTTATTGTCACCCTCTTGTGGAATTCCAGGATGGCTCAGCTTCCAGAGGCTCCACAGCTGAATTTCATCCCTTGATTTAGATTGCTAGATTTTTCCTTTCAGAACTCTGTGTTTCTTTCAGAGCTATACTATATATTTGGAGCTATTAAGTTTCTCCAAACCATTTTGTTCTGACTTTAATTTCTGTTCAGTTTTATGTAAGTAATTCGAAATCTTTTTTATTTTTTCTCATTTGGGTCATACAATTGATACCAGTTTGCAAGTGCAAAATAGAAACCCCACAACAGAATTGAGCTGCAAAACAGTAAAATCCCAAAAGGGCTGAGTTTCTGTCAACCTCCATCCTGTCTTCTGTGAATGACCCAAGAGAGCCCTAAAAGACAGGACACTTCTCTCACTCAGGACTTTTGTGATGTTTGTTAACATGGTGCTTGCAAACCCCACATTTGATGTCTTTAAAAATGTACATAGTGTAAGTGTTGTCTTAGTAAGGTAGCAATTAACATTAATAAGTAGTTCTTAATATACCTTTGTCCTTTGAAGGAACGGTCACTCCCATTTCTGTTCTGAACATGATGCTGACAAATTCACAGTTTTGTGTTACTTCTGAAACTTTTGTCCCATGATACAGAAAAACATGAATCATTTGGCTCCAGCTGAAGTAAATGCAGTATAAAAGGCACCTGGTGCAGATACTGTTTCTGCCTCAGCCAGACTGGCTTGTAATTAAGAGTATAGGTGTAAGAGCATAAACAACTCATCTCAAGGCTGGGTGTGAACATAGCTTCATTGTGTGTGTTCTCATCCTGAAGTAGGCAGGAGGCTTAATCCCTCTCTTGCTGGAGTACCTGGCCCATAAGGAAAGTTTCATATTCCTTCCACGAGCTCCGTTCACTTGGAAGTGAATGTAGGTGGCCATTTCTGCTTCTAAACTCATTGGGAAGATTTCAGAAATAGCTTAATGTCTGTGGCTACTGGATCTGCTCATGTCATGTTCAGGAGCCCTACCAGGATACTCCAATGTGTTGCCAAGCATCTCTGGCACACAGCTTTCCATCCAGCCAAGCAATTCTGCCATCATGGCAGGTAACAATCAGTGTTAACTCTGTGGTTCATTCTGCAAGTAGAAACATTTCAGATAGTAAAAGGGTAATCTCTTTCCCATAGGGAATATAATCAGTGAACTGCCCAGTCTTCTTCTGATCTTACATTTCTAAATCTCTCTGTTTATTTTTTCCAAAATGGAAGCATCAGAGAAGTTACTCAGCTGTTAGAAATTGGCCTTTAAGAAGGGTACAAATATCCATTGTTTAAATTATGAAAATACCATCTCATTTTACTGAAAAAGACCTAAAAATATTTTCTAGATGCTGTGAGAAAACAATGGCTGTTATGAGAAATTCTCAAGAAGCTTTGCTGACTATTGTAGAGGTGAGCATTTTTTCCTTCTTTCTGATAGTAATCTCTCAGAAACCTCTCTTTGGTTTCTTGTGTTTTTCATTGTATGCATTACTATACCAAATATTCATGTAGGGGGTTTTTATTAAATTTTAATTTAGTAGTGTTGGTTGGATTAGTTAATTCATGTAATCATCAATAAGATCAAGACCAGTTTGCATTTTGTATGGGAAATACTGATTTCAGGTGTATGCAGTTTCCCCTCTTGAGTATCTAAACGCTTCTAGCTGTCGCGCAATGTTCCTAGCGTGAGTAGTGCCCATTGAATTAAATTCTTTCTGCATAAGTCACAAAGATGAGAATTAAACTGACTTCTAAAAGCAGCTTATACTATGCATTATAAGGTAATTATGTGCCTAGAAGTGTATTTAAAAATGACCTCTTCCCAGCTGAGATGGTACTCAGTGGCAAAACCCAGTCAAGTATGAACAAATCAAATACCTGCCAATGATCAGATACAGGGTATTGTTGCATTGCCTACTAAGCAATTTAGCCCAATTTTATTGGATTTTTAAAAAAACACCAAACCTAGTATTGTGGTTAGCGTGAGCGTTACCGACCGCGTGCTTCCCTTCCTGCCAGGGCATGGACGAGCTGAGATTAACAGTTTAAACAGAGGTTTGTTTTCTGCGTAGGTGCTGCTCTATGATCCTCTTTTTGACTGGACCATGAACCCCTTGAAAGCTTTGTATTTGCAGCAGAGACCGGAGGACGAGGCTGACATCAGCTCTTCTCTCAACACCGATCCACAAGAATGTAAAAGAAAAGCCAGGTGCCAGATGTTTTTTTCTTGCCCCCTCCTGCACCGTTGCCGTGCTGTACGGTTTTTTACCGAATGTTGTTCAGGATCCAGATCTAGAGCACCCGTTTTTCTGTTCTTGTTCTGCCAGCAGCGACGACCAGAGTTTCAACAAAGTGGCTGAACGCGTTCTGATGAGGCTTCAGGAGAAGCTGAAAGGAGTTGAGGAAGGAACCGTGCTCAGCGTGGGAGGGCAGGTGAACCTCCTCATACAGCAGGCCATGGACCCTAAAAATCTGAGCCGACTCTTTCCTGGATGGAAAGCTTGGGTCTGACTTGGAAGGATCCAATATGTTTTTAGAAGAAACCCATTTTTATGCGGCATCTGAAACATTTCAAATTGGTATTCCACAACTGGAACTTGTATCAAGAGCAAGTGTAAAGGCTTATCTGTATTAGTATTCGGTGGATGTTTGGGTTTTTTTCAATAATCTGTAACTGAGAAAACAATTTTTTGTCCACTTGCATTCACTGCACAGAATAAAACACCAACCAGTGCTTTGGTCTTCCTTGTGGCCAGCAAGGACTCTGCTTGGCTGTACTGGATGTGGTAGTTTCTTAACCCCTGAGATCCATCACTTCCGTGTATATGTTAAATAGCCAGAGTCCTGTATATAATAATTCTGTACGGTCATGTGACCATGTAGAATAGATGATCTGAAAACCAGTCATGACATAACTAAGCTAAATGCAGCTAAAGTGCATTTCAAAAGGGGGTTATACTTTAACGATAACGCTACTGCAGCAAATATAGAAGAAAACCAGAGAACCTTATGTTTAATGTACTGAGGGTTCTTGGAGTAGGTTTTATTTTTTATTTAGTTAAAAGCTATGGAAAGATACAGACTTTGAGCCGAGTATAATATGGCTGCTTGTTTTTCTATTGTAAATGAAATTATGTTGGTACTTTATACCATTACTTTAATAGTATACACCAATAAGAAATATCTAGCTTTTTGTAGCTCAGACTTTCTTGATAAAACAGCCTGACTGTACAATGAAGCTTAACGTACCAGATGTGCCTCTGAAGCAAGCAGTTGTTCTGTATCTGGAATAAACACCTGTCGGAAACATTTCAGTTGTATTTTGAACACAAAAATCTCATTCTGATTGCACTCAGTTTTACAAAAGACATTGCTCCTCCTTATACAAAAAGACCTGCTGTAACGGGGCAGTCAGTGAATATAAATAGTAGGAGAATCCGCTCAAATGCCACTGTCACCGATGTATTTAAAAAACTTTCTTGAATTGTCTTTGTATTTAAAAATATGAATAAAATTTGGTGTGCTCTCAGATTATCTTATATTACACTTTATGCATTTTTACATCAGTATAAGTGAAGAATTGCTGTTCTAAATATCATTTCACCGATTTTTTTTTTTAATTTGTACAGTGTTCCCGCAATTTTTATACTGTATCTTTGTTTTATAATGTCAGCAATGATGAGTCTTTTGTATTATGTTTTCATGAAGTGACATAAATTTCTGTTGATCCTTGGAACCAAAACCGCATCTTGGCTTTTCTATGGGGAAAACCTCTCATCCAGGGATGCAGTGATTTGTTCCCCAAATATGAAACTTAAATAACAGAGCATGCACTCTGTTTGTGAATCTTAAATGGCACTTAGGAAAGGGAAAAAATTCCAGAATAGCAGGTACGAAAGGACCAAACAAAAAGCACTTAAAGAATTTTTATTTTTAAGCACAGATTTTTAAAAAATCTGTTGTTCTTTCTAGAAAATTTTCTCGTGCTTCTTGTAGAGGAGTTTCTGTAGGCATGTTTTGGGTTATTTAATACTAAAACTCTAGCTATCATATAACTGAATATTGCATAAAAGCACTTGGCAGATCCTGTCCTTCCTTCCTGAGTTACTTGGAAAGGAATATTTCCATCATGTTGGGCTGCAGTTTAGGTTTTTTACTTGGAACAAACAGGGAAACGTTAACAATAATATTATAATCTCAGGAAAGTCTAACTTCAGAGGGAATAATTTAATTATTTCTCTGCAATCTGATAATTTGGTGTTAAGTGCCTATATTTTTAAAGTCTCTACAGTTTCATGGTTCAAGCTGAATGAAATGCAAATAAAATGCATGTGAATATAGTAAATGTAATTGAAACCTTCTTGCATTACTATAAGCTCCTGTAGCAGTGAAATAGCAGTTTTCCTGACAAACACGTGAAAAGTTTGAATTATTAACAAACTTTAGAGTCTCCAAAACAGTCAAAATCAACGTGACACAACCCTTTTACTATGAGATCCGAGTTCAATTCTTGAGACTCAATTCTAAGTAACATTCTTGAGATAATCATCATCCCTGCAAAGCCTCATGCAGCCAAACACTAACCATCAGAGACTGCTTTTTTTTCCAGTAATGCCTTAATTTTTTTTTAAAGTCAAAATTAGGAAGGGAATGGTTTGCAAAAATGAATCATCTATAGATGCACACTTTCCAAGTACAAGAATAGAAAAATTAAACCTGGATGGAAATGCTGTTAATAATTCTAAGAAAAATTATCCTGTGATTTGGTATAATGGGGAAGAGTTTTTAAACATCAGCATACTTAATTGAAATTAGCTTTTTCTGGTGAAATGTCTGTTGGAGAAATGTCCTCAGGCGTATGAACTGTAAAAATGTGAAGTGTTAGCAGGTAAACCAATTTGAATTATATTGACCTTTATCTCATCTTTTCCATCAGTGAGGAACTCTGTCCCATGAATGGGAATCAGATTAAACTGGTCACCTGGTGAGGTGCATCCCATTTAAACAAAACAAGGATGTCAGTCTTCATGAGTGCAAATATGAAAACTTCTGGTTTAACTTTCTATAAAACCACACAAAAATCATTTTATTGGTAACTATGGATTAATAAGGTCACTATATTGTGAAACACTTCTTGTTCACTATTACTAAATATTTTTGAAGGCACTACAGTGTTAGGCTTCATATTTTCAGAGGATAATGCACTCTATTAGATATTGCTATTACTGTACTTTTTATGAGTATTGTTATTCCATACCTGCTGAGCTGATAGTGCTTCAACAAAAAAGGGCCAATAAAGATACCTTTATCAACAGGTGATTCCAACATCTTTCTGGGGAACTTGGTTGTGTGATTGGTACCTGAGGACACTAGACGTTTTTACTGCTACTTTCATCTGTGTGAATTTAAAGGCCTCAAGCAAGGCAGCGGTGGTGTCGTGTGGAACCTGTAGAGAGCCTGAAACAGCTCCCAAGGAGAGATTGCCTAATGCGAGCACTTAATGATGACACTTAAATATTAACATTAAATAAAACTGTTCATTTCAGCAGGTAGGCTGAAGAGTGAAACCACAGCAAGAAAGCTGGGAAGTCTGCAAGGGAAGGGTTTAGGTTCTCTCCCCACCACGTTTCAAAGTCTTGCGTGTATCCTCATATGAGAAGAGAAACTTATAGTTCCCATAGCACACACTCTTGTCATCTGTCCTGCACTTAGCACTGTAGGAACACCCGTACTTCAGCTTTCAGAGCTCCAGAGTGAATAATGTCAGTGCCACCTCTAAGGGCCACACAGCTCTCCCCACTCCCTCAGTCTTTCCTCACTCCTGTACGTGCATCCACAAAAAATGGTGCAGTGACTGCACCTTCGCCTGCCCTGGAGAGTTCCTGCTGCAGCAGCCACAGTAGCTGGTGCTCCCTCTCTCCACACCCATTTTGCCAAACAACATTCAACAGATCTGAGCTCTTTTGGTTGCCTCAGTCGCTGTGTACCACCTATGCTGGATGCAAAGCAGAAAGCATTGTAAGAAGATGCAACTACCTAAAGAAAGTCTTCCCCTTTGAAGCAACTTCTTGTCTTGGATTGAGTTGTGAAGAAGTTCTCCACTCTTTTAAAAATTCCTCAGCCATGTTGCACTGAGTCTTCCCTGCAGCTTCTAGAGTGAAGCTGTGTTAGAACGTGGATGTTTCTCAAAGATTGGCTGCTAACCAGCAGAATTTGATGATGTACTATTTTTCTTCAGAGACAAGTTTGGGATTTTTTCTGTGATTAAAACAGAACTTAAATGGTGCTGGGCATGCTCCTCATATGCTCACGCATCAAGAATGTGAGTGAGAGAAGGAAGGGGTGGAGGGAGAGGAGGAGTGAGACTCTGCATGCTTTTCTAACTACGGCAAAAGAAAGTTTTCAAGTTTCCCATCACAGGGCATGAGCTGTTTGACTGTGCCTCTGGGTTATAACCAGCTTCCTTCATGCTAGTTACTGCTAATCCTTCAAGCTAGTTACTGCTAAGTCCCCTCGCTGTCCCCAGGGTACTGTTCCTCAAGTGCAGGGAAACCTCCCCATAGACAACACGTATTTGACTTGCAGGAAATTTTTTTAGTATCTTGATCTGTTCACCCAAAGCCTGTTTTGCACCCATACACCATAGAATCATAGAATGGTTTGGGTTGGAAGGGACCCCCTTCCATGGGCAGGGACGCCTCCCAACAGACCAGGTTGTTCAGAGTTTGCTTTCACAAAAGCAGAGAAAATTAAGCTTACAGATTGGCAATTTACTGTTATGGAAATTCAACAAATGGCATAGCAGGAATGAAGCCATTTCTTAAAACTTAGTGCTGCTTCTGCATTGCAGCTAGAACTTGTTTTATAGGAAACTGGACAGCTGTCAAGCATAAAAAGTTCTTCAGCCTGTGATGCCTTCATCAGCTTTATGGTTTTTCTGGTGGGCTTAGTATTTGTATTTAATTTCTTAGTATTTGTAAAAATTCCTGTATGCTGTGTGAGATGTCAGCAGCTAAAGTGCCAAAGTGGCAGTTCCTTAAGCTGAGTGAAGTGCAGACAGCTGTGATTTTGGTGCATTATTTAACAAGGGACAGTTAGGCAGTTTTTTCATATCCATTATATAAGTATATATGTATCACTGAAGAGTCTACTTAAAATACTTCCACCTGAAAAAAAAAGCTAATTCCACCAAGAAACTTTAATCTTTTCAGTTCTCACCAGTCCCTCATATGAACACACAGCGTTATGCTTCCCACTTAGTAATGATCATAGTATTTTTATAGAGTATATAACCTCAATAAAGGGAGAGTATTTTCCTGCTTTTATGCCTGATTTTTTTCCCATCTAGATAAGGATGTCACCAAAGGTGTTGAAACTTCCATAAGAAACACAGCTTTGCCTCCACACATACTTTCCCCAAACTACCTGCAGCTGTGATAGAGAGTTCTTTGGGTTTCCCATAAAGGATAGATTTCTATTTCCAGAAGACAAAATATTTAGTGGTAGGTGTTTCTGTGGCCTCTGGGGTCTCTATGTCCACTGCAGAGAGAACGCTGGCTTTGGGAACTCTATCCAGAAGTGCTCCATACAGAGTTTAGACTATAGTAAAACAAACCAGATGATCTCTAAGGTTCCTTCCACCCTAAACCATTTTATGAGTCCATGAAACAATTAATGAGGCAGTTGTACTTCATCTCTCATGATTTATCTGGAATGACTTTTCCAAACAGAACAATTTTATGATTCTGTGAATTTCCAGAAACCTTTCAGTCATTGTACCCCTGAGCTTGCCTTTGAACACTACCATTGGATTGTAGCCCATCAAATAATTAAATGTACATACAGTAAGTCAGCCAAAAGACAGTCTGAATTTACATAGTCATACCATAGCTGAAGCTTGTTGTATGCACATTCTACAGCATATCTTCCATCCCCACTGTCCTATTTTTAAGGGAATTTAACTTTTTACTGGCAAGGTAGTATCCCATAAAATTTATCAACACCATCGTTGTTCAATACAGAGTTACCATTTCAGTCCTCAACTCTGCCTCCCTGCTTCCAGCACCCCAGCAGGTCGTGGAAGTTGTAGATAACACTTGTCAACAGGAGAGTCTTTCCTCAAATGAGTATTTCACGTGGACAGTTTCCAAACCAAATGCTCTTGTGCAGGAGAGACTCAGAGTGCTCCTGACCCGTGTTCAGTAGGTTGGCACTTCAGGACTAGACCAGTACTCCTAAGATTTTCGTTCTATGAAGTTTGCCAAGATATCTGAAATAACTCTTTATGCAAATCTTCAATTTGAAAGTAACATCAGCTTAATTAAAATTTAAAAGTCAATTACTCTAATTAGACATAAAAAAATGAAGCAATACCTAACCAACCATGTCAGTATCTCTCACTCTGCTTTCCTTCACGTTGGTTTGTGTTTCCTTTTTGTCCAGCAGACTATCTGACTGCTCCCCCACCAAGGATGGATCCCTCTCTGGGGCTCTTTTGGGTACCATATACATTTATTGACTTAGGAGGATTTTGGGTCAGCTTCTGAACTATCTCTCTGTTACAGACCAATCTGCAGCTGTTGTTTTAGGATTATGCTGACTCGACTCCTGTGTTGCATGAATGGGGTGTAACAAGGTTATCTGGGAGTGTTCGAGGAGATAAAGCCTGTTGGGACAGTGTGCGGTTGGGAGGAGCCAAACCTTGCACAGTGTCATCCACGGTCCCTTCTGGACCCTGTTCCTGGCAAGAACTCTCTGCCAAACTAAAGCCAAGTGTTGCTCAGAAAGAACCAATTAGTGCTGTCCCAAGCAGAACTCAGAAACAAAATGATTAAGCAGCATGGAGAATCAGGGATCCCACTTGCTTGTCAAGCCCTCAAGCAGGATTCCTAGCCCCTTCCTTATTTAGCAGCATAGAAAGACTTTAGTTAAGCAAAATCCAAGGTGAATGACATAGTTCTTTGGGCCTTAGAGCTAATGCTCAGACAGGCTCTGTGGTTAGGCTTCATCTTCCCTAAAAGCCACCCAGACTGCAACAAATAGCCCCTTATAGCATCCTTTCCTGGGTAGTGCTTCTGTGTTCGGTCAACTGCAGACACAAGCAAATGACCTTGGACAGAGAGCTAGAATAATCACAGTTTACCAGTGGACTGCAAAATTTCACCTTTCAGTATAAAGTTTGTGCATTAATTCAGCAATCTACTGTGCAGAAGCCTTATGCTGTGTGAAGAAAAGCATTCTGAAAAGGGTCTCTCAGATGTGATTCAGAATCGCAGAAGTGGATTGCATTCATTGCCAGTTTGGAAACAGCAGAGTCCAGTGAGCAAAAAGCAGCTGACATTTGCTTTTTGAGTCAGGCAGTGCTCATTCAGTCAACTTCTGTTGCTGAAATTACAACTCCACATCACAATGGAGTAGAGCACAATATGAACAAATATCAGCAAAATTACCATTTAGGATTTGTATCCATTGGAAAAATATCTTCCTCAGAGAAAAGGTGAACTAGGTGGTGTTACCTCTGGTCCTGATGTGGAGTCTGCTTCTACTATGTGAAAGTGAGTAAAGGTTCCTCTTCTTTCTAAGTTATGGTGTGGAACCTGAGACAATTCATATGGATCATGTTGTCACTGGAAGTCTAAACAAGAGAGTGAAAATGCAAGTAAAGATAGAGTTTAGATCTTTAAAATTACAGTACCTTTACCCATACCTGCTATATATCCTTGTAAAACTAACTTAAAACTAAAAAAACCCACATATGATATCAAAGCTAGAGACAGTTCTGTTTGTGTTAGAGAAATGGAGACAGAAGAGAATTAATTTTCCCTAAGACTGCACATCTAACAAGGTAGTTTCTGTAATTATGAGACATAAGCTGATATCAATGCTCTAGTTTTCTACTTAATATGTTCTCCTTAATATTGCTCGGTTGTCAAAAAGATAATATTTCTCACAAAATCAGTTTGTTGAGCAGGTTTTTTTTCTAGACAGCAGCTTAAGTCCTAAATTAGATCAAACAATTTCAATTACGTAAGTGTAAATGAAAAGATAATCTGGCTCTTTATATGATTTTATTTTGGATCTTTGACTTGCCTTACTACTTTAACCAGTCGATAATGTATGCTAACACACCTATACATTGCATAATATGTAAGTAGATCATACACACTAAAAGCCCCTTGGCTACATCAAAACACAGAAACTGAAGCCTAATTGATGCCCTACCAACACAGGGCCGTCCTACCATTGTAATTAAAACCAGTTTTGAATCAATTTATTTAGGTCTGTGCAAACCACCGTGGGTGCAAACCTCCATGTGACACACAACTGTTTATAATTATCTCTTATCTGTTTATCTTAATTCTGTCATTTACACACAAGGTCTCATAAATCAATGACAATACGTGATGTATTGTGTTAAGGTAAACATTATACAGGGAAAGATAAACACAGACCTTTCAGACTGTGGCTCTCCTCAGGATATATGACCATTGCTTAAAGCAAAAGTGTTCCATCATCATTCAGTCGCAAATTAACATCTTTAGTTTATGCAAAACATGGTAGTAAGCTGGTAGTAAGGTTCCCTGAATGCACCGTTCCCACTGTCCTTCTCAACCACTTTCTTTCTCACTCCTACACCATTTTTTGAGTCTTGGTTCTAAATGTTTTCCAAGTATCCTTTTTTTAATTCCAAAAGTCCTTACTGGATGTGGCCTTCAGCCTGTCTCTCCAGTACTTCTCTCATTGTTTCCTCTTCTCATTACAGCACCTGCATTAGAGATGCAGCTGAGGGGTCTTTTTATAATTTGTTGCTGTGAAAGAACTACTCATCACTTACTTATAGGCATGCTTGGAGCTTTTCAAGTTAAATAATGCTTTAAGAAATTGGATGTCTGTAAAACCATTTTAATAAATTAATCTGATGGTATAGAAATAAGAATTCTTTTTACATTTCTATCCTATTGCATTGTCCAATTACTCTTTATTAGAAATATGAATGTCTCAGAAAGCAAGTGATCCAATTAACTATACCAAGGAGTTTAATGGATTTATTAGCTGGAGAGCAGACTGTTACAACATGTTCTGTACATAAAATGTCATTTACTTTAAATGCTGGCTGACACAATGTATTTAACATATCCAATTTATGAATAATTCATTATTTTTATATTGGTCTTTCAAATCTCTCTATGAACTAATTAGAATTTACTGAAAAATGCTTTATCATCCACTAAGAATAAAACTGGGGCTTCCTTTTGTAAAGTGCTCAATTTTTAATGGTCTGAGAGTGCTTTATCCTTGTGGATTAATACAAACCAGCTCTTTTTTCTGAAAGATTGATGAGATCCCTCCCATGTATTGATGTCCGGCCTTTGTGACATTTTTTGTTATGTGCAAAAAACCACACATTTCCTAATAATGGAAGTGCTAAATATAGACAAAGTGTTGCAAAGAACTGTACCTTTATGAAGCTGTCTATTTCTCTTCAAAAGTACAGTCAAGAACAAAATAAACTTAATTCTGAAATACATTAAGTACGTGTGTATTACAACCTTGATTAACAAAACCGTAAGCCAACAATAAAAGACAATAAAACTATTTAATCCTGAGAATAATGCGAAATTATAGGTGAATTGCATAGAAACCTTGATGACTGCAACAGCTGAGTATTTCAAACCATGCTTTAATGGACTGTTAAGACTTTGGATCCTGATGACTGATTGCCTTGCTACATAATGCTATAAAGGAGGGTTCATGACAATAATTGCAGATGATACTTCATTGTGAAAAGGCAGCTTTCTTAGGTAGTGTCAACCTACGTGATAAGAGTGACTAGTATTTGCTTATTTTCTCAAAAATGAACATAACCTGTGTCTGGAGTGACAATGACCGAACTTTAGAAACAAATGCTAAATCATGATTGGCAATGACAAATACCACACAGAATATTTGCTTTTCCTAATTGCTTTCATCTGGAGTTCTAACTCACTGCACAGATGGTATGTGTATTTTTTTCTCCAGAAATTTATGAAATAGTTTTGTAATTCCTACCTACATACTCTTTCCTTACCTTATGCTAACTGTTACTGAAGGGGACTGTCTTGTTAAAAATAAATTAACTCCTCACCCGGCCACTACAATGGACCATGGACAGCAGTCTAATGTGACTCATGTTTCATTAGCCTCATGTATAATTGATGTGAGGTATACTAATGATGTTTTGTTCATAAGGTGAGGTTAAATAAGGAGGAGGAGGTCTGGAACAGAAACCAAATAATTATGGAAGAAAAGCAAAGATTTAGTAAAAATGTCAGACAGCTGGGCAATAATTTTGGCAATAATTTGGCAAAAAATCTTCCTTCCAGCAATTTCATGTGTTGCAGCCATAATTATTAGTTCTTAATTAAATAACTTAAAAGGATGAGACATTTAAATAGGACTATGATATTTCAAGTTATTTAAATATCAAAAATCAAGAGGCAAGTTAGCCTAAATTGAAGCAGATAAACGTACCAACACATTTCAAGTAAAAGAATATTTAAGCATTCCATACTATCTTTCAAATTAGTATCAGCAGTATCTAAATCAGAAGCCTATGCACCGTAAGCTCACTCTGTAGCTACCAGAGCTAGAAAGGTACTTCCCCAGAGCAGTTTTACGACAGCTAAGATACTAATTGCCATACAGAAATAACAATTTCTTCCTGTTGACTACACAGGGATCATGAAGAACTCTGCTCCTTGCTGATGTATCTCCTCTAAGTGACCAAAGACAGATGGAATACATCTGGCCACTAAAAGTGTGCCATAAAAAACACATTCAACTGAAATCAACAGAAAAACTAAGACTGAAATTAAAAAAGCTGTGGTCTTAGTAGGAGCAGACCACCCAAAATGATACTTAAGGCATCTAGTCTGAATTTGATGAAAGCCCCTCCTGCAACACCTAGCAACTCTGTCTGCAAATATAAAAATAATAATCTACAATACTTAACTCAGAAAATTAACTCAGAAACAGTGTATTGCTATTAATACTCTGTTTCAATTACTTGGTAGTACTTGCAGAAACAGGTTCTTGATCAGGTTTAGGTCCTTTACTAGAGAAACCAGAAAACATGCAAAACATAATGAGGTTTCTAGCAAGCAGACAAAGTGGCTTAAAGAATAAACCATCTACAGTCTCCCAGAAACAAGCAAAGGAAGTCAACTTGGCCTATAAATATTTGTATAATTATCTAACAGCTTTCAAGTGGTTAGTAATAAATAAGTTCCAGTCCATTATAATTAATTCTAAAAGAGAACTGCCTTCTCTGTACTTAGTTTATTTGTTTCTTCATTTTTGTTTTGTTTGTCTTTGATGTTCAGCCTTGTTTTCCCTTGGATCATAGTTTCAGTTGTTCTCAACCTCACCATGCATCCGTAACTATGGGACCCAGAAAAGACTGGGGGCAATCCAAAATACTGTTTGATTTGTATTATGGTAACGAGCCTTGTTTTACAACACTACCCCACAAAGAGAAAACAGTGAGACAGGCCACTAGCAGAACACAAGTACTGACTTTGTACTGCATAACTTCTACAGCCCTTATATCCTGAGGGAAAATGCTCTTCACCAGAAGAGGAGGATCTATTCCTCTAAAACTGGCAAATTCTTTGTTGTAGTGAAATACATGTGCATCTTGTAAAGAAGTGCAAATACACCAAAAAAAAACATAGTCTTGTATTTAACAGTTTTGGAAGAAAGTTGCAAACTGATTCTCCCATGTCCAACCTTACAGAATTTAAGAATCACAGTCTTTGAAATGGTCTAATAGAATACTCATGTAAGAGAAATTGACACATTATTAGAAATAGTTTATTTTTATATTAGAATAAGTGAAAGAGCTAATAGTGAAAGAGCTTTTAGAGAGAAATATATATTGGTATAAAGTACAGTCCCACATTCATTACTTGAAAGGATGTTGCAATAGAGCATCTATATCCCTCGATATATTTGTCCTGAAAAAACTCACTGAGTAAAACTCAGATCTTTTTCTCCAGGTTAGATGTACC
>JAOXNG010000001.1:198100074-198121186 GCA_028566535.1 Scolopax minor | reverse complement strand
CACTGAGGTGGTGCTGCTGGAGCACTGGTCCTGTGAGGAGAGACGGGGGGAGCTGGGTTTGTTCAGCCTGGGGCAGGGATGACTTCCAGGAGGGGATGGACCTTAGTGCCCCTGGGGAGATCATTGAGGAGATGGCGCACGGTGGAAGGATGAGAGAACCTTGGCATAAGTTGAATGAAGGGAGACTCAACCTGGAGCATGTTTTTCCCATGAGGACAGTCAGGCAGAGGCACAGGCTATCCAGAGAGGCTCTCCAGTCTTCATCCTTGAATGACTTGAAGACTGTGTGGGATGAAGCCTTGAGGAGCTTGGCTGACCTGCTGTGAGCAGGAGGTTGGAGCAGAACCTCCTGAGGTCCTTCCCAGCATAAGCCACCCTGTGCTGAAACCATGAGATTTCTGTCCCTTTTTTCAAATGTCAATGAGATGTTAGAAAGGTCAAAGGTCATCTGGGGACACAAGTGACCTAATGGATGGACAGCGATAGGCACAAACACCACCTTAGCCTATAAACCATGTTTCCTTCTGAAACCAGGCTGAGAGACTGCGTCACTGAACTCAGGTACCACATACCCTGGCTGTAGTAATTAAGGTTGAAAGACAGTGGTGAGTCTTACACCCTGCCATTGCACGTGGCAACCAGGCCCCACTCAGGCCTCATTCCTAGAGCTTATCACCTTGTAAAACTCCTCATCAAATATTACCCTTGGCCCCTACATGGAGTATTGGTGCGAGCTCTGCCTGCAGCTGCTGATGACCATGGCTGGGTGCCCCCTCTAAAATCTATGGCATCATTTGCCCTCACAATACTAATATGCTGGATTTTACTATTTTTTTAAATAAACTGTCTATGGCATTCACAGCAAGTGAAAAATTAACAGAATACCAGTACATTTTTTTTTCATTTGAACGCAGAATTTATTTCAAACAAATAATTTTAAATATGAAAATCCCATAAATTATGAACATTTATAGAATACACTTTTACCAAAGAAAAAGCTTGGAAGAGCAAAGATGTCAAAATCTGGCTCTACTAAAGTGAATGGAGCAGATCACTATTCAAAGGGTATTTCTCCCTATGTTTTCATGCCAATTACCTGTTTTACAGAATACCATTATTCAGTGTAAATATTAGTTTACAGATCCTCTGTAGGCTGCAGTCTTCCACAACTGATTTATGACCAAAAGCTTACATGAAATCAAGCCACCTGTACATACAGAGCATAGCAAATGAAAAACAATTATGCCAACAAGGTGAGAACTGATTCCAACTTCTGTTGAACAGGTACAAAATATTTACAAATAAAAATGTTCTAAACCATCCACTTCTAGTCAAGAGAAACTGTATAATCACTTACTTCCTTGTAAACGTTTATTTTATTATTCTTTACCTTATGTAGGCTGGTATTGCCAGGTTTTGGATTAACATATTTTGCAGAAATGTACAACAGCAGCAATTCCTCACTGATACTCAGCTGGTTTTATTGTCTTTACAGAATCCTGTGCTGTTGTGGTTTGGGGTGGGCTGGTCACCACAATACACAGAATACAGCCATTTACAGAGAAAGACAATTTCTCCTTAGGATACCACATTTTACAAGACTGCAATTCTATGGCAGTCATTTCCTTCCAGCATTGCATATATCAGCATATACTTACATCCTTCCAAACCAGGCATATCGTAGAGCTCAATTTTGACTATAAATACATAGTTTATGTTAGTCCTTCTATATACAACAAAAGACAAATTACCCCAGTAATAATACTTATATATTGGTGCAGATTTGAACTACAGACCCACTTCTTTAACGAAGTTTACAGTATAAAAATATAAGGATACCAGTTACCTATAATAATATTTTCATGTTTTAGTTTCTTGTAGAGTAGTCAGAGATACAAGCATTGCTTGTTTTGTGTAAAATATAGTATTTTAAAATACCAGTATACTGTCCTTCTAGTTACAAAAATAAAATATAATTATGACCTACAGAAATTTTATTGAATTAAAAAGTTTATCAAAAATATTGATCATCATCTTAGATGTGATATTAGAAATAAAGTAGAAGTAAATGTATAATTATTTAAAAATACTATCTGCTGGCTCAGTGAGCCACTCCTGATTTTGTATAAAAAGAAATCAAAACTTAGGCATAAATTTAATGGCCAGGGATGAGTTTTGACTCCTACTTCAGCGGCTGAAGAAAAGCCACTGGAAAATGTTTACAGCTGTTCAGTTTGAAGCATAAAAAGACTACGGTGACAGCGCAAATGCTTGAAAGAGATCAAAAAAGGAAAGAGCATTTCTTACTGGTTTTATTTACTTAGTATGTAAAAACCAGCCAGTCTGTACGGTGCAGTTGTGCCCTGGCCAAGTGTCCTCTTGGGCTGCTTTGGGTGGTGCTGCCCTGAAGGAGCCCAGCGGCTGCCCATGCCTCACCCCGGGACCAGCCCGGCACGCAGGCAGCAGCAGAACTCTGGGATGTAAGGAGTTGTACTGGCAAGGGTTGTCTTCCCAATATTAGGACAACTTAGGATTCAACCTATGAGGTTTACATAGAAAATAAATAGAGTAAATCTTTTAACATTTTCCATGGTTTAAAATGTCGGATTATTAATCCAAATTAACCTGTTCCTAAATCAAAGGCAGAAATCTGGTCGTTCATCTTGACTGTAACCAAAGCTCTGCCAGTTATGAATCTCCCGTGTCTGAAAAGCAGATTTCCATGCTCAGTCGTGTTTCTTAACATCCTCAGGAACTGTGGTGGGTTTTCCAGCGCTGTGTCCTCTGCCGAGCTGTTTCGCATGCACTGCGGCACTTCCTTAACTCCCACTGCTCACTGCTCTTGCAACGCCAAGGAGAAACATCCCGGTGTGGAGTCTGCCTCAACTACACGGCAGAACAAAGGCCACCAGGGACACTCCTGCTGCGCTTCCCAGGAATGAAGAAAAAGAACATTCATACAGAATATGCTGTAAAAATTGAACAGGTTTTGTTTTGTGGGGGTGTTTGTTGGGTGGGATGGATTGGCATTATCATACTTGATCTGGTAAATGAAGAAAATTGGAGAAACAGCGATTTATCAGGCAAAGAAAACTTGCTTTTCTGTTAAGTCTTATAACAAAAAGTAGCTCATGCTAGAATTTATCCATTCCAGCACTGTGCAGCTGGCAGGAGCCTAAGACACTGCATGCTGACTCAGAGGAAAGCCATCTCTGGAGTTACGCTGCCCAAAGCTCCACAGTTGTTTTCCTTCTATTATGCCGGGAAGAGATTTTTTAACATTCTTTTTCCCTGCTAGGGGAAATAACAATGGTGAAGCCTCATATTTAATACAAAAGTCAAATGCTCAGGCAATGTAACATACTAACTTCTTTAAAACTAATGAAGTTATACCAATTTATAGCAGCACAAGAACTGGCTCAAAGTATTTTACACGGTTTTGCCTGCCCAGAAACTACCGAGCTATCGTGCCATCTTAGTCCCATGGGCCCTTCATAGCTCTGATTCTTTATCGATCTCATCTAGGTAGTATTCATCATCGGTGGTGGTATCACTGTCTGAATCTGAATAAGCTGCTGGGTCTTCCTGATAGATATCAATTGGCTCTCGGGGGGATGAAGCAGCCGATGACATCTTGCTCCCAGCAGAACTTGAGCTCAGAAGCTCAGCCCTGTTGACAGAAGAGCCCTCTCCGTCTCTGAGAGTACCAGGGTTGTTAAGAAGACAAGGTCTCCATAATCGCCCTTCTGTGAGTGACCTCTTGATATTTTCCAGGAAAGCCAACTGTTGTTCTTTGCCAAATATACCAAATTCAACGGACGGATACATCAAATTTCTAGTGCTGTAACTTTTTTCATCGTCCGAGGCCCAGTTTTCATTTTCATCGCAAGACGACAGCTCCGAGTAGGATTTAAATCTCTTCCCATGTATACCATCTTTTGGTAGAACGTTGCTTCCCGAGGCAAAGGTGTGGGAATCTCGAGCACAAACACTCTCAGAAAGGTGACGCTCGCGCTGGGGTCTGGCATGGCTCCTGCGCAACTGATAGCCGTGCAAGTTGGCATTTTTTATGCTAGCAAACTGAGAGGTGTTTTGACTCTGACCAAGCACCATCTGGGAAGTCAAGTTTTGCTGTGGACATATGTCTGCCTGCAAGCAGCTATTTACATACGCGTTTGAGTTTTTGTCATTTAAAAGTGGGAAGGGAGGAGTGTGGGCACAACTGCCAGCTCTTCTTTTCTCACCATCCAGTGGGTCTGATGCAGTAGCACTAGGAGAGATGGGCTGGCTTTTGCTTTCTAACCAGAGATCAAGTGTTTGGGAATTCTTATTTCTTGTGGTTACTGCTTTATCTGGAAAAAGGGTTGTAAGACTTGACCTATTTTCCACTTTCACTGTAGGTTTTTTGGGACTGATGGCTTCCTTCTGGGTGTATGAGCTTGTAAAAGACCTCCAATTGGTGTTATTAACAAGCAAAGAAGGATCATTCTGATTTTCAGTTGTCTTCTTCTCAGCTGTTCTTGGTGTATTCTTATCAGGGTCCAGACTGTGATTCTGATTTTCCTTGTCCAACTGCAGGAATGGCTGATGGGAATCTGTTGAAATCAATGAATCAAGAGACACATCGACCTCTAAAGAAGTGGCATTTTCACCATTCTGGGAAAAAATGTTACTTATGTGCGGTTTGGGGGGTAAATTTTTACTTGAAAATTTTCGACTTGTTTTGCAAACAGCTGCCAGTTTATTTTTAATTGAAGGCCTGTTTTTCCTTTTTTCTATATCTTTGACTTTGTCTCTTGTGCAGTCAGAGAGAAGCTTGTTCTCATCTTCTGCACTCAGTGTTGTCTTCTGATCTTGGGTAACTCTGAGGACTTCATGTTTACAGTTAATGTTCAGGTTGCCTTCACAGTGTCTCTCCGATTCCTGCAAACCACTACAATTGCTACTCTTTTGAGTATTCTGTGACTGTAGTTCTTTTTTGGGTTTTGAATTCTTTAATTCATCTGTATTTGCGCTAACCCCTTCACCTAGCTCAAGGAATGGATCAGCACTGGAAGCTGTGCTTACCTCACATGCTTTGTTCTGAGACTCTGAAAGCACTTTGCTACAAGAGTTTAAATAATTTGCATTTTTTCTTGAACTGTCAGCCCTTAATTGCAGTCCCCTACACTTATTATTATACAGAGGGGTGGTTTTGGTACTACCCTTGTACGTGTCTTCTGCAGGAGGAAGCGGCACATCAGCGCGCTCCGTGTTACTGTTCCTTCCAAGGACTGGTTCCTTCTCTCCTGGGTGGAGAAATGAGCTATTCAGACTTTTATTGGTGTTCACTTTAGGGGGCTGACAGCAGTTTTCAGAGTTTCCCTTCTGTATAGTATTTTTATTTGTTGAAGTAGAATACAAAGGATTCTCAAAATGTCTGCCTGGCTTGGGAGGGGCTGATAAAGTGGAAATTAGTGGTGTGGCTGTTTGTAAAATATCCTTCTTTTCTTTTAGACATATTTCTGTATTTTGGCTGCTTGAAGCATCAGAAATGGCCTTACCTGACTTAGCCACTACTGCAGTGGATTGCGGACCACCAAAAGAAATTTCTTTTGTCACTGTGTCAGAAAGCCCATTTTCTGTGACTGAAAGATCTGCTGAGCTATCTGGCCTGTTATGTACCGTACTCACTGGCTTTGAAGCACATCTCTTCTCAGAGCTAGAAGCTTCACTATCAACAGCAGTTCCTATGTCTTGAGGTGTAACCAAAGCTGAAGATACTCGGTCAGAATATGAAGGTACCTCTTTTTCCAAAGTACTGGGGAAAAAGACATTTGCTAAACTCACGTGACCTTCATTTCTTTTGCTTTGTAATCTTGGTGACTGAGCATTTTCTTTGGGACAAGTTAAATTTGCATCCTCTGGATTATCTCTAAAGAGGCTACAAAATGTTCTTGAATGTCTCCGTGGTAATGTGTAATAAATTGAAACTAGTTCATGATACTTGACATGATCTTCATCAACACAAACGGTAAATGTGCTTGTAGTTTTATATTTTTGCAAAAAATTTCCCCTCTCCTTAGGATCTGAAAACACAGAGGATTCTCTTCTGCTTAGATGTTTACATCTGTCTGCCAGTTCAACTGATGCACTACTACTGACTGAATCATTAGGACTTCTGGTTAAAGGACTGGGGTAATCTTTCTCTTTGTTGCTTGCAGCAGCATTTAATGATGCTGACGTATAAAAGGAATGTTTTGAGTCTAAACCAGACACATCTCTTTGATTAGAGCAAAAGGCACTGGCTCTACGTTGAGTTTCAGACCTTAAACAATTGTATGCTGTTCTGCCTTCTCTAGGTAAAGAGATGGGTGTATCTGACATAATACTACCAGCAATGCTGGCTGATTTCCTAGGCAAAGTGTAATAAATAACAAGTGGGTCAGGAGATTTGGGACTGTTTCTGCTAGGGGGGCCAGTAATGCTGCAGCTACTGGTATGTCTCAGCAAGCTGTCTTGCTTGTGAAGCCTTTCAATACAAGGGGAATTATTCCTTTCTTTTTCAAGGCGAAAATAACTTAAGCTATGTTCAGAGGTCTTGGGTTCTCCATCAAAGCTATGCATATAAATATTTCCAGAATTTCCATTTTGTGGAGAACTAGTAGTGAATTGTCCATTACAGTTCTTAGTAAATAAAGTGCTTGCATTTTGCGGTGTTTTCTGTGAAATCTTTTTGGTAACACCTATTCTGGTCACTTGAGCTGTTTTTCCACCTTCTGCTTGAGATTCAATAACCGTGAGATTTACTGAAGGTAGTGTTCCTAAACGTTTAGAATTGTCTTTGTGAGAAAGTGCTTGTGGAGAGCTTCCTGAGGAGCTAGATGAACATTCAGGAGGACAGGACAACATGCCTTGACAGTTTGCTGATTTTTCAGTGGGCGGAGCAGAAGCAGCATTGAGCATCGAGGGGTGCCTCTTTGGAGCAGCTCGGTCAACGGCTTCTGCACTCCGATTATCCTGTTTGATGCTCTCTCTTTTTGCTGTGTAATGCAGATTATGTTCCCATTCTTTCTGACTTGGAAGAAAAGGTTCCTTCCTGCTCTCAGCAGCTGGCAAAATGCGGGGAGGCCGACGGAACGCACTGCTGGGTGGGCAACTGCTTTCCTTCATACTTACATTTCTTTTATCACCATTTGATGTATGTATTTTTCCAATATCTCCTCTGGCAGTGACTTGGGTTTGTCTCTTTGATCTCATTGTGTTAAAGAGAGATGCATTGTTTTGCAGCATGGCAGAAGCAGAGCTCTTTGAGGGAAAACTCTGGGTGTTGATGTAGCTTGTATTGGCTTGTTGAGAAACTGACGGTAACGGCATTTCTTCATCGGGATGCTTCATACCTTCAACCTTTTCTAGATGTGTAAAGTCTGCCTTAGTACTTCTTTGGGAAACAGAGACTGAATTCCTGTTGAGTCCTATAGGTTTTGTTTGGTCCTTCAAATTAGGAAAGACTGAGTCATCAGTTCTGGAACTAGATGAAGAAACCGAAGAGTTGCAACTTAGCCAAGGCTGACAGCCCTCGGTGAATTCTGAAAAAGTTCTATTTGCACTTCTTGTTTTCCTTTTCATAGTCATATTTTCTGGAGAATACACATGAAAATCGTTCTGCAAGTGCTGAGAACCAAACTTGGCATTCTTTGTATATGTCCACTGCTGGTCATTTAAATTAGCCATAATCACTTCAAAGCTGGCATCAGGGGAAACAAACACTTCGTCACTGTAGTACTGAGGAATATCAGCCCAAGGATAGCTGTCTTTTTTTCCATAATGAGAATTTCTTTGGTTTGTGTACCACTTGCCATGAGAAGAAGTATCTCTATAGTAGGCTCTAGAGAGATTATTTTCCGATTTGTATAATGGATAATTTTCCCAGTTATCAAAGGGCAAAGGAGAAGTAGCTTTGTCAGGGCAACTAATTCTACTAAAGCAATTACTGCTTGAAATAGATCTTCTGTAGTGGTGTTTCGAGTGGTGACATGCATATTTCTTGCTTTCTTGCAGAGAGCTAGGATATCCACCATGGTCTGTAGCATGAACCTCCATCAGTGATTGGGTCCGAAACATTTTTTCTTGAGTTGATGTTTGTCCAGGAGAGTCTGGTGTGTTGTTCCATACAATAGAAGACAGAGGAATTCTCTTTGGGTTCTGTCGACCAAACCTTGGTACAAAACCATTGTTGCTCTCCCTTGCCACCGAATGTTGTAAACTAGATGCGGATAGCTGGTCAGTAGACACTGATGATGAACATCTCTGAAGGGAACACACAGAGTAACTTCTGCCAGCTATACTCCTGTTCATACAACTCTTGTGCCTAAATCCACTGTTATGTGTTATGGAAGGAGGATATAAGCTACCTTCTGAAGACCGTCCAAAGGAAACAGAAGACAACCTCCTGCTTAGTGGAGGAGGATTTCCATCAACTGGATCACCATATTTGTAATCTTCTTGAAAGGCTGTCTGGTGCCAGTTTATATATGCACTGTGTAATTTTCTTGGTCTGATGAAAATCTTGTGTTCATCTTTGGCTCTTATTGTTCTCATTCCATCAGGGAAAAATGTGCTAGGCATGTCACTCCAGTCATTTCTGTGTTGCCCCCTGTTAGCAGTCTGTCTCTTTGAAGTAGGGAATGGAGTACTGTATTGGATATTTGATGCGCTGCTAGTAGAAACTGTCCTGTCCAGTGGGTCTTGGGCTTGTTCCTGGGCCAGCTGGTCATCCAGATCATTTAGAACTGCACAGGAAAAAAAAAAAACAAAAACTTGCTTTGGTTTTCTTTAATAATCTTCTGATGATTTACGTTAAAAAGTTTCACGTACTATCTTAATAATCAAAACTGGTTTTGAAAGGAGTCAGCTTCTCAATATTCAAAACCCTTCCCAAACCTGTGTTCTTCCTCCACTGGACCTTTCAGCGGTCACCCAGTATGACTACAAGTTAAAAAATGCACTGCTCCATGACTGATCTTAAAACTGCTCTTTATGTAAATGTTAGTTTTTATGCTATTCAGAAGAAAACCAAAACTATTTGAACCCTGAATTCTTACTCATGTGCTATATATGCATGTATGTGTGGTAAACTTTCCAAATCTAGTTTGTCACAAAAAATCCTTGAGAAGAATTTGCAAGGTGAACATAGACCTTTCTGTGTGTTCACAAAGCACAGTTATGATGTAACTGTAAGAAAACACAGAATCCTGTAAACCATCAAATAAGCATAGTTAGTAGTCTGGCATGTCCACTGTTTGTTCATTCAGGAAAGAAGTTCTCTGGTAAATTGTAGCTTATTACTTTAAAAAGAGAACTGAAAATGGCATTTTCTTGACAGAAAGGGTAATTAAATAGTTAGGAACCTGTGATTCATTCTAGTAACAAATCTGTACTTACATATATATATATAGACAGTCTCATGAACTGGAATTAAACACTGTATCTCAGTTAAGCAAGATATTTACTTATAAGACTAAGTGACAGCAATGTATTTAAATGGCAAAACAAAATAGGCCTTTGCTAATTGTATTTTTTTGTATTTTGAAAATAGCACACATAAGATATGAACACAAATGGATATGGCTCTTTTGTTACCTAATCCGTTTAAACTAAAACCACTGACTGATCAGTCATTACAGATCTGTGCTAATAGTACAGAATCATTAAGAAATCATTGCTAGGTTATGTATAGTTGGAATAAAAGATGACATAAAAGTATTATAATTTTCCTTTTTTCTAAATTTCTCTTCAGCACAGGAGAGATTCAGCTTAGAACAAGAAAAAAGACAAACTGTTTCTAAGTCTTCCATTTGGAGGACATCATCCAAGCTATGGACAATTTTTCTCTGTCAGTGGGCAAGTGTGCACAGTTACGACTGACACCCAAAAGCAGTGAGATGCATGTGAGTTTCAGAAGCAGCACCGTACACCTTGCAGTGCTCTCCTCTCCCAGCACTGCCGACTCAGCCACTGCTTCCTCATCAATCATGCTTTTGATTTGTGATCTCTTATAATTCTGGGCGGTAGAAAGAGATTTTTTTTTGCATAGATATCAGAAAGTTTACAGAAGACATTGTACTTCCATAGACTGGCGCTGATCTTGTCTTGCTTTCCAGCAGTGAGAAAAAAAGAACTAGCAACTTTCAACTAAGTGAATGTCGTCATGCTTCTTGCTTCTGTGGTTTGAGGCTTTACAATTCATAAAACCAGGCCTGGTAATTCATCACTATCAAAATGATGCATGCAGGTAACTGGGATTAAATTCTTGTCACATAACTATATGTCTGTATCTGAAGGATGCAGTATGGGCTCCTGCCAGAATTACCAGAGAGAAATGTACACTTTTAAGCTGTGATTCTTCTGATCTGGATCAGTATGAGACGAAATGCTTTCTAAGAGTGACCAGAGACATGGCTGAAGTCAACAACAAGAGCAGACATTCTGCTGTCAGATGAAGCCAGCAAAACATAACCACCATGGCAATGGGCCATACCTTTACATCCCATGCCTTTGCAGAATGTTCTCTGAAACCATTCACCATAGTCACTTCGGATAACAATAATATCAGAACAAAGTAAGGACACACACTTACCACTGAAAAGCTCCTTCTCTAGCTGTTCATTCCATTCCTGTGTACTTTTCTCCATCATTTCATTTTGGTTTGCATCAAAGGAATGACAACTTGTTGCAGTTGACATTGGGGAATTACACATTTCAGCCTGTTAAAAATTGTAAGGCAACATCAGCTTAGTTCTATATATGAGCGTTCAAATCATGTTTCATGTCACATCACAAATCATGTCACAACTCACAGAGGTCAGTAACTCTTTGTGGGTCCATTAAATACTGTATTATTAAAATATACAACTGAGGATTGTAAAGTTGCATGCATTTTTGGGACTTTTACATATGTAATAAGGATATTTGCTCATTTGACCTCATACTGTAGCATGTCTCGGATACGAATTATAATGACCTTATGATATGGGGCATGCTTATTTTACTTATTTTCTCCAGGTGCATCCTTATTGCATTGTACCTCTCTTAATTTAGTTTCTCCTAATCACTTATTCCTTGACCAGCATATTTTAAAATTCATACAGTAACCTCCCAACAGAGATTTAATAATTTAACACCACAGTCAATTTTCATATTGCAAACAGCACTTTAGGGGGCTGTGATAAATTACCTTAGCAGTGGGAAAATGTCATCCTATTCCCATCTGAGTTTACTTTGCATGTCAAGCTGGAGAGGTTCCTATCCCATCCATATTTCTCTCAGCTCACAGTCTCAGATGGCAGAAGTGCAGACAACTGCTGAACTGCTGATTTATTTTAGCTGAGATGTCTTCCTTCCTTTTTTTTTCCTAATAAATTCTCCCTTACTACTTTTTACTTCTTAATATTTTTAATATTTTACTTGTGTAGCTACAATAGCCTATTTATATAATAGGCAGGATTCTCTGATAAGACTTTGTTCCATCATACATTAATATACATTATCCCTTTGTTTTGGAAATATGAGAGAAGGGAGGTGACTGAGGTGGCCAATTTACCTCCTGTGTGCCTTTGATTATATACTGTACACCTTCTTAATCCCCTCTGTGATTATACCACACAATTGAAGAGAAGGAAAGGCATGCTAGTAATACATGGCAATAAAGCAATTAAAATAGCAAATATTATCCTTGGAGGAAATGTGTTTATTTCAACAGCATGCACTTAAATTACATCAGGAATAAATCTGTTGTTTCATCCTTAAATTGAGCTTGTGCTTATAGAATAGAACATTCAGCCAAAAAATAATTTCCTACTGTCAAAATTTACATTTACACAGTAACTCTGTGCATGCAAATGTTGTGGGAGAGGCTCTAGCTTACTGCCTGCCCAAGCCAACTACTCTTTTTCACCCCTGTGCAAATGAAACGAACCAAAGTAAATACAGTAGACTTGATTCAGTGTGAGTTTTGACCTATTTGCAGATTGGTTTCAGTTGCCAATATGTGAGGGTTCTGGCCTAGGAAATTACACGTGGCACTATTCTCTCACGAAGATAGAGAACTGAAACTGGATCAGAGCTAGACTTAGAGCTTACCTAGGAAAGCTTTGGACTTGCATAGTTAACAGAGCAAGCTCATTCTACTGCATTCATCAGGTTCACAACACAGACATTTCACTCAGTGTTTAAAACACTATTTACACTGGCATTACATCAACAGCCTAAACAAAGGGGAATAGTTTTTGAAAAACCTGTAGTTTAAACATTGCTGACAACACAGTTGATAAGCTACTTACCGTTGCCATTTCTTCCACTTTCGAAGACGGACCAGAACAACTGTCATATCTGTAAGCAGAAGGATTTAAATGTTGGTTTTGGAAAGGAATAGGATGTAATTTTGCCAGGAGTAAAATCAACAGTTTCTCTTTAATAGCTATTGAGAAGCATCTGAAAAAAGACTGCTCTACGAAGAATCCATCCTTCCTCCCCAAAAAAATCCTGCTAAAAAAAAAAATGCTGGGGAAAGCTATCATTCATTTAGGCCTTGTCATTTTGCAAATGTTGTAGGTGCACAGCCAAGAACGAACTCAACCCACTGCTGTCTGCAACAACCATAAAGTAATTGTTTCAATCTGATAAAATGGGATTACTTCCTTTTCCAAACAACAATAATTTAGTAGGTACTACAAATAGGCTAAGTTAACTACTAGTAAAGTGGTTTGCATCTGTAATTCTATCGTTTTTCTCTTCCATTTCACCCTGCTCAGAGGCAGAGCTGTGCTGTGCCCCTGTGAAGGAGGAGAGACAGACAGCAGGTTGTTTTGGGTGTGAATTCTGTAACTTGCTGTTACTCACATGAAACATCTTTTATGTACCAATTTTTAACACATGGTAGAAGACTCGTCTGTTTTCCTCAGCTCCTAGGACTGCAAGGGCTTGGCAGAGAACTGGCTGGAGAGCCAGTGAGTAATGCAGTGGTTAGAACAAGCCGAGAAGCCCTGAACATAAAAGGTATTTTTGTTCTACGGGGTAACTTGCAGACATACAAAGGCAAAATAAACCCAAGAAACAAGAACAAGGATTTGACTTCCCTGAATCTATTCCAGTCTGCAGATCCTTCTTTTACAACTAAGCAAATCCAGTCCCTTCAAAAGCCCTGAAGGAAACTTTGCTCAGCTTGTGCTTATTGCTAGTTCTTCCTTGTCTCAAAAACTGTTTTTTTCCCAGGAACTTAATTCTTGAGAGAAAGCAAAGCAGGGAAAGACAGTTCTGCTCAGTCCTGTTTGTCTTAAAGTCTCTTTGAATGACCTTGTTCTTAGCTTTTAAAACTTTCTTATGCTCAGGTAGACTACTTTATTGTGCTTCTACAGCAAGTATAAACCGGCTTGTTGGCAGGTTCTTTGTGGCCCAGCCTTTCCTCCTGAAGTGCTTTGTCATTTGTTTGCAATGTGCTTGCAGGCAGGGAAGAACAGTTGAGAGGTGCAATTTGTTTTTGCTTCTGTAATTGTGAACTGTAAAACCAGGATTCCTCTCTGACATGGGGTCCAACCGAAACCTCAGTGGGCTTAAGGATCCGGCCAGACAATACGAATCTGAAATTCCTAATTTTTCCTCATAGCACTGAACAGCCATTAATTCAGTGGGTTACTGCTCCCTGTGAAAGAAATTTATGGAACCAGGACTCAGAGATGTATGTACCTCTTCCTTTAAACTAAAATAATGTTGAATAAGTTTTAATGCTTCTACAACAAATTAAGAATGAAGCTTACGTTTCAGAGCTTTTACAACAATTTCCTGCAAACCAAGCTCAATGAAATCCTGTGGCTTAGCTAGTTACCTTAATTTTAATTATATGCATAACAAAAATGTAAAAGCTTTGTTAGAAGCTCCCTTCTTTAGCTTTACTGTGCAAAGCTGCTCTACAGTTCTCCCCAGATGGTGCTGTGTTTTGTGTTGTGTTAATTGTTCCTTGCAATGAAGCTATATGTAGTAGACATACTAGTTAGCAATGTCTTCTGATAGTCTAGGCAAAAATTAAATTTTCATTTGCACCTCTGGCAAAATTCTACCATGTCTTTGTTGTCACTCTTCTTTCAAAAATAACTGATCATTGCATCCTGCTTTTTTTTCTTCCCTGCCAACTTACACAGACAAAGTTATTTTAATCTTTTCCCTCTGACAATCCCTCCACTTCTCAAACTGCCTCATTATTTCTTCTGAACTCTTTTAAATTTTTCAGCATTTCAAAATTAAAGTTTTGCTTACTTCCTGAGAAATATTGCTTATTTTTAGGAAAAAGTAACTCGGTTTCTTTTTTAGTTAAGGATATTGAGCAATGTTTACGTTATTTCCTACACACATGCACGCGTGCATACACACATACTTGTAAACAGTATCTATTATTCATAAATAGAAGTCAAATTACTGCTCAAGTTCAGAAATATTTGTCATCAGAAAAATACTACTCACTATGTAAAACAAGAAGTTGCATTTTACACATTTTCACTTATATACATACATATATTTTTTATGACAACCAAATGTAAGACGAAAAGTAAAAGATGAGTCTACTTACTATCACTACTGGTAGCAACAATACAAATCCATGAATTAAAATCTACTGCAAATTAATATTTTCACTGAGGCACCTGTCTTCCCCAGGCCACCTCTGAGTTGCCTAATCGTCTAATACATTTTTTTCTCTTCTGTTCTTATCAGTACTACGTAAGGAGCCAGCTAAGGAACAACCACATAACTCAAATATGCTGAAAACACAATTAAACAGCATTTCTTTTCCAGCATGAATCACACGTACATATTAGAAAATAATAAGGATGAATTCAAGAGCACAAAACACCTTTGAACCCAAAGCGATCAAACATTTCTCTACCTTCAGACTACAGTTACAAACCTTTTATTAGCATCTTCTGTATCTCCTCATAAGCATACTCTTTTTTGCAGCATCCATAGTTTATTCTCACAGCAAAACACCACCGCAGCTGACGAAACTCTCTCCAGTACAGAAAGGACTCTCTAAACAGGCATTAGTATTTAGCTATTTAAAAACTTATGCCAGTTAGGGTTACTTACAGATTTACAGTGCTGCCTCCTACTGCATTTCACTAGCTCTCCAAAATAACTCTACCTGGCGAGAGGCAGATTATTTCAGTGCTTTGTCTATGCATAACGCAAACCACATGCCACGGCAACACCTAGAAGAGGGTGGGGGAAGTTTTCGACAGAGAGGCGTGACTAGAAAATGTAGCAATCAGCCCAGTTACACGTCAGGATTGACTTGTTTATTTTTCAAGCTGTGCTCGGTAAGAAATCAAAGGCATCTGGGCCCGAGATATGATAGATTTTCTGTGGAAAAGCCCAGACAAACACATATTAGAAAAGCTGATGCAATAAGTAGGCACAGTTCATTTCGTTGCCTTCTTAAATTAAGAAATCATTTCAGTGCTTAGATTTGGCAGCCAAACCTAGACCTTTGCTTGTGCAAAGAGTGTGCACCAGGATCCAGCTCCCTTGAAACGAGACTCTCAGTTGCACAAGTGCCCCTTTACTCTGCAGGGAGGGCTGGGGTCCCGGGTTGGTGGGTCCCAGCATAAGGGGCATTACCATGTCACAGGACAGAGGAGGGAGAGGATGACACCTGTGGAGCAGGGTTAAAACTTTGCAATTTTTTTTTTTTTTTCCTATGCTGCGTTACTATGTAGGAGAATTGTTGCCAGTAAACATCCACAAAGCTAACCTCACCGCCTCTAGTCAAACCTCTCCTTACATCTCCTTCTGCTTTGATACAAACATTCCACAATGGCAAGCTGCTGTGCTACAAAACCCAGGTAGCAGACTAATCATCATTTCTTTAGATGCTTGCAATCCCTGCCATTGTTTATTATAGCTGTTCCTTGTCTGAGCCTCATGCCAGGCAGGAGCCCCAGGCATGGGCCACAATACCAGCCTGAGACTCACAGAGTGAAAAAATCAGCTCTTTGTGCCAAAGACCTTGCAGCTTCTTACACAGATTTCGCAGCACAGCACCTTTACCTGCCATTGCCAGTCCCGAGCGCTACCCTAAGACGCCCACAAAATTAGTAATATTTCACTCGGGTGTTGCTGACAGACAGGACAAAAGTCAGGAGAGAAGTGTCAGCATAACTAGCCTGAGCACAGCCCCACGTTCCCTCTGAACAGCAGCTTCGGCCGCTGGATGGCAAGGGAGAAGGGTGCTCTACTAACAGCAGCTCCGGCACCACATACGAGACCATCTTTGGTTCAGATCCAGTTGAAACCAAAGCCCTGACAAAACACGGAAGACAAAAGCCCTGGAGAGCTGCCCTGTTTGCCCAGCTAGAGCTAAAGCTTCAGGCATGCCTCTAAGCTGCCTCTGGGCTAGAAATGGTGAGAATTGATGCAGCAGGGCTGCCCGGGGCCAGTACACTGCACCATGGCTTGGGAAAGCTATGCTTTCCTGTTATATCACAGCCATAGGGCACCAGATCCCCATCTGTCTTACACCTTGTCCTCTTGAGAGCTCTTAGCCACTGCTAAGTCTAAGAGCTTTCATACGCTTACAGCCTGAGCAAAATAGATCTAGCCAAGAGACTTCACCTGTTATTCACCACTTCATCCTCATTCTTCTGACAAAGAACAGATAATCTCTCATTACATGACCTAGTAAAACCCCCATCTTCCTAGTGAGGTGAAAAGCAAGAGACTGGGAAAATAACAAAGTTTTCTAAGCAAAGCACAGGATAATTCATAGACTTTTTATAAACTGGAAATAATGTATGTTCTGATTGTAGCTCACCGTGGTTGCTTTTGAGTCTGGTTTTTCCTTGATTTCCTGAAGGAGAAAAGCCAAGCAAAAGGTGATCTGAACCCCAGAAAGGAAGCTGAAGTGTTCTTTTGTGGTTGAGGATTTGTGCGAGATGACATTTTTAATTCTTTATAATCTAAAAATATTATAAAAAATTTATTTGTTTCAAGTTCTTACTAAATACAGTATTAAAATACACATTAGAAAGTTTTGTCTTCATAAACAATTTTCTTTTGCTTACCTTTCATGCCAGGAAAACCCAGTTTTGTTGACATTTTTTGACAGATTATGTGACATGCTGATTTACAATGACTAAGTAGTAGACTAAGAGAAAGATAAACAGGTCTAAAGTTTCAAGAAGTATCAGTTTTCAGTGATGAACATGAGATAATTTCTGATTTTCAGAAAGTAATCAGCACTCAACTATTTGAAAACTAGAAATGTTTCAAAATATAGCCAAAAAAGAAATCTGAAAATTGAGACACCCACAACCATTAGTCACTTCATTTTCACGCTTGTAAGAAATATAAATATGACAACCCTGAATATACAGTGGTTTAAAAGACAGCAATGTAAATACATAACAGCAATCCAGGTTAAGGTGTCTTCTGGATCATACAATTCTTTATGATGGAGGATTCCCATGGCCACTGGAATACATTTTTTCTGCTACAAACTGCATATCAGTCCTATTTTTAAATGCAAGATAACACAAATGATTTCTTTGGGAAATTTATGATTTGATTTCTTCAAATGGAACATAAACCAAATATGCCTGTAATAGCATCTGGCTATTGGTATGGACAGGATAGCTATTGCTCACAGATTAGGGAAAGAAACTGCAGGATCTGCTATTAAAACATGCCTCAGGAAACTGGAGGATATGAGGCATCAAGACTTCACTGAGGAATAAGGCACTAAATCTTTTTTTTTTCCATGTAAAACATCACATGCCTGAAACAATACAGCCTGAAAATGGCTTATCCAATGACTGTAGGAGATAGCAAAACCAGAAATGGGAGCAAAGTGTCACTGATAACAAGAGCAAGGGACAGCATTTTGGACCTAGTCCAAAATGAAGTGAATAATTCATGTCGTGTGAATTAAATCCTGTGTGTAATACACAGCTTTCACTTCAGTGACAATCACCATGTGTTACAAAATGCTGCATCCATTACCCCTTTCTAGAGCCTAACCTCCTGGTTGCATTGCTTGACTTGACAATGAAGGTGACATCAGGAGAGTCCTAACAGCACTGTGACATAGCCAGGATGGTCTACAAATGTAGATAGGACAAGGCTTCTTGTACCTTCTTAGTACCTTTTATTAAACCAACTTATACAGTTGGAAATGCCAGACAAGCCTCTGAGGCACACAACCCCTTCTTCAGATCTGAAATAGAAACAGCAGCTTTCAAAGTTAAATACCAGAGACCCAGTTAATTACACAGAGTTTAGTTAGCTAACACATCAATTGGACCATCTCTAAAAGAGAAAAATAGTAGAAAGCTGTAGATTAGAGAGGATGTTGGGGAAAAACGGTCAGGAAAGACAGAGATCTGGTCTGTTTCAGGAAAATTTTTAGGGTTTCACTTTTCTTTTGAAATACATGCTGCTTCCAGGTGCTATGAAACACAAATAGGAAGAGCTCAATGAAAAACATGCAGAAATGTGAATGGAATAAAAGCATACATTATGCATGAAAACTATCTGGATGGAAGATGAAAAGACAATACAGCTATGCTTGGTACAGACACAACATGTTTCTTGTGCATGTTCATTTTGGATGGGCAACAGAACTTGTGAAATGAGATCTCCAGAAATTCCTTCCTGGTCAGCCCAGCTTTCCAGGCTTTGTCACCCGCCCTGATAATCAGCACTGACATGCCTTTAGCTCAGTGTTAACCAGAAAAGTTTTTCCACCAGTACAGTCAAACCTGTCCCATCCAAATCCAGATTCCTACTTATTTCAAATGTCACTTAAGTGCTTCTAGTTTCTTTAAGAAAACTAGGCTAAACTGAAACAGTTTTTGTACAAAGTAAACGTTACTGCTCTCATTGGGAAACGACCACTATATTTACTACAATTACAGCAACTCCATCTTGGTTAAGAAAGACTTTTTTTACAGTGGGGACAATCAATCACTGGAACAACTTCCCCTGGGAGGTGTTGGAGTCTTCATCACTGGAGGTTTACAAGGTGTGACTGGACAGGGGGTTAGGTAATCTCATCCAGGCTCCCCTTCCCATGAAATGTTGGACCATATGATCTTCCAATGTCCTTCCAATCTGGGCTGTTCTATGATTCTAACTATGGGATTAAAATATCAGAGATGTCCTGTTGTGACTTCCAGTTCTGTTTTTAACAGAATCTGCTTAAAGAAACATCATCATTTTGAAAATATATATTTGGAAAAACTTTAACATGAGAAGAAACTCAATGCAATTTCAAAAAGTCCTTAGCTATTGTATTCTGAATGTTCTAAGACATTGGTCTGATGACCATTATCATACAGATAAGGACATGGAAAAACGCAACTCACTGGTGTTTTCGCTCTTCCTTAGCTGATACTCTAATGGTGTTTTTAGCATTCTATTGACATCAGTATAATTCTGAAATTTTCTTCTTTGTATTTCTTCAAACCATTCTCCAGTCACTCCCTGCAGACCTGTTTCAGACTTCTTTCTCTTCAGAAGTTTTCTAGAAAGGAAAACAAATATTTTGAAACCATTTAAGATATTACAGGCACATGATTAGGAACTATCTCTGTTGTTCATTTAAGTATCTACAGTATATTTCTACATATAATGACTTTTAAAATATGCAGTAGCCCATAATACATTTACAGAAATCTTATAAAAGTTTTAGCAATAGCAGAATTCTCCAACAATGAGATTATGTGACCATATTAAGTGTACGACTCGTATGCTTGCATTATTCTCTGCCTTGAAGAAATGCATCTTCCTTCCTTGCAAAAATGAGGTAATAATTCATAAGCATTATAAAACTAATTGAAAGTAAGATTAAGTTCAGCCAATAATCGACTCAGAATAAATAATACTCTAACAAAGCAATTCTTGAAATATTTATTCATTCATTTAAGCAGAAGCAACAAGTTTATTCTGATTTTCGAGAGGAAGCTCACTGAGGCCTTGACAGCGAGAGGCCCACCACACATCTTCTATGTAAAGAAGGATAATAAATTGTGAATTCAGCTGATAGGTATTCACGCAACATGTTCAACGAGTTTGTCACATTTTCCTCTTTCCTTGCTGCATAGTGATTCCGCCTGTGTTTAATATGTATGGAAGTAACTAATAATGAATATGAATGTTCTACCACACAGAGGCGAAGCTTGAACAAGCTACACACATGTGGCTGCAACTGAAGAAGCTGTTTAGTAGCAAGCTCAGGTTTTAGACCAAGAGGTCAGAGGAATGAATAGTTTATCTGGACATATAGGAACAAGGTACAGTTGCACAGAAGTCAGAATAGCACAATGGACATGGAAAGTTACTTGTTTTTAACTTAGATTACACAAGTGCCTAACGTATAGATGCAAATTCAGCATGTTCACGCCCCAACTGATTCTGATGGCAGCAGAACAAGACTTTGTGTGCAGCCCGGAGATGTAATATCAATGTTTTAGCAAGGCTTTCATGTAAATCTTCCAGCTTAATCAGTAGTAAGACCCGTGTCTAGGCATACAGATGCTCTCAGAGGACATAAATTATTTCAGGTATTGATTTAAATAAAAAAAAATCATGTTCTCTCAGACAACATGACTTCACAAAAAACTCTTAAATATCTGCTCTTGAAACGAATACATTTCCATCTGTAATTGATACAGGGTCTATTGTCCATACTAGCTCCTACTGCTCATCTGAAGAATAGTAGGGCAGGAGAGAGACATTTTTGGCGAATGAGTGAATATATCCCTTGAAGAAGATTACACAGACAAACGCTCGAGCACTAGCCATTTGGAATAAACTTATTACAAAGGCAAAAATGTTAATCATCACAGATATTACCGCGCCATGGGAGTGACTAAACACCGCAAACGCCATCTGCGGCATGGAAAACAGCCTAGCAGTAATGTGAAGCAGGAGGAGGCGATGAGCAAAGTGCTCTCAAGCGCCAACTTGATGACCTCACTCCCGAAGGGGCTCCAAGGTACCCGGAGGAGTCAGAGCAGAGGGAGCCGGGCGGGAGGCGTGCGGGGAGTGGCTGCGGACACAGCCATTGCCCGGAAAACAAGCCCACAGC
>JAOXNG010000001.1:197996387-198010133 GCA_028566535.1 Scolopax minor | reverse complement strand
TCTCCAGCCATTCCAGTCCCTCTGGATGGCATCCCTTCCCTCCAGCATGTCGACTGCACCACCAAGTTTGGTGTCATTTGCAAACTTGCTGAGGGTGCACTCTACCTCACTGTCCATGACTCTGACAAAGATGTTGAAGAGCACTGGTCTTGGTATGGACCCCTGAGGAACAGCACTTGTCACTGGCCACCAATTGGACATGGAGCCATTGACCACAATCCTTTGAGTGCGGCCAAATACTGACTTTAGATCCTTGTATGGAATGCTGGATTTCTCAAAGGCGTGGGTGTTGTGCTGTTTAGCCTCTCTATTGCAAGCTGCCAAATTCTTGACGCTTATAAGAAATAAATTCCCTACCTGAATAAATCAGATGGCAGTGAAACAGCGTAGCTATGCACAGAAGTTCACATAGGGCATAGCTCACTGTGTTGAGGGCACGAGGTATAAGTGATTGTGTCCTCTAAGCTTGTTGATTTACTTCAAAATGCTTTTACCTTGTTTAAAAAAAAAAAAAAGCGGGCTGGGGGTGGAAGAAAATTCTTGATTCCTAATTGCCTCAACAAGCTTCATGGTTCATTTGATAGGACACGATTCCTCTGCTGATGCTTGGAAAGAGAGAGGATGAATCAGATTGTGGCTCCTTTAAAACCTTTGCAGTTCCTCTCATGGACTGATGCTGCCTTTTGGCACTTCTTGTAGTTTTAATATTTAATATGCCAATTCATCCAGATCTGAAAAACAGTTTAAAAAAGAATGTGTTGTTCTTGCTAGTTTGAATGTTACTGCGTAGGGGGTACTGGGACTGAAGTGACGTCTGTCCGATAAATTCTTCATTGCACCCAGAGGATGTGCAGGGTGTTACAGCCTCAGATTCCAGTCACGCCCTGTTACTTTGAATTCTGTCTAAACAGCACATAAATTGAATTGTGTGTGTGTGTGAACATTTAAAACAATTATCCAAGAATCAATAAATCAAAATCTAAATACAGCAAATTAGTAGACCATAGTAATTGTTGCCTTATGTATTTCTAGTGCGTGTTACAATAATCTCAGGTGATTCTGGGGGCCTTTAGCTACTATTGTAATAGAACTGTGGTATGTTTCTGATGCCCAATATAAACATTATCCATAATGGTATAAATTAACTCAAACAATATTTTTCTAATGTTCAGTTACTTAAAAAAAAACCCTTTGGAAGTGATATCAAATGAGGAAAACCAGCAGTGGGCAACAGCAATTGATAAAAGAGCAGGAAAACGTTCAAAACTAAACTTGTTCTCCCTCAGCTGTCCAGTGTGTGTGCACAGAGTGACCAAGTCTGAGGAGAACTGAATAAAATCCAAGAGACATGACAGTATTTTAGGTTGAAGTTTTAGGTTGACAGTATTTTAGGGTTAGGTTGTGGTTGAAGTGAAGGCATTGAAATAAAATAAAAATCAAAGAAGTCATCTGTTCTATGCTGTATCTAACTTTTCTAGTTTGTGTGTAATTTCTTGGAGGAGGGCATATCCTTTGCTGGAAGTGTTCACAATGTCTGAAGTAATAGAGAATGAGGTCAGCTGAAGACTTTAATCATCATTATATTACTATTGTATGTTCTTTGAAGCATCTTATTTTAATTAGTTGCCTGTGTCTTTGAACTTCAAGCAATACCATTCAGCATGCAGTCCATGACAACCTTGAAAAATTGTTTTGAATGTTAGTGGGCTGAATCCTGTTGTCAGCTGATAGGTGTGAGTTAGAACATCTGGCATTTGTTTGGTTGTTCATTCTTAGTATTGTAGGACTTTGTACACATTCAAAAGGTGTGCTCTTTCTGCCCTTTATCTTCCATTTATTAATTCCTAGACCATCAGTACCAAAGAAGTACTAGTAATGTAAGTGGATAGCTTTATAGGTTATGGAAGAGGCAGAAAGAAATTTTCACCCTGTGGCTTGTAGAGACTCAAGTAGATAGATCTTCAGATCTGTAGATGTTGCAACTCTTAGATTGACAGGAAAGACACTTCTTGTTTAAGGTGAGATTTTTTTTTTTTTTTTCTGTCTACCACTCCAGTGAAAGAGGCGGCTCTGATAATTTGTTTTTGATATTGCTTATTAAATTAATGAGATCTGACAAATTTCTAGTGTTCAAATTGTTTGGTTTTGATGTTGTGGTTTAACCCCAGCCAGCAACTCGGACCACGGAAGCTGCTCACTCATGCCCCACCCTCCAGTAGTGTAGGGACAAGAGGGAGAAAAGGAGGGCAAAAGGAAAAAAACTCATGGGTTGAGATAATAATTTCCTTTTCCATTTCTGCTTTATTAACTGTCTTTATTATTATTGAACAGAATTGAAAAGAATATACAAAATGAAGTGATACAATGCAAGTCACTCTTACCACCTCATGATTGGATGAGCCCATCCAATCCAGTGCTAGTTCAGCGATTGTGGAATTCCTGCCTGCCTGACCAGACCCACATTTATATACTGAGCATAATGTCTATGGTATAGAATATTCCTTTTGGCCATCTTGTCCTTCTGCTCCTTCTCAGCTTCTATGGGAAGCTGAAAAAGTCCTTGATTAATGTAAACATTACTTAACAACAACCAAAAAAATATGCGTTATGGACATTCATCTCATACTAAATCCAAACCATAGCAGCTAATAGAAAGAAAACTAACTATTCTAGCCAAAACCAGGATATTTACATATCTTTCTAAAATGATTAATAATTTAATGTGAGCGAACAAGTGTTTTATTCCACACCTCACTGTTGGTGGCAGGTGAATGGATTATGCTAAAAGTTAATTGAAAGACAATCTGGATGGGAAACTTTACTCAAAAACGTAACCTTTGGAAAAATAAGCAAATGAAAATTTATTACTGTAACGAGGTGGTGGGCAGCTTGAGAAGTATATGTCTTAGCTCTACCTATTTTACTATTACTGGTTGTTTCAGTTTACCTAGGGGAAAAGTATGATATGATATTGCCTATATTTATGATATTGCCTAATTTACTATCTCACCTTTCTTTTCACCTCTGGAAATCTTTTATGTGCATTTAAAGAATCCCCATAAGAGATTGATTCTTCTAAGTATTGGGTCTTTTCCTCCTCTATCTTGGATTAACAAGAAATAGAATTTTTAAAAAAAATTATTTTATATTCCACATGAAGTCTCAATGTAATAATTTTCTCTGACATATACCTGCACATAGCAGAACAAGGGTGTGATTACTCTATGCCTGAGTGTAACCCTTAATTTGCTATTGTTACTAGTGTTTGATGCTTTAAGCCTTGTGATAGGAGTTTTGGTATGTGTTAGAAATTAGGTTATGAGCAACAGAAATCCAAGGACCATTTCTGATACTTAAAATATTCCAGTATTTATGCTGCTGCTGATAGGCAGGAATAGACTATGTAAAAGAAACATGAGAAGGATAAGAATCTTTCCTTTTAGGAAGAATGGAGGGGAAAATACAGCATAAGATTAAGTTATTCTGTTATACAGGCCTTCCAATTTTCTTGTTCAAAGTCTGTGATTAATTGAAACTTTGGACTTGGACTGGTCTCACTGAATGTGGTATACTGAATTTTTGTTGTTCAGTTGAGTAGCATTCATTGGCTGCCCGTATGTGATGAGCTGATGGCAAATGCAAGGTAATAAGAATTATCCTAGACCATGGTGAAATGTAGGTACATTGAGTTGGATCACTTTCTGTTAGTGGCAACGATTGTCAGGACACCTCAGATTGATAACTACACAGTCTGTTTTTGCTTCCACATAATTCAGATGTCAGAAAAGCATGGCAAGATTCAGAAAAGCTGGGGGGGGGAAGAATCAGTGATGTTTCCTCCTGACTAATTTGCCATATTTTCTTTCTAGCGAAACTAACATGATATACCATTGGGAAATTCAGCCAATTAATGTGCATTTGATGAAATACTTGAATATTTGAAGTCGCATTGCTGCTGTAGTGATGTACAGAATATATTTTGGCTGATGGGCATTGGGTAAAATAATTGCAGTCTGAAATAGATGATACACTGCTTAATAGTGAAGCTCTATTTTGTGTTTAGAGCGACAGTATGTTAGTTTCATATGTTGGTAATTGAATGGTTTCTTTTTTTGTTAAATAATTTTCTTTTTCTTTCAGTGTTTTGTATCCTACTTGCGTTCAGTTTACTTAATGAAGAATAAGGAAGTATTTGACGTTTTCAAATTGCCTCTAGCAGAATATGCCCTGTAAGTATGATTGACTTAGAAAATAAAAACTGTATAGTTAGAATTTTAATACTGTATGACAGCTTTAAATAGTTATTTTGACTATGTTAACACACAGAATTGCAGTCTTGTAGGTACAGTTTTACATATATGCTGTGCTTTTGCATATTTTCAAAGGCATTCTAAATAGAAATTATATATAAAAGCAATTTATTTGTACAAAAATAAATAATTCCTACAGCAGAAGGTACATTTGACACATACAATAGAAGACAAAACTCGAGAAGCAAAAGAATAGAGAACAATAGGTTTTTGGGTTTGGGTTTTTTTTTTCAGGTTTGCCCTTCAGCCTCATAGCTAAATGCCAACCTGTAAGGTGTATTATTTAAAAGAAATTGGAGTATCTAAAGATGATACACTGCAGTTTCATTTTGAGTGTAATTAGGACATTGCTACTTGGACATAAATTACTTTTCAGAAGATTCAGTGCACTTGATAAAGATGAAACATCTGCACTGGACTGAATAGCATCTCTTACTGTGTCAATTTCTGTACATATATGTGACCCATTCCACATTTTGTATGGGAGGAAAATTAATTTTGACAGGTTGACTTTACAGATGACAACCGTCTGAGATTGTTTTAAGACATGAACTTTTTGAATAATCTCATGGGATTTAGGGTAGTCAGAAGGGAGCAGGAAGGTACTCAAAGATGTATGGTAAATTAATTTTATGTCACTGGAATTTCATACAGAGAAGACTTAAGTCTTCAAACTTGTCAGCGTGGCATAATGAACTAGAATGTGACAAATTACTAGACAGTAGAACACCTGGTCTTCCTGTGCTGCTATTAACATGATTATGTTCTTTAAGGACGGTAAACCTATTATAAAGGAGGCTTTCTTTTTGGACCAAGAAATTTTTAAAAAGGAGAACTAGTAAAAACTTGAGAGATTGCACTATGCACATGCCTGCCCCGTTACCTGTGCGATCTGTCAGCAGCTTTAAAACTTTACTGTAGATCTTACTATGCTGAATGTAAGCGGCAGTGGCAGAAGATTAGGACAAATTAACACAACTTTAACCATTGTGTTAAGAAAACAACTGACAGATGGTGGTAATGCTGAATTTTTGGAATCCCACTGCCTCTTTCTAGCTTTCAGCATGGTGTACCCTCTAGCATCTGATATTGATGTAGACAGAGTAGTCCAGTTCTGTTCTTCTCAGGCCTCTGTGCCAGGATTTGGTCCATCATCAAAGTAAATTCTAATCCCAGCTTTATGAAGTTACTAATAAGTCATTCCTGTATTAAAATGGAGGAAAGCAGACAGTTTTTTGGAGAGAGCAGGAGAGGTTTAGTCAGGACTGTGAAATATATGGAAGCGTAATTAAAACGTCAGACGATGACAATAAATCGGGAAGATAATTTCAGGATTCTGCTCTAAGTACTCCTCAGACTGGTAGTCTACCTAAATACACCCTGCAGTCCTTTGGCTTTCAATTCAGTGCACATCCACTGATACAGTGCATCAGTCAGCTTAATTTATCTGAAAGGCCCTCAAAGTCTGGTACGTTTTAATTCTGCATTCAGAAGCAACCTTGGCTTATGTTCTGCACAAAAACTCATGGCAAAACCTGGGATGAGAATCCTTTCTTCCCTTTACCTCCTGTGTGCATTCTCTGAAAAATATTTCAGCCTTTCTGTGGAGATTTACTGCTAGCTTGATAGATGCTACTCCTCTAAAAATCCTGCAGAGAAAACTGGCTGCTTTATGCCCGTCAGGTTTGCATTTCAGTCTGTCAGGCTGTTGCCCGCCTTCTCCATTGCTCCTTGCCTGATATGTCTATGCACTGAGATTCTCTTAAGCTATGTTGATTGAGCCTGCAGAAAAGCAGTAGTCTTTTTGACTTTTTATGTATTATGTAGAATTGTTATGTATCTAGAAAACAATATATATATGTAAAATAAAAAATGTGTGTGTGCGTGTCTATACACTTACTCTAGAGATTGATCACCTTTAAGCTATGGTACATTAGTATGCTCTCCAGTATCCTCTCATTACAAATTGCTATCAAGAATAATTTGCTGCAGAAAGGCTTGCAGAGGCCTTGTGTTAACATAGGCAGCCTTTCAGTTTGGTGAAGGAGAGCCCAGGTGCTTGCATAAAAGAGAAACTTGTCTTTCCATTGCAAAGGACAGCTTTGAAAACATAAGTAAATGTAAACAAACAACAGGGTGGAAAGGAATAATTAGTTAGTCTGGTTTTCTGAATACGAGACAAGGTAAAGAGGAGGCAGGGATTCAAAATATTTTACATCTCAGGCACTTTATTTTGTTAAATACTAACATATATACAGCACTCTCCAGGGACAGACGTTAATAGGCGAGTGTGTTGGATGGATGGGTGAGTCACAGCTCTAAGGGCTGCCAAGGAAAGTAATTTCCTCTTTGATTTTCATCATGTCTTCTAGGAGAAATGCAGTATATTTTTTGTTTATCCCTGTATTGGTACATAGAGAATAAATAAAGGAGGTTGAAGCCAAGTTATTTGGGAAATGTCTGATACATACAACTTAGTACCCAGCTGATTTTGCAAGTCTTGCTTACAGATCAGTATTACAAAGTAGTAGGTGGTTGCAGGTGCTGTCAGGTCTGAAATGGGTGACACCTGGGTACATGATCCATCTGTCCACATCTAACTGTCCTCTCACTGACCCAGGGAAAGCACCCAATCTCAGCCCAGTCCCCTTTACTGCATGGTCAGGGCAGAGGGTTTCATTAGTTGAGTTGCACCACCTGCTGTGAGCCAGTGCAGGGCTGCCTGTCATGTCCCCCAGACAGCACCCATCACAGTCTTTGCATGTCTTGTTATCCCTTTGCTGTTTCTTGGCCCTCCTTCTTGCTGCCCTTTTACTTCTTTTTCTAGACCCCAGTCTCCTTCCAACTAAAAAGCTTGCCCCTGATTACTTTTTCCCAGTTGTTTCCAGTCTTCATGCATCTGTAACCAGGCTCTGTTTATCATGCTGGTACCTAGTCTGTATTATTTATACAGACCTTAATATTCCAACCAGGGATCTGTAAAGTTTGGGCATTTCTCATGTAACTCCCCCTCAACCTCCTGTGAGATCCAGCTATCCCCTTCTGGGTTTTCTGTAAGTACTTCTGTAAGCTTCTGAGCTTTCTGATCCTGCTGTTCAGATCTCTGAACAAGCTGCAGTCTCTTCTCTCAAATGCCAGGGTCATTATTCTCTTAGTCGTCATCCTTGGTTCTTCTAGGATTTTGAGCTAACTTTTCTGATTGTGCAGCTAAGCCTGGTATTGACCTTCACTCTCCTTAAAGGTAAATATATTTGCATATGCATGAGTAGCAGTTCCAGTAGAGTGCCTCAGAGTTTGTGAATCCAGCTAACTTGGAGAGATACACTATAGAAATCTCTGTTGCCTGTGCTCTCCTTTGTTGCCCTTTGAGCTCGGGCACCAAGAGCACCAGGGCAAGCACCAGGGCCTGCAACTGCAATGTGGAGGCTTCTTTTACTTTTCTAAAGAAGGGTATAGATTGGTCTTTGAAATGATTGGATTCCAACCATGACAATCCTCTTTATTGGCCTTCTCTTTGATCCTGACCCATAAACTCTTGATTAACTTGGCTTTCGTTATTATTATTAGAGTACAGTATATTTGAGCTCCTTAATGTAGAGGGCTAAAGCTGGCTAGTCAAATAAATAACACAGCAAAAGCAATTTCTCTGTTCGCTTTGGTTATTAATCAGACCATCTGGAAAGCCTATTAATTCAGATTTGTGTCACTTCAGTTGATTTGATTTCCCCTGTTTTCAAATGGTTGCTCATCCTATCTTCTGAAAGCATTTTAAATGTTAAATGTAGATGTAGCGTATATTGCAAGGCAAGTAATATGCATTTCTTCTCTTGAAATAGCTTCTGGGAGTATTTAACCTTTTTCAGGCTATTTTAAATCTTTGTGTGATACTGTTCTACAGTAAAAGAAATCATCGTGTGGTGTTTTCATGTGTTTAAATCGTTCTGAAGAGGTTCACTAATGGAATATGTCTTGTATTTAGTAAATGTAGTAACTTAATATTGGGATGAAGCACTAACTTGTGTAAAACTGTTGTGCAGCACACTTCTGCAGAAGGGTCCTTAGATTCTTTACAGCTGGCTCATATTTCAAAAAGGGCTGGAAATCTTCCAGGTGCAGATTAGGAACTCTTGTGATACTTAAAAATGAAAAGATTGTACTGGGTCTTAAATTTCCCATTTAATTTGTCTTGGGCAAGGACAGATTTTGCTCTGAGTGTCTAAGATTCATTCTTTTTAAAGAGTTAGAGAGATGCCCAGATCTGACAGAGGCATAGTGAAGTTGGTGTTTTAATGTAAACATACTCAAGATCTTTGTATGACCATAATGAACAAACCTTGGAAAAGGCAATATTTAAAGTCCGATACACCATTCACTTGAATTAATTAAAAACAAAGTTTACTAATGTTTGATTTTCCTTATTCAATAGCAAACAAAAGTGGTATTCCTCTTAAAGCCATGTAGTGTTTGGGGTTTTTTTTTTGAGTTTTATTCTTTTAACTTATTTTCTGAAAATAATTGTCAACATGCTTTGAGTTGAAGGAGGTACCTGTGTATTGTAGGTGTTTTGTTCAGTTACTTTTATGCATTCCCTGATAAATGTTAGGGAATGATGACGGCTGACCACCTCAGTTTCTGTTGATAGATAGAATAATTATCTGTACTCTCATTTATAGTAGCAAAATAATCTGTTTGCTTTAGTATTGCTTTTAGAAGGTGATCTAAAATGTCTTTCTGTAAGAGCTTGCTTTCACAAGTCATTGCATTTCATACCAAAATATGAAACAGGATTGTTTATTTGATTTGTCAGTTGAATTTGTGTGGCTATTTTAAGGCTACCATAGTCTGAGGTGTTAGCATGTTTTTAATGTTCTCTGATAGAATTTATGAAATATCACTAAGTAACTTAACTGCTTTTTGTCTGTCTTTATGAGAAAACTTTGCATGTTTCTTATTCCAGAAGAATGGCACTAGCACTAAAATCAAAGAATAGGTGTAACCTCAGTTGGAGTAGGATTGTGGTCTGAGTGGCATATAATGAATTAATGAAAACTAATATTGCCCTTTCTAGTTGATGGAAAGAAAAGGTGGTTCATACATTCAGTTTTTTTCGTTTGACTGAACTCTAGATTTAGAAAATGGCTAAGAAATAAATTCTAAAGAAACAGTCAAATCAATTGTGGTGTGGGGTTTGTGTGGGTTTTTTTGGTTTGGTTTTTTTGGGTTTTTTTTCAATGGTTGGACTAGATGATCTTAAAAGGTCCCTTCCAACCTAGGTGATTCTGTGATTCTGTGAGGAAACTAGCAGTAGTAGAATGTGTTTGTCCCAATTTGTTCTCTGTTTGGAATGTACTATGGAATAGTGGCAACAATGAACCCAAATGCTGACATTTCTTTGAGAAGCTCTGTAATTAAGAGTGTTTGGGTATTATTTGTACACAACTTTGTTTAATCTTATCTACTATTACTTTCTTACCAAATTTGACCTTGACACCTTCCCCCAAGTCTAAGGGCTGTATTGTTTTGTTTCAGATGTCAATTGAATTCTGATAGTGCTGGTAGGGTTGCTAAGCAGTGTAAAAAAAAAAAAATGAGCTAACGCTAACTGATAATTAATTTTATGCAATTATTAAAGAAAAACACCAGTGCAGAGCAGCAGTCTGGTGGTGGGATTTCCTATCTGAATGAGAAAAGTTGAGCTGAAGTCTCCTCCATATCATGGGCTTCTCTTACTGACTTGTCATTTTTAACCTTTCCCATAGAGAAAGAGTAGTTTCTTCACCTCATCAAACTTTTCTCTGTGGCCATGATCCTGATCCTTTGATAGTAGCTCTGGAGAGGTGGAAGGGAAGCTGTGATAAAATGAGAGTTTGCAGCCCCATGTACGTTGTGTCTGTGACTCTCTGCATGAGAAAGAGAAATGACCACAGATTGCAGAGTTGCTGAACAGTACTACGCCTTCCAGTACTTTATCAACAGTTGACAGCAATACTTTTTGTAGAATAATGTTGTGAAATCTGGAAAAGCAAGAAACTGTTTCTCTTGCGAAGGTGTTTTTTTTTTTTTTTTTCCCCCTCTTCGATCACCTTGCCAAAGAGGTTGCACACTTATTGACGTTGCAGCATTCTCTTTCTGTGTGTTTTGCTGTGCTTGGTATTAAGGCCCAATTCCAGGTTTGAATCTCCTCCAGCTGCTGCAATGAAGCATTTTATCTCCTTTATTTTTTTTTCTTCAGTTAGTCAATAGGCCAAACTTTAACGCAGAGAGTTTCATTGCAAAGGTAATTAGTGTTAGCTGTCAAACTCTGAAGCAAGTTTAAGATTGCTGGTTGCTCCTGTTTCAGTTCCCAAACATGTTGTGTTGTCCTCTCAGCAGTGCAGTGTCAGTAAATATGCAATATACATCGAATAAAACTTACTTTGATTTTTTTTTTTTTTTACATAAAACTCTATTTGCTTTACTAATGCTGTTGTTTGTAGAAGAAGAGTATTGGTTATCAGAAATACTTCAACAAACTTAACTTTTCATTAGAATTAAGGCTTCATTTATTGAAAAACTTGTTCCTCATTCTAACAGTGGGAGTTGCTTTTTGGGCGACGTGTCCACTTTTCAGTGTTTTAACCTGTGGCCAACACCAGAACTACCTCATTCAACCACAGGTGTGGATGTGTTTGGTTTTTATTTTTTCTTCGGTTGCTTGTTGTTTCAGCAGGTTGCCTCTACTGTTGACTCCTCTATCCCATTGGCTACTGTTAAACAGGTCTGGGCTCTCCAGGGTCTACAGTCCACTTCTACCACTCTGCGGTACTGTTTGGATGCTTCATGGGCTGTTTGTAATGACATTTCCACCATGAAGCATAGATTTGATTTTTCTTCTGTGGCATAACTTGGGTTTCTTCAGAGCTGTTTGGTGAAGTAAAAACATACTGGTCTCTATTTGAAACAAGGAGCATTGAGGAGACACGTAGTGTATAACTGTGCATAATCTGAATCAAAAGAGACTGGTTTTCTACGTGTGTGTGTGCACCTGTATATATGTAGTTATTTTAGTTGGTTAAATAATTTCCTCCTTTGGTAAGTGTATATATCAGCCCTGAGTATTGCAAACACTATCAGTTCTGTATGGTGTGTTTTTTAAATGTAGCTGTACTCTCCATATGTTCCTTGTGCAGTAGCAGTGTCCCCCCATGTTTTTTATTCACCTAATGGGAAGGCTCACGAAGTCTCAATGAGACATAAGTATTGCTTTTTTTGATTTGGATTTGACAGGGTCGGTTTTAATAATAGCAGGCAATTACAAAGTTCACTGAAGTCAAATGATCTGATGGAGGCAGATTGTGTGTTCCCATGCAATGCTCTCTAGTATTGTTGCATTACGGTATTTTTGCTTTTTTATGCCCCTTCGTGTATAGAGTATTAGTAACTCTGAATTGTCATGAATAAGTGGGTAAAATTATAGTATTGTTGGCACTGTTAGTTGCATATATCATGAAAGTAAAGCCTTGCTGCAGGGGGATGCAGGCAGGTGACGCTTCCTTTGAGGGAGCAATGTCTCTACCTTAGCTTTTTCTGCAATTAGTCATTTATCCGTATCGTGTTTGTTTTTCTAATCTGTCCATCACTCTGAGATGCTGGGGATAATGTTCTGGGTGCACATCTATCAGTGAAGGACAGTGGCAGAGATCAGTGCTTTCTCAGTCCTTGACACTACGTCTGTGTATCTTGAATACCAAATTGCATTGGTGATTCTTCCACCATATTTTACTGTGAATCACAGATAATTTGTTCTTGTCTACAGCTTTTTAGGTTCTTTGTTTGCTTTCTTTCCTGGGAGGATTTGCAACCGTTCTTGACAGTTTTCAGTTATTTAATCTCCTTTCCTCTCCCAATGTTCACTTGTGTTTTAAGGTAGATAGTCCAGTTTTAGTCCAAATATTGTTTTGTAAATATGTTGGTTAAAATATTGGTATCAATATGGATCACCATAATTAAAATTGAATCATTTGGGCCATCGATGATTTAGTTAGCTTTTGTGTATCTAGCTTTGAGATTAATTTGTTTTATTCCATGCTTTAGATCACTTGGGCTTGCAATGGCACCTCGTGTGAGATTTCTTCAAAAAGCTCGGAAACAGCTATGTGTGAATGAGGCAGCTGATGGGATGGATCACTTGAAGGAGACAGAGCAAAATAAAAGTAACGTCTCCTTCACAAACAATGGAGTGGAGAAATGTGGGACTAATTTCAGTGGAAAGGTGTCTGTGAACAAAACAAAGGAAAAGGAGAGAAGGAAAGAGACTGAGGAATGTTCTGCTACCAGTGAAGATGTTGAGAGTGGTGAGCCTGAGGATGAATCTGAAGAGGTATCTGAGGAGGAGGAGGAAAATGAAGTTTCTGTACCAAGTAGGGTGCCAAACCCAGACTCCGTACAGTTCTTTGAAGAAGACGGTGATGACGATGATGATACTAAAGATCTTGATTTGCTGACAGTGAAACGGCGGGATGTTTTTGGTGTGGAAGCTAAAGATAGTTCAGCACCGGTAAGTTCACTCTTAGTAAGGCTTATGGATCTTAATGATTTTATATTGGACATAATCCAAATATGGAGGAGGGGAAAAGAGAAAATTTCACTCTTAGCAGAATAGTTGATTTAATCGAAATGTGTTGTCCATATATATCAGAAGTCAGAAATTACTACCAAAAGAAAAATGGTGTGACTTATATGTTTATTGTTTTATGTAATTAGCAGAAAGTAATTTTATTTCCATAACGAATATGCTTGTAGTTGCTTTAATTTATGAATCACACGATTTGAATACCTGGGAAGTTTTGACAGTTTTCATTCTTATCTCTTACTAATTTGCTTGTACCTCTCTAAAATAGCTGCCACTTTCAGTCATAATTTTGATGCTGTACAGCAGTTTATGGCACTGGGAACCAAATTGCAATACATGATGAGCCACTTCCCGATACAAATTGTAACAAGCGATCTTTACAGTAGTGTAACCTTCAAACCATGATTTTTTTTCTTTCAACAGCACCTTTCCTATTAGGAACTGAGCCAGTATCAGAGAGAGAGAGAAAGTGTGCATGCACTTCTTGTAAAGCACAGTTGTAAAGGCTTATTAAAAGCATTAATGTAGATCTTTCATTTCCTTGGCTTTATAATTCAGGATTTCTCTGTGCTTAGTGTTCTGAGAAATGATGCTTTCATTTAATCTTTAAATACAATATTTTAGTAAGGGTGGGGTTTTTTATTATTTCTATAAAGCAGATTTGGTCCGTGCATATTGTGAATTTTTTGTATATCCTTTGCTATCTAGCAACTATATCTGTTGTAAAGAGATCCAAGTGAAATAGCCATCTGCTTCAGCAAGATGTTTTTCTGAACTTGTATGCATGCAAGGGGAGCCTCCTGTTAAGCAAAGTATTTGTTTTTC
>JAOXNG010000001.1:197901140-197912024 GCA_028566535.1 Scolopax minor | reverse complement strand
GATTTGCTCATTATAGACAATAGCTTTTCCAAAGATTTTATAAATATATATATACACACACCCACACACACATTTGTGTGCATGTGTGTTATAGGCTATTCAGTTCTGACTTTGATAATCACTTCCCCAGCTCCTGTTAGGTGATTGGCAGTTGCAATAATTCCAGGGATCGGTACAAGCCAACATCCCAGCAGCCCAGCATCCATTTTAAACTACAAATAGCTATTAAAGTCAAATGTTTATTCAAACACCAAAGCATCTGCAACTGGACGGTACATCTCACATGGGAACTCTTAGTAATGCTACCATAAAAGTAAATTCTCAAGTAACTAGAGCTAAGGAGCCAGGATTAAACACAGCCAAAGACAAAATAATTTTAATTAAAGCTTATCTCATTAGACATCAGATATTCTGACTACATTTTTATCTCAATAAGTAAAAGCAATTTAGTACTGGGTTGACTAGGCTGTTAAAAAACTAAAAGAAACCAACAAATGGACAAACAAACAAAAAAAAAAACCCTGAAGAAGTGTCTTACTGATTAAAGGATTTTAAGCCCGTGATTTTATTTTAAGCTTAACTGTGGCATAGCTGTTTCTGATAAGCAGAGTACATGACTGCTGCTTAGCACAGTCAAGTCAACTGCAGACACAATTACGTGTTGCCATTGCTTACACTAATTATTAAAACTCCCTGAGTTTCCACAGATCCAGCTTCTAGTTGTTCACACATGTAAACTGAAAAAAAAAAAAAAATTGTTCCACCCCGCAAAAATTTCTGGTTTGGCGTCTGGGCGGCGGCCATTTCGAAGCCGCGGGCGGGCAGTTAAAGGTGCGGGTGAGCTGGAAAGTACAGAAGCTTTTTCACATCTTCTTCCCCCACCAACTTCTTTCATCTAGAAGTCTTTCTTCTTTCACCTCGATTTTTGGTGCAGCGTTCATTTGTGAGATAGAGTGATGTCACCCTTACCCTCGTCTTAGCGACATCTTACCCTCAGCTTGCTGTCATGTCCTTGAGGTGGTGTAATGTGTGACTTCTTGGCTGCTGTCCCCTTCTTCCTCTCCTCTTTCTACAGACTTGCTGCAAGGGGTCTGACAAAATGCTATGAAAACATCACCTATCTTACTCCGTTCCCACCTCTACCCTCCCACACCAGCCCTGACCTGCTTGATTCCTTCCAAGTCACTTTAACCCTCTCTGCTGGCTGTGTCCTGGCTGATGCTCCAGCCCCAGGGAGCTGTGCAGTGCACATATACGCAGCACACACTGCAGCCCTCTCCTCCCTCACCAGTGAGATAAAACACTTTAGCAAGCGCTGCTGTGAGAAACACTACAGGGCCTGACCTCTCTGGTGGTCAGTACTGTGACAGAACAGTGTAACACAAAACTGACAGAGCACCAAACACGTTCACCTACAGAGCTCTACCATAAAGCATATAATACAGGGTCAGACATCACAAAACAGTCTGGGGTAGGGAGTGGTACCATTACTGGGCAATGTGATGCAACATTGAGACAGAATTAAATCGTGTAATTCTAGTTTCCCTACTGAGCAATGCAATACAACACATAATACAGACATGCAAGACAAACGCTAAGGGTGGTTGGTACAATTACAGGGCAATACAATTTAAGACATAACTTACATCGACAGTGGTACAACACAAACACAAGACCTCACCAGATACAGAATAATGCGCTGCAATTCAACGCACAACCACATACAGAGTGATACAATTCTAACTGAGAAGAAGCACTGCGGAGAGAGGCCGTCTCAGATGACAATCAAAACCAGAGAGCTGAAATCCCCTACAAAGAAGGCCAGATGTGTATGCATAAGCCAGGCTTCACAATTGAAGCCCACAACAATCCAGGGTGGGAATACTGGGGAAATCTCTACAGAAATCAAGCCTTTGGACATAGAGCTGTTCTTCTGGCCATGATCACCTCTGCTAACACCTGTGATGCAAACTACCCTTTAATCTCCCAACAGAGGTGGCTTCATCCCTGACACCACATACAGACACCAAACACAACGTGACCGTGAGGTGTCGTAAGACTGCGAGTGAGAATAACAACTCCCATAGGGTCACGGACAGCAGCAGAGAAGCCCTAGGGTGCCACCATGGGACTAAGGCTTCATACCAGCCCTGTGAAACAGAGACAACAGTTGTAGTCCTCGAGAGAAAACTCTCATCAAAACTATCATGATCAACCAATGCCAAAGTCAGCTTTAAGACCCAAGATCGCTCAGGACATGGGAATTGAACCCCAGAAAACTAGTGTGTGAGACAGACCTTTCAAAAGCTGCAAGCACCACTGGGCTTGCCGCTGTAAAAGCTCACTGCTCACAAACTCCCATGACACCCTGCACACCAGACAGCACCACGCCTTTAGGTAGAATGGCAAGAGAAGAAAGACTAAACTGGCCCTAGACTGTTGCAGTGATAGGGTCTACACTCTCCGGAGGGCTACCGAGGTAGTTGCTGATAGCCTAAGAGCTATGGAGAACAAAAGGAAGATATTATGTAAGAAAAAGGAGCAATAAGAACATCATAGCCTAAAAGAAGTTCAAGACACAAGAGACAACTCACACAAACTACACCACAGAGGCAACAACTGCCCTGCCTGACAAATACTGGCTTCCTGATAAAGAGTCACCCGCTCCCTTCATTTGCCCACACGGGCTGCTCCTCTGGCCCTTCACCCCACGTCAACTTCAAAACTCCTCCTACAGTTGTCAACCTTGTCCCTTCCTCCCAATCCCTCCCCAGCCCTGGTCCCTCCATTTAGCTTTCGCTTGGCTGGGGGGCATGCAGTCATCCTGAATGCAAAGATGCCAATGCCTGTCAGCGAGGTGGGATATTCCCATAGGGGTCAGGGCCCTCTTCAACACCTGCAATTAAACACACACAATGCACAAAATAGTGCCAGCAGCCAGCATCGCAGCCCTCAACGCCAAACCCTTCCACAAATCCCCCTCCTCCAAAGCACCCCGGGCTCTCCGCTCACCTGCTCTGCACAGACACCAAGAGGGGACGCTGCGGCGGGCATCGCTGTTAGCACCTAGGAGGCCAAGAGAAATAACATCACTGCTGTGCTGGAGAACACAGACCTGGGCAAATCAACGCATTCACCACAACCCCTCATTGCTGCTCCACCTACCCCTGACTCTGCACCCCCGGGCAGGGCAGCTCCACGCCAAACACACCCCCGTGCGTCCCAACACCACACCACACGAGAGACAACACAGCTCAAAACATCAGACAACGCTCTCTGCAAGAAAAATGACTTCTAGACACAAGATGACCCGAGATGCAAGAAGGCCTCCAGGGCACAGAGCATCAACTGTGAACGGACCATTAGAAGAAGCTCCTGTCAAAATGGAGAGGTTGATGGACGCACAAGAAGCCGGACTTCAAGACCTGGGAATGCAAGGATCTGGGGAAGGGAGCCCAGTCTCTGAAAAGGGATGGCTAGAGAACAGAGCTAGTCCTACAGCGGAGAATGATTCCAGAAAAATGGAGCCATCCCTAAACCACCTAGATACATGTCCGATCTGGACTTCAAGATCATTATGCAAGAAAAGAAGGGCCCATTGGGCACGATGCCGATGAGGACACGTGTTCCAGACCCTACGGGGGGGTGCCTGCTGTGCCCTATGAGTACAAAGAGCTCCGACAACATCAAGACATGAAAGAAGTCCAAGACACAGAAGACACACCACACAGACTACACAACAGACACCGGCCGGAACTGCCCTGCCTGGCACATGATGGCTCCGTGTTGAAGAGTAACCCATGGCCTCTACCTACCCAGAGGGGACTGCTCCGGGGCAGCCCCTCGCCCCGCTCCAGCTTTAAATCCCCTCTCTGCAGCTCCTAACCCTGTACCTTCCCACGCCCAAACAACAGCCAACGCCAGACCCTCAACTTAGCTTTCAGAGGGCTGGGGGTCTGAAGCCATCCTCCACAAGGAAAACCGCGATCCGCCAACTGGGTCAATCCTGCAGTTGCTAGGCTCCTCTTCATCAACTGGGGGAAAAAAAGAAAAAGGCAAAAAAGGAACAACCCACTCCACCCACAACGGTGACTGTCACAAAGGTCGACACGGACCTTTCTGGAAAGAGGCCCCTCCTCAGATGCACCATGTCATTCCGCTCCCCTCCTCTGCACAGATTCCAGAGTAGCGCTCATCAGCGGTCACTGCTTGTGGTGCCTAAAAAAATTAAAAAAAATAAAATATGTGACACCAAAATACCATTGAACACGCAAGAAGTCACCAGACCCAGGCACCTCCTCTCTACTTCCCGGCTCACCTCACACCCTCATCCCATTCCAAAGGCAGCCCCCACACCACCCGTTACTTTCTGCCTTGTAGAAACTAAGAGCAGAAACAAAGGCAAACAGGAAGAAAGGTAATACCATTGTCTGGGAGCAAAGCCTTAGGAAATGTGCATAGTATTTTTAGGGAGATGTTTTTTGTGTTTGTGTGCTTGTTTTGTTTTCTTCTTTCTGTACTGTCTCATATTTTCCTGACATTCCTTCAAATAAATACATACTGGTTATATTTTGCTGGACCGGGCAGTTCCAGTACTGCTGGATGAACATTGATTTTTCTCCAGTCCTGCCATTCCTTCATTGCAAGGAGAGCTGGAAGAGATTCAGTCTCTACTACTCCTTGCACACATTTATCTTCTCACAAGAAACCTTTTAGTAAAAGAGCATCAGTAAGAGTTCAAAACTAATTACTTGTAAGCCAAGAAAAGCCAGTATTGAAGTTGTCAGTGCTTGTCCCTTGCTGTATAAATATAGTGATGCAGATCAGGAGAGATGACTCTGTTTCTTGCTGTCTGCTTCCTGCACTTTCAGCTGAGCCAGATACTCAACTCAGAGTTTGCTTATTGTGCAGAAAGGAGTGGAGGAGACTGTACTTTTTTCTAGCTATTCAGTGTTTTCATTTGCTTATGATGTGAGCGCCATCCATTAGAAAAATGGATTAAAAATCCTTTGGCAAACTACAAGAACTCTAACCTGGATTGTTTCTAACATCCTTATCTCTAGGATTTACTGACTTCTATTTTTTTCCCCAAACTTCTTTTGTGTCTTTTAACACAAAAATTGTATTTGTATCTGGTTTTCCAGGAATACTCAGGTTTCATTCTTTGCTAACATTTATTTTCTGAAGAAGAGTTGGATCCAGGAAACTTGGAAAACTTTTAAACTATGCTAGAACTAGCATGGACTCACATGATGCCTGGCTTGCTGCTTTGGTTATTTTGGTTGTTGTTGGTGTTGGGTTTTTCATTTTGTCTTTTTGGTTGTTTGGTTGGGTTTTTTTTGTCTGTTTTTTTTTGTCTGTTTGTTTGGTTTGTTTTGTTTAATTTTCTCTGGAAGATGTAAATCCAGGGAGCGCCAGTGCAGTTGCGGATCTGTGTCCTGTTCTGGTCCCCCTCAGCTTGGAAAGGATGTAATAGAAAGAGGTCCAGAAAACATAAGGAAAAACTAAAAAACCTTGACGTTATTAGATAAAGAAGTCAAGTAAGGAGATATACCAACACATTTCCTAACTGATTGAAGTAATAAGGTACAGCTCTTTATTCTCCATAGGGAAAAGCCTCCCTGATACAATTCCTTCTGAAATCAAGCTTATGCTGCACTGCATGACACAGTGGATTTGGCCCATTGAAAGGATTGAGCTCAGTTTCCTCCCATTCCCACCCAGTCCACCCTGTGCGGATGCCATTAAAAAGTGGCAGAATGTGTGCTAGAAGCTGGACATGGAGAACACCAAGCAGTAGGGTGCTGTTCTCAAAGCTTATGCTTTAATGTAAGAGCTGATAATCAACGGCCATGAGGGGTTGGTTTGCAAATGCTTTGTTGGCTGAACATTTGAGATTAGGCTTCTTATCTTGGATCTTTAACTTCATTAGTATCATTTCCATCCTTGCTGTCATTGGGAAGTGCAGTTTGCTGCATTGTAACAGCTGAGAACTGTGATCTGTTTATGAGTTAACATGCAGCTGGGGTGATGTGATGTGCACACGCCAAACTCTACGCGCAGGTCTTGCAAAAGTGTGTGGTGGCATTTCTGTCCATCCTGTGTCTTTTTCATGGTGCGTGAAATCCCTTGAGATCTGGAAACATGTTTGCTTTGTGGTGACTCCCTTGATGCCTAGATATTAGTGGTGATTTCTGTTTCATAGGCAATCACAGCCTGATGTGCCCTTTGCATGATGTTTACCTGTAGTCTCATTTCTGCTTTTATGTCTGTGCGGTTTCTTCCTTTTTTATTTGGTACTTGATTTTCCTCTTGTCTTAGAACTTCCATTTTATTGAGGAAAGGGGAAATTAATGTCTTTGCACAGGAGATTTTCTAGATTACTATGACGGAATTGAAACATTTATAATAATCTGAGGCTTTTCTCACATTGTTTTATATTTAAAGCAACAGCTGGGAAGGGAACCTTGTAGTTAAAGGGTTTTGTACTTGTTCTGGGCTTCTGTTGTGCAGAACTTTCCAACCATTGCCCATGTGGTGGTAGATATCAAAAATAGTCATCTGACTCTGTGGGCTAATGAGAGGTCACCAAGTGCCCTTCTGTTTGTGACATGGGGGAAGAAATGGTCCCATGTCTTCAAAAATGGGTTACTGCACTTTCACAGTACATTGACACTGGTCTTCCTTTTGCTTTGTGGAAAATACTTCTCAATATTACTTACATTGCCATGTAAGCAGTTATGCAAAGCAAATGGTTACTTACCAATAGAAAGGTAAGTTAAGTGCTTGTCAGTGTGGAGAAAAAAGCTGAAAGAACATTTCTAATCCTATTTGCTGCTTGATTTTTCTATGTCTAGTTATATGGGTAGCAACGTAGCAGTTTTATGAAGTACTCCATTAATGCCTGATCTTTAGGTTACTGTTTATGTGGTACGATATTTCAGTGTATTATATCCAAAATCAGTTTTTCAAATGGATCTTCATAAGGATGAATTGATTTTAAAAAAATCAGTCAACAGCATGTAATAGGATTAGACTTGGTTTATATAAGAATATTGCTCTCCTCCGTTCATTCTTGTTGAACAATCTGCCAAAGCTTTGAAATTTTCATCAAGAGAAATTGTGGCTGAAGAATTGTGATTAATTACAGTCACAGTCAACTTATGTTTACATGATTTACATGAGTGGCTATTTGAGCTGAAAGCTCATAAAGATCATAAGGCTTCATTTTAAATGGCAGTCTCAAACAGTCCATTTTCTTTGATATTTCATGTGCTGTTAAAAATGTCAAAAATTATTAGCCTTTTTTGTTTCCCATCACATACTATTCTAGCAGATCACATACCTACAAAAGTAGTGCTTAGGGTCACTGTTTAAGGTATTGACTAGCTTAGAAGATGCATAGAGTTTATGAATTTCGTCTTTTCCAAGTACTCGTGCGGCAAAATTCCATTAATAATACACTAACCCACTTCTTTGGTTAATATTATATTATTCTGATTTAATTTTTTAAATCATTCATGTGGAATTGTTCTCATATTTTGTTTAGAAGAACTCTCAAGTTCACTGGTATTATCCAGGTACACTGGTCAATCATGTATTCATGAGATCTGTTTTAGAAAAATATGCAATACTGGGCTCCCAGCTCAAGTTTGCTCTTCCTCTTTATTTATGGTAAAAATCTGAGCCTGTTAACTATCCATTTGCAGCATCTGAAAATGTTGCCCAACGTGCTATCTTAAAAGGTTATTTTGTATAGTTTTGCTTTAAGGAACACTTCTATTTACATTTTACATGAAATAATTTTTTTGTTACTTCTGACGATATAACTGAACAGTTGCCAAATAAAAACTTTATGTAACGGTTGTAGCCATATCTCGGACCCACAAAGGTTATTAGCAGTTGCTAGCCACAATTATGCAGATATTTCACTTCAGTGTCTGTTTGCAGCATTCCTTCCTGAACCACACAGCTTTGTACAGTGGCAAAATTACTGTGTGTTATTGTTATACCCAGGAGTAAAAAGCAGCATAAAGAAGGATGCTGTGGCATTAAAGAGGTGAAACAAGTATTGGAAACTGGCTTCACTTAATTATGAAAAAGAAAAAAGAGTCTTGTTGAACATTTTGGCAGTTGTGCATCCTCCCTTCACTTCCATCATGACCTCATTAAAAAGAAAATCTTCCAGGTATGATGTGAAGGGCTCTATAAGAGCACTTTGCTGCCATGATAACAAGCATTGTAAAAGTTAGCCAGAATTAAAGGTGCATATATAAGTAAAATAATGTTATAGGTCTATTGCAAGGCACAAGCATATAAAAGTCTTTTTTTCATTTCTTCTCTCCCTGTAAGCCGTTACCAGTTTCATAGGCACCAAAGAGACTCTAAATGTTTTGCCTATTTCAGTGGAACTCTCTGCAGAGGAGTTAGGAAAGCACAACAGCAAATATATGACCACGTTTAACCAAAATTCAGAGGCTTCAGATGGTCGAGGAACTAAGACTTTACAGTTTGAGGCTAGCTCTCTTGACTGTGAGTAGATTAAGTTGATATGTATGTTAGAGTTGACCTGGTATTCTTTCTGCCTTTTGAAGTTACATAGAGAGTGAGGTACAAGAGCAGAAGAAAGGAGAAGGAATGCCTGTTCTCCCTCTTCATTGCTCATTTTTAAATATCCATGTACAGATTTCTGAGATAGGAAGGCTACTGCAGGAAGGGAATTTTTTGTAAAAGGACATATATTTTGAGGCTTGATCTGGAGTGATGAAACCATGCTCTCAAGAACTTCTGGATTGATGGTTACCTCAAGAACATATGTCAATAGATTGTGCCATTTGCTGTATACTTTATTTCTTCTCTCTGTGTTTGAAATTTTCTTTTAGCTCTAAAAGAAACATACTATTGTTTTACTTCTGTTTCTCCCTTCTTGATCCCTTGGACCCCCACATGGTCACTGTGTTTCATGGAACCCTCTTTTTGTTTTCTCTCTATGATTGGTTATTCAAATATGAATGATTCTCTGATAATTTGACAGAAAGTGGCTGAAAGTGATGCTTTTTACCTCTTCTGACTTCTCAGTTTTAAAATAAAAAATTGATTGATATTTGTTGAAATGTTGTTTCATATTGTAGTTTTGGGAGAAAAGAGAGCTATGCTCCTTAACCAGGTTGTGGTCGGAATTTATACTGCACCTCAGAGTCATGATTCTGAAAGTTAAGTAGTTACGGCATTTTCTTAAAGAATATCAGCTCAATGTTCAATTTTTGTCGGCAAAGGAATGATTAGAAAAGAAATACAGAACAAAACAGGAGATGTGTCTGCAACACTGTCTGCATTTCCGGGCAGCCCCTCTCTGGATATAAAGTGCGTGGGACAGAGGCAGAAAGTGATGCACAAATGCACAAAATCCATAAAATCATTCAATGGGTTTGTCTTGGATTGTCCACAGGAACACATGCACTGCTGCAGCCTTTGGATGCACTGGCAACGGGTTTGAAATGGGGAAAATTGAAAATTGAAAGAAACAAAAAAAAGTACATACATACAGATGTTTTTCACAGAGTAGAGTAACCTTTTAGATTGTCTTGTGACCGGATGGTGAGAAATACAAAGTTTGAGTTGTTTTTAAAAACAGCAGACAAATTTAGAGAGGTGTCAGTAATCTGTAGCTGCCCAAATGCAGCCTCTGCTTCGGGAAACCCTCACCTGCTCACTCCTTTTGACCTCAGTGAAAGGAGTAATGGGGAAGCACCCTGCTGGATGTCCTCTCTTCCATAATTGTCTCTTCTGGTGTGGTTGCTATCACAGGGCAGTTGGCCTGATTTAGGGTGACTGTTTTCATGCAGTCCTATTGTGCAGAAGTAAACCCTTACGCATTTCCTTTCACACTTCTATATCACTGATAGCCAGAAATCCTTTTGTAGGTTGACTGTTTGAGCTTGGTTTGAGCTTGAGAGGAGCAAAACCTCCCCAGCTAAGCTGCATTTGCTGCCACTGCACATGATTCGCATAAATATTTGCATCGAGTTTATGCTTTGTTGATTGTATCTTTTGTTACGTTTTTCCTCTACTTTTCCTCCAAGGACGTTACTTTTATCTGCTAGGCTTCCAAAATGATCTTTTGACTGGTTTCATTTTCTTTTGCAAATTCATGAATTTTTGGTAGTTGTTCCCGTCTTGTTCACAAATGGTTATTTCGTCTGATAAGTAAGAGAGGGGGGACATCAAGGTCTCTGGTCTTTTTCTGTCTTGATTATAAACTGAGGCCACTGTTCTGCTTCTTAACAGACATTGTTAGTTAATTCCTGAAAAGTATCTGTGGGATAATTTTGAGTGTTGTTCCCAGACACTTCAGAGACAGATCTGCTTGTTTTGCATGTGTGCTTCCCCCTTGGCTTTGTCAGATTTACTGGGTGTCTTCGTGTTTACTGGTTAAGCATTTTGTTGTTCCTGGTTCTGATTTGTCTTTATTTTCATCAGCAATCTATACATTAATAATTAATGCTCACGGTTTGGGGAATAAGAAGAATTGCAGATCCCAGAGTCGCAGGTCTGTGGTGTGACTGGAGTCATGGAGCCCTGGTGAGACAGTGCCCAACCTGAGTGTGGTTACAAGATGCTCATGAGGGGTAGACAGGGGGCAGAGGATGAATAGCAATCTATGCTTAGGAGATTTTTGACAGCACAATGCTCACAAACATCATGCCAAACACAAACGTCATGACAAGCAAGGAGCATCTCAGTGCCTAAAATTAACAAGGGAGGGTATGAGAAGTGCAATGGGGCACAGGTATTGCTTTGGTTCTTGGAGGTGTAGGGGCAAAGGAAGACTAAAGCTCATCTAGCTAGGAGCTAGGACTAGAGGGGGACATAAGTCTGTAGGTA
>JAOXNG010000001.1:197549515-197562994 GCA_028566535.1 Scolopax minor | reverse complement strand
GTTGATGCTTCCAGACTGTAGAATATCTAAACCACAGCTGATAGGAAAGGGGCTTATGACAGGGGAAAATAGATGGGAATGACACAACCACATTCATTAGATCCCCAGAGCTGGAACCCTTAGTCCTTCCCTGTGAAACCAGTTCCCCCACAATATTCTCTGAAGAGTGTATCCTGATTTTTTAAATATTCCCAAAGGGAGGTTGTGATGCCAGTTCATTCCTGGAATGTGGGAAAAGTGACCCCTCAACTGAATGTGACAGCAGCTCCTGGGAGATTCTGTCTACTGACTCAGGTACAGTGTGACTGCGGAATGGCTTGATGAAACAGAAATGGTTAGGAAAACCCAGGCAAAAAGAAGGTCAGTATCCAATCCTGAGGAGTAGAAGAGCACTTCTGCCCTCTCCTATATATTACCTTGCTGCTGCTCCCCTCACTGCCTATGTTGCAGCATTATTATTTTGCTTCCTGGTCCTAAGAAGTGAGCCTATGAGACAAAGATGGGGATGGCACTGGGATTTATCCTTTCAAGGGAGCACCCCTAAAAGTGACCTTGTTGAGATCCCTCCCAGATGATCTTGGCTCTGCCTAGTTCTCTGACAAGTTAGTCTGCAGCCCTCTTGAATCAGTGCCATGGGCCCCTAGGCTTCCTTTGTGTCTCTCTGCTAGCCAGCTTGTGGCTTTGGGTCACAGAGGGAAGGGTGGGAACCAGTGATGGGATCAGATGGAAACCTTGATCTCACTTTGTGCTCACCTCCAAATGCAGTAGAGGAAGAGAAACTCCAGGCACACAAGATAAGTGCAGGACTCTTGGGATCACCCCCCAAGTCCAGTGACGACACCTCTAATGATGGCAGAACTAATAAGGTAAGAGTTTTTAATCGATTATCACTGATGTCACTATACTCAGGCCAAAAAAACAAAAAAGGGACTGAAGTCACGCAGAGTAAAAATCAGGCTTTACCTAGGGCACTTTCCTGCTATTGGTGATTGAAATCCTTAAACTGACATATTTAACGTTTAAAAAAGAGATTTGCCTCTTCCTGTCTTACTCAAAAGAGCCTCACTAAGAATCCTGACTATGATCCTTGCTTGTTATTCCATGCAAGTAAACACAAATGGATGCTGTATCCCAGCACTGGGCTCTGGGAGTGTTTTGAATGTAGAAGAGGCAGAAAGAAAAGGATGGCTCTGACAATATCACAGAGCACCTCTAAAGAGATTTCCATGTGGCCATGTCCACCCAATATCCAGTTGTTTTATGTCTTTGGGCTAGTTCTGGGAACTTCTTCTGTGACTTTGCCTTCTTTACCACTATCATCATGGCAAATGAAATAAGGTATCTTGCTTCTTATCCTCATACATATAAAACAAACACAATTGTTATTTCTGAGGTCTGACCTCTTTCCTTTCAATGGAAGAAATTCATTGTGAGAAAACAGTTTGGAGAAAGTTAATTTCTGTCAAAAGACCATTTGATTTTGTATATGTAAGAAGTAAAATCTTTGCTTGAAAACTCAAGATTTCCCACTGATTTTTTTTTCCTTCTGCTGCTGATCAACCCTACAGTCAAACTATAAAAGTTGTGGTCTAGCAGACTGTGTTGATGTATTACAATCTAGGAGCAGCGTAAAAACTCTGAGTACAAGAATGTCTTCAAATTTCAGAAGCTCTTGAGAACAGTAAGGCATTACTAGATTGTGCTAAAATATCCCAGGAGCCTGGTATAGGCTGATAGGCTGTGCTGCCAGTGCTGCCAGTACTCCTGTTTTGAGATAAACAACATTAGGTGCTGCACTGTTGATCTCTTTTTCTCGCCTGCTCCAGTAGAAGTTATTTATTTCCTGTCTTGACCACAGCCATGCTTTGCTTTGACACAGTCCCAAATGATGGAGTTCCTCCAAAAGCCCTTCAGCACTGAGACCTGGGCTGATGCAGCACACAGCAAGGAAACTCTAAATATGGCCATTACTGGACATAGTCTTCTCCTTTCTATGGCCCGGGAGGACACCCATACACAATAAGTCCTATACCAACATATCAACAGCAGGTTGCTGTGTCAGTGGAGAGGGAGCATTATTTGAGTGCTAATTCCAGTCAACTGGGGCTATCAGAAACCCAGGATCCCCAGCAATCAAGGAAGTCAAAACTGCTTCTGAGTGGGAATCACACTGTAACTGTCAAAGAGAAAATTGAATCATGGCTGAACTCCTTGGGGACCTCTGAGGATAATGTATGATGATTGTATTTTCCACCCCTCTAGCATGCAGGATAATGTTCTTTTGGGTGTGGGGGTCACCAGCATGGAGTTTGCAAGTTGGCATCCTGAGTTCAGTTGCATTATGCTGAGATGCATGGCGCTCATGCACTCTCTCTGAGTGCATCACTCTGCTCTTTGCACTCATAATTTGCTGTGTGCAAAGCAGAAGCCATGAAAAGAAATACTGGAAGAAAGACTGAATTGCTTCTTCAGCTCTGCACCTCCCCTGGCCCTGTGCCTCTATCATCTTTGGATTTTTGGCTCTGAATCATAGCTGGGGCTTCTCTTTAACTTTAAAACTTTATTTTCCAAGGAAATGGTCCTGGGCCACCAGAGGAGAGAGGAACCTGTAGAGCAAAGAGACGATAACAGAAGAGGTAACTGACGAGTGTGTTTTAGCATTCCTATCTACACTCTAATGCAAATCTGATGTTGACTATTGTGAAGAGCAGGCCTGAGTGTGCAGGGCCTGGCTGGGAGTCAGAGGCTCCTGGCAATGTCAGATGTAAATTGTTTGAGTGTCTAAAGGTACTTGGCTTGCTATCATGAGCTGCCCATGAGCTGCCCATAGACAATTGCTAAGAGAAGCCTCAAAGCTGATTGTACAGGTCTTTTTTCCTCCCCTTGCCACCATCCATAACTCTGCTGATGTGGCATGTGCTATCTATTGTCCTTAGGCCTACGCTCACCCCCAACAGTTCCATGTCCTTATCCCCAGGAAATCTGTACTGAGCATTGGTGGAGCTTGGCAAGATAGGTGAGAAGTTACACAACTAGTGGGCTGGGATTCAAAGAGCCAGAGGACCATACCAAAGCTGTGAGGATTTTAACTTCAAAAGCTTCTCTCCCATTCCCAGTATGCAACTGTCTTCTAATTTTTCTTGATTTGGTCTATCTTCTGCTGATGTTAATCCAAGCATTCTCCTCATTTGCAGATGTCTGTGAAAGAAAAGAAAACCTAGGATACAATAGCAGGTTTGTTGATGTGGATATCTGTGCTGTGTGGGATTTCTCATCAGACCTCAAGGATCTTAAGATCTGGGAGCTTGCTGGGAGAAGAGCTGTCTTTGGGAGGAGGTGTAGCTTTAGTACTGTAAGACTACTCCACCCTTAAACTCCTTTTTCCACCAGCAGATAGAGAAGGATTCAGGCAGAGGCCCTCCAGAAGAGGTGTCTCTTTGCAATGCTACTTGGAGCACTGCATGCTGTCTGTAATCTGAATTATTCTCACAATAGTTTGATACTTGCATGTAGGCAGCTGGGATCCTTGTAAATGCTTTATGGTAATCAGGATATTTGTACAGGACTGGAAGAAATGAGGCAGAAGATGCTTCTTTGCTGGGACCTGCATCCAAAGACTGGGAGAAATGCATGTGAGTGTCTGAATTCTGCCCAGAAGTCCTGAGGAGATCAGGTGAAGATGGCAAAGGAGTGGTGGAAGGGGGACTTGATGTTAACCTTACAGTATCTCTTTCCCTTCCAATAGATGCCTGGAGAATCCATATCTGTACAATGTAAGACTTCAGACAGAAGAAACAATGACCCTAGAGTTTGTTGCTGTAATGTCAAAAAAATCCAAATATTCTGAAAAGTCAGACAAGATCTTTGTTGCTTTTTACAAGCAACCTAGACGATACCAGGAATTTGCTGTTCTGAAAAAAAGGTAAAAATCACACCTAAACATATGTTGATGTCACATTTTGGAAAACATACAGCTCACACCAACTTTAGGATCCCGGCCTGGTCTTCAACTCCAGACCAATCACCTAAATTTAGGTGTCTGTATAAGTGAGTTACAGTTTCATGCCTAACTTCTTTTGCCAGATCTGCGTCAGGTTTGCCAGATCTGCACGGAGGTCTAAAACGTTATGGAGATTTTCAAATATAACCAGATGACTTTCATGAGTAAAGATGAAGTGAATAGAGTCACCTCGATTGACTCTGCTCACTCGTACAGTTGCAGTACTTAGGAGGAGTATCTCTAGATGTATTTCCCACTCTTTTTACATGGCAGCTGAAACTTTGAGGACCAGAGTTGTTCACATCAAGAATTCTTACAAGTTACTTTATTTCTCACCTGTCTGATAAACCTTCAATCTCAGATCAGATTATCAATATTTTTGTCTGCCATTAAAAAGGCCAGAGGCATTTTGTTAAACTTTGCATTTTGAAAGTGAACATTAGTTGCTCATTCTTGCTGCATGAACTGGTCTGTACAGCTTTAGTCCATCTGGGGTTGAACCTTATGGAAACTTCTTATGGTGTAGTAACTGATTCATATTCTTTTTCTATTCTAGAAACAACTATATTGTGGGCAGTGCAACAATCCCCATTTCTGACCTACAGAGAGGACCAATTTTTTATAAATATGCTATCTTTAGCAATCTGCTCTCAAATGACTGTAAAGAGAGATTATGTGATTTAGAGCATATTTATGGACCAAACTCCAAAAATACAGAGAGTCAATTACACCGAGTCATAAACATTCCCAAGGAAGACATCAAAGCAGGTGGTAAGTGTTGTGCTTTCTTCAAAGGTAAGGCTAAGGTGAAGTCTGACCAACAAATTCTTGCATGCAGCAAACAAATATAAACTCTCTCTTGTTTTGCTTTGCAGTGGGGTAGCACCTTCTTACTACTAGAGAAGCATTGTTATTGTGGGGGTTTCTGACACATAGGCTTATGGGCTACTTATTCAACACAAACAAACTTTATATAAAAATGCAAACACAAACAATTATGCAAGGAGTGTTTATTTTGCTTTTTCCCAGAGTAAACTCAGGCTTTTTCATTTTCAGTTGCCATTCCAGAAGGGTGCAGGTGAGCTGGAGGTCCAGTGTCAGATCTGCCACCCTAGATAGATGTTTTGAATATGCTAGAATGATTCAAAAAGTAGTAGACACCTATTGTTGGGGCAATTGAATCAGCCATGGGCTATGCACACCAGGCCCATCTAAAGAACAGGTGGGATCTCTAGGGCTAAATTCAAATATGCATGGTGAGTTTTGTGCATTAGTGGTTCAGTTATGGCTCAGCTGGGCTTGGAATTTATATAAAGCAATTGGTATCATTAGTTCAGGGCCAGTTAAAGACTCATCCTTTATAGGTTTGAAGGTTCATTCGCAAACCCTGATTCCTCCCCAGGGACATGGACCATTTTTGAACACATGAAGTGCCATTTTCATGAAAAAGAGAATTACAGGAAATACTTGTCCTTAAAATCTTCGAAAACAATTCCCCAAAAGTCAGTCAACTGTGGTATCACAGAATACCTTGCAGATGAATTTCTCCGGAACGTTAGGCTCCAGGAGGGCTTTAAGAATATAGAAAGGAAACTGGAGATCTACACGAAGAGCTTCAAAATCTATCTCGGGGATGCTGCAAAAGGCGAACCCTCTTCTCCAACTAATCTCACTGAGCAAGTGGTGAGTATACACCAAGCAAAAGTAGCAATCAGTTCCCAGGTAGACAGACCTCTGAAGAGAAATTTCTGCAGCTACCTCTAATTTCACGTAGGTTTCTGAACCACAGCCAGAGAACATCAAAAGCATTTTCATTGCTTTTTCTAATTTCTGGGTTGTACCCAAGGCCTGATGATGTCAAAGGAGATCTTCTGTTGGAATTAGACACAAATAATGTCATTTGTAGAATTAGCTTTGAGTCCGGGCCATTGCAAGACTTGTTTTGAAAACCCTGCATGGGAAAAAAATTTCACATGCAGTTACATTCTGGCTTTGATGCCTCATTTTAAAGTCTAAAATTAGATTCCCATATGACACTTCTCAGGGGTATGAACCAAAGGTAGGAAGCATTTTATGATTTTAGACACCTGAAATTAAATTGGCATGCTGAAAAATAAATGGGTGCATACATTCTGAGTGTCTTAGCTTCTGTTGTACATGCTGAGAAGTAGTCAACAGAGTTATTTCAAGATTGGAGAGAGTTAACCATTCAGTAGGTTTAGTCAGAGAAAGAGCTTACCAGTCCTTAGCGACTGCAATGATGGATCATCCTCCTGGATTTCAACCCCTCCTGGGTTGAAATTGCTTCTTTCAGGTGTTTACTTTCCTGAGATGAGTACTATTTTCAGTATGAACAGTTCCAATTGAGTAATCCTCCCCTCCCCAGCTGCCTTCGCTACCAGCAGAGATCTTTCTGCAAGGGACAAAAAGGAGTATGTCTGTCTTATCCTAAGGTGGACAAGTAGAATTTTGCCCTGGATACATCCATTTTTTTTCCATGAATTGAGCAGGAATCTGTGAAGAAAAGTTGAAGTCAATATTCTCATTGTTTGGTTTTATTCTCATCTATTGCATCTACAAATGCAATAGAAAGGCAAAATCTCCACAGCTAAAGGAGATCACTGATGTCCACTCCCATCCCAACATGGCTTCTGTCTGAGATGGTATTAGGTCTGGTGAGGTGGCGTTAACGTTCCTCATACCATATGGCACTATGTCTTTCTTATGTGGATAAAACAATGTTGATAACAAATTACTGTTTTGCTATCGATGAACAGTGCTTGTACAAGATCAAGGCTTTCTTTCTCCCTTCACTCTCCACAGTGAGTATACTGGTGGTGGGCAAGAAGTGGGGAGAGAACATAGCCAAGACAGCTGACCCAAATTGACCAAAGAGATATTCCATACCATATGATGTTTTCCTCAGCAGTAATAGCTCAGAGAAATGAGGAGGAAATAGGGATATTTGCATTTGTCTTCCCAAGCAATTGTTCTGTATGGCTGACACCCTGCCACAAAGGGACCGGACATCTCCCTGGCAATGAGAAGTACTGTATTCTGAAGTGTAATTCTCTTTACTTTGTTTATGTGCACAGATTTTGCTTTCCCTATTTAACAGTCATTATCTCAATTTATGAGTCTGCTCACTTCATTTCTGTTTTCACCTTGGCCCCCAGGAGAGAGATTAAGCAAGAAGCTTGTTAGGTGTTTAGCTGTTGGCCAGACTCAACCCACCAGTGCTGTTTAATGGAAGCTCTGTTTGAGCTGGGGTGCCACATCTACCTGGCATGGTCTGGGGCTTGCCCCAGAGGTAACTGTATGAGGATGTTATCTTCTGTTGTGGATGTATCCTAAAAGGTCATATGTACTGCAAAGCCTGAAATACACATGGAATACACACAGGATGCAGAGCAATGCCTTGCAAGTCATCTGTAGGGAAATCCCAATGTGAGGAGATCAGTGATAGGAGTTGCATCTCTGTTTCAGTGAAAATAGTTTATCTGCCCTTTCACTTTCTCAGTCACAGAGTCATACTCCTTCCTATAGCAAGGCAGGCCTCTGAAAGAATCTCCACTATTCTTTTTGATTCCCTTTAATTTCCCTGCTCATTTGGAAGACTGAAGATCTTTTTACCTATGCTTCACCTATGGTAGGACTTGAGCATTCTAGAATAGGTGGCAAGTAGGCTCCTGGTGCTAGTATGGATTCAGTACATAAGAACTACTAGGTAAACTTAAGACAGCCAGGAAAATGTTCTCCCTGGAGTTGTGCCAGGACAGTGAGACACAATGGAAGCCAAAAAATTTGTTAGCTGTTGCAAAGACAGGAACCTCTCTTTAAGTAAGTGGTCTTAACTGCTTTTGCCTCCAAATAATGATTCTTAGCATCTTCCATCCTCTTTCCTGAACCCTTTCCAGCTCCTCAACTAAAATTGTCTTATCTATCTTGGTGAAACTTCCTTTCCTTATTCTCATTGTCCAGTTGAACAATAACATGATAAATTTCATGGACAAGATCATTGGATACCTGCAGGAAGAGGAACACAAAGATGACGGGCTGCTTTTTGCCTTATACACCTCATCTTGTTATAACATCCCACTAAGCAAAGATGTAATCATCAAGACTGAAAAACTCCTCCAGGACATTGGCCCATTTCAAGGCAAATTCAAGCGTCTGAAAGGAAAGAGGTAATTCAAATTGTCATACTGCTTTCTAAAGTTACAGATCCTTTTGTAGTCATTCAGATCATTGAGCCATTTTCTCCATGGAGCATTTATGTGAAGATAGTGGTAGAATGTGGTTCTCCAACACTCTTTCCCCTTCACTTTGATGCTATTTAGCTGTATTTCTGCCACTGGCTGTCTTACCTGTGGAGTCTGTCCACTCTTCCAGGTCTCCAATGGAAGGAAAGCCACAGGTTATATTTTCAGCAAGGATTGGTTTGAGATTCAGATCTGTCTGGGCTTCTGTTATAACCTTTAGAGATCCAAGACTCAGCTGAGCACCAGTGTTGTTTTAGATGCTGTGTACTGTCTCACCAAACCCTTTGCTGACAATTTGAAAGGATTATTATCTTCCAGAAGTTCTGGTTCATGTCTAAAAGCCTTGCAGGTGTCATTTGTATGTCCCAGACATCTCAAAGGGGATTAGACACTTTTGCATAGCCAGCTGAATTGAGTACTACAAAAATGGATGTATTAGATTACAAAGTCAGATTGTTATATTCTGTCATGCTGTTTTGATATAAACTATAGCATTTGAGTTATTTTTCTTTTCATTTTCCTTTGCTACATAAAACCTATGGAGGAACACTGTTTTGGGAAAGCAGTGGATGAATCAGGTGGGATTCATTCAGATGTTTGCTGATAAGGTCTCTAGATCCTAGGAGGTGGTTTTGGGAGCTCTGACCAGGGATGCAGATTTTTTTGGGTTCTCTTATTTTTTCAGCAATTACATCTCAGCTGTGAAGAAAATTTGCTTAAATAATAAAGTCAGCACCTTGTGTATTTGGCTGATTCCATTGCTGTATGCAATAACAGAGAAGATGGAGGACCCCTTTTTTCCAGAAACCATTTCCTTACAACACTTGCAGCTGAGAAGCGATGAAGAGAAGCAGAGGTAAGTTTGAAAGGGAGAGAGAGCCAAGGCTGGGTCAGGGAAAGCTGTTGTACTGTTAGAATAACTTTTCATTGTTTTGCCTTGTGGACTTCCAGCCATCAGAAACTTAGTGTTTCTTCCCTGGGATGCAAGCCATTGCCTTTCTCAGACATCATACTCCTGCCCTGGGCTCTAACTAGGAGAAGAGAAGGGTGTCTGAAGGAAAATTAGAGGAAGAAGATTGAGCTAAGGATTGTGCATTGTCATTCAGACAGTCTGTTTGGAGTGACTTTAGGGAGAGAACTACCCTTAGATCTTCATTTGGATGTTGTTTCACAGAGAGAAAAGTCTAGTCACTCCAAAATAACCTGTCTGCAGTCGAACTGGACAGGGAGCAAAGACACATATGTGCACTCACATAAAATGGTGTCTCCTGGACTGAAAGTCTCAAACACAGTATTTCTTCTTTAAAAGCCTAAAAGAAATGTCTTACTGTGTAAATTCACTTGTTAAAAAGTCCCAGATACCCCATTCAGTGTTCAACCACCTCTTTTTTAAATCCAGTGCCCCATTTGCCAGCCACAGGAGCATATAAAATGTCACAAAGTGCCACCTGTTGCTTCAAAATGCATCTGCTGTTGATGGTCTATTTTCATAGGAAAGTCTTGGCAATGATAGAGATTCACAAGTCATTCATTGAAAGCTGCTGTCCACTGGCAAACACAGTATTGAAGATATTGGAACTGAAGAATTTCACCAAGGACTCCCTGCTGCAAATCAAGTTTCCACCTCATCTCCTCCTTCATAATCTATACCAACGTGTCATTGAAGCAGCCCAAGTACATGTAAGGCAATCAGACAATACACACAGTAATAGATTAACTTCTTGCTCGTGGTTCTTTCCTAGGTTATGTAAAGTTGTGCCATTTTATACAGGTGAGCCAGAAAGCCTCTGTAGCTCCTGAAGAATTTTTCAGCGTATCCAACGGAGTTGAATCATAGGAACTTTGAATGAGAGCTCAATACCCATGTTTTGAAAGAAGTGTCAAAAGAGAAAGGGCAAGGGAATCTCATTGGTTGGAAAATTACTAGAAAATGCTATATCAAGAGTATTTTAGTCAGAACCTTTAAGCATTTTTTATATCCTACTGCCAAAAGCAGTCTCCAAAATTAACACCATGGCAATCAACCAATTGGAACTTTGTTTAAAGCTGGAAGAGATAAAAGAAGGAAATTAAAGTTCTAACTTGCCTTTCTAGGGGAGTGATTATTTTTAAATAAAAATCGGACTTGTTTGTGGGAATCTACTTTCTGTCATTCTCACTTATGTTTTAACTAGAATGTTGTAATATCCTCTGAGGTCCTGGAGAGGAATTCCACTTAAAATCTACTTCTTTGTGCTTTTTATAGGAATTAACCCCAACACATCCTGATTTGTACTTGAAAAAATCTGAGCTAAGCCCTCTCACACCATCCTCTGAATCCAAAGATCCTGGGGATAGCTGGGGTTTGAAGTGATTGTTTTAATAGGATCTGGATCTGCCTTTCCATATGGAAGTGCTGTGGTTTTTTTAAATCAAATATTGGTAGAAAAAAAATCTCTGAAGTTTTCACACCAGTTTTCATAGAAGACCACCTCAGATCTAGGAGTAGATTAATTTTTGGAGTGGTTTTCAGTGTATGCTTTTACTCTCTATTCAGGAAAATTTGAATGGAGTTGTGAACAACATTGCTGAAAGAATGAAACTCTGGTTCAAGGACTTGTAAGTACTAACCCTTTGAGAGAAGAAATACAAGGACAGCTCTGTGGAGGGAGTGGGAAGGAATGGCTAGACTTGTGGTTGAGCAGAACAAGGGAGGTTGCAGTAATTTTCATTGTTAGTTGTATGTCATAACCCTTTAAACCCCTCTGGGCTGAGCAGTACCACATGGGACGGAGGTCTGCAGGGGAATCTGGCTTGTTAGACAGTATACCCTCATCTTATGTTGCAGGATTGGGCTCCAAATTCAGACACATACGTGGCCTCTGGTTGGCTGAGTTTGCATAGCATTGTCCAGCAAATGAAGGAAATTTATGCTGAAGGTTGTGTGGACTGTTTTTAAAATTATATTTTTAGAATTAGCACAGTGCTTTTGTGTATCCACAGGTGCCTGCCAACGCATACAGAGCAACTGATGAAACCCACAACTGAGGAGGATGCCTTGAAGTGTCTGAATTACACATACGCTTTGTTTTCATTTTTCATCAAGTATTGTCATGAAGCACCATTTAGCTTGATAATGTCACTGCTCCGGATATTTGCTGTGTTCACTGCAATATCAGATGCATTGAAAGAAAATCAGGTAAAAACCCCACCCATATATGGGTGTACATATACATGTGTACATGTCATGAAGACATAAAACCATATCTTTTTACCTGAGAAGGGCCTGGAGTTCAGGTTTGCTTCATTCAAATGTGGCCAACTGCAGGAGTGGCAGCTGAGCACGTGGCTGCCTTTCTCAGTCATGTATTCTAACCTTCTCAGAATTTGTTCACATGGGTTCACAAGGACAGAGAAATGGCAAAAAAAAAGTGCTACCAAAGCTGGTAGCATCTCAGTGTGCCAGCCATTTCTCTTCTTGGAGGCCCTTGATAGTTGTTGGAAGGACTTTGTTTTCATTCTGTACACAGCAGTTAAGGATCAAAAGCCAGAGTGAAAATCTGTCTCTCCTGCCAATTCTCTCCTTTTTTTAATTTCCCAAGGAATTTCAGGAGTTTATTTCAGAAAGATTCGATGAGTTTGCAGGTTACATCAAGAAGTGGCTGGAAAAATCCTTGCCAACACCACACATTAAACAGTTCCTGGAGAACATCAGTGTGAGTAGCAAGAACCCACACAAGGGATAACCACTCACCCTGGAAGGTCTGTCTATCCCGTGAGGCCCAGTTGACCAGCTTTTCTTTCCTGACACAGGTGTGGAATGAGCTGTTCTTGTTTGAGATCCTCTGTGTGGAATGGACTCAGAAGTGGCAAAGCCTGATATACTGCATGGTTGAAAGGTGGCTGAAGAAGGTGAGTTATGGTTACTTAACTCCCAGCAGGGGGGTGATGTTCAGACTTCTGCTGACCCCAGCATGCTCTGTTTTGTCCCAGTCAGTTTTGGATGATGGGAGCTGAAGCAGCCAGCTCCTTGCTGGTGTAGAGGGGAATAACTTCTCCACCAGTGTGAGAAACCAATGATATTTGGCAAAGCCCCAGAAAGCAACTGCGCTTAAGCATTTCCTTCCTGCAGGCAGATGACAGAAAACTTCTGGACTTCTACCTGGAATTCATGAAGGCACAGAAATGTTGGAATACAAATCTGGAAAGCTGCTTTACAGATTGTGTGATTCAAAAGATTAAAGACTTTGACAAAAATGAGGTATGGACTTGGACTTTCTGTCTAAATGCCTCCATCACTTCTGCAAAACTGAGAATTTTTACCTCCTGCCATGCTGATCTGACCCACTTCTCTAGCTATGATTATTTGTCCTTTGGTGTGTTAATTGAGAAGGAGAGGAATTTTCTGTAAAGGTTCTGCAAAGCCTATTTACTAAAAGGAGAAATGTCTTGTCCTTACAGGAGCCCACATTAGAAAAAATGGTTTCCAAAGTCATCAAGACAAAGAGGTCAACTGTCGGGAAAGTGCTTTCTGCTGTTATTGAGAAAATATTCTTAGACAAGATGAAGACATTGCAAGAAGTAGACAGTTTTGTTGAGAGCACGGGCCTATTTCTCACAGAGTTGCTCAGCTCTTCCATAATCTATGATCTCCTCTCCACTGTCCGTAAGTTTCCCACAGAGTGTTTTTTTTTAAATTCCTGTTTTGGTACTGTGCTTTGATGGGCTCTGGAAGCAAGTAACATCTGATGCACATAACACTAAAATCCCACACCAAACAAAAGTTCAGCCATGGAGCTGGGTGAAGTTTGCAATAAAGTCCTTTCTTTTGCGAATATGAGGTATCACCAGCCCTGTTCAAAGATTTGCCAAATTTTTTGCCAACACAAAATTAAAGATACAAAGTATTCACAGATCCTGAAAAAATTAGATTTCATTTCAGAAACCAAGAAGCATCTAAATTTCTTTTTTCAGTTGAAATGTTGTTTTGTTGCACGTTCATGGCAAGCGTTTCATTTTATAAATGAAGGATACTAAAAGAAAATTACTCTCTGAAAATGAAAAAAATAACAGAAATGCTGACTGTGAAGGTTTGTCTCCTATGTGAAGGAGACACAAAGGAGAAAAACATTCTGTTTTTCATGTGCCTGAATCAATTGAAAAAATGCTAGTTTACATTGACTGGGAACAAAGCAACATTTTTTCCTGTATGCTAGTGTTGGCTACAAGCAAATCTGT
>JAOXNG010000001.1:197354570-197365529 GCA_028566535.1 Scolopax minor | reverse complement strand
GGGACCTCACTCTTTCTTCTTCTGAGATTTTAGATACATTAAAATCATACTCTTTAATAATAATAAAAATCCCTCTTCTACTCTATTGAAATGCCTAACAAAGATTCCTTAATTGCTACAGACAATTTAGGTCTATGTCTCCAGCAAAATGACCTAAAACCCATTGGAAGGGTCAGAAAAATTATCCCTAGAACATAGCCAGAAAGATGCAAACAGGAAAATTTTAATTCAAGGGTTTTAAATCTACTCAAACAAAATCTTTCCATGAAGATGGAGAACACTTAACTACCAAGCCAACTACAAGAACCCAGGCACCATTTTTATAAACACTTTTGCCATATATCAACAGAAGGCTAGAAAAACCAGCAGCATGTGAATATTATATATTGCATCATAAATTAGGCAATGTTGCTTACAAGGGTTACAAGAAACTGTACATTGTTAAACCATTAGAATCCCCCTGACATTGTTTGCTCCTGGGCTCAACGTCTGACCCTTAAACTATTCCAAGACACAGTTTGTGTGTTATCTGCCTGTTCTGCATTGAAAGACTGAAAAATGCAGGGGCAGAGCTGGAGAACAGTGCCAGGCATATGTCATTTATTTGCACAGATTTAGTCAGCAATTCTCTCTACTGTGCCTGAAGCCAACAGTTACAAACAGAAGAGAGGAACATTTTTACAAAGATGAACCAAACCTGAAGCAAATAAAGAACATGGAGAAGAGGGACTGGGAAGGAGTGGAGGCAGGGACTCCACAAGGTGGTTCAACACAAAGAACTATAATTGGTGAAACTACGTTTATTCACTACCATGTCACAAGATTTTTATTTTAAAGTTCTCAGATCTCAAAAGGGAATAGGAAAATAAAGAAACAAGGAATTTCCAAATAAAAAGCTGAATTCAACAAAATCTTAGGGGAAGTACTTTGAATCTTCGTCTCTAATTTCTCTCTTCCCTCCAACTCCAGGTTTTCGGCACTGTAAGCATTTCATAACTCTGGGTTGAACTGTGTATGCATTCGTTTCTTTTTTATTGAAGAAAATGGAAACTTTTTCTATGTTAGGAATTGGCTTTATATTACAAATAGACACACATGTGCACATTGGCTTTATATTACAAATAGACACACATGTGCACACACACCATTTTTTTAACGTTGAAAAAGAATCTCTCTTAAATAATACAACACTAAATTCTTGTTGCTTAGTGAAATAAATTAAAAACAACAAAAAAAACCCCACCTCACAACAAAAGACCTACACACACCAAAAGAACTGTGGAACTGAACTACCCAACTGAACTAAACATTGTCATCAGATATAAGAAATCCAGGATCAGTAAGAGCTCACCTTTCTGAGCTTTCATTGTTTGTTCCTCAATTTGTCTTAAGCGTTCCATTAATTCTTCCTTTTCACGCTCTATTCTTTCCTTTTCTTTTTCTGCTATCTCCCTTTTCTTCTTCTCATTTTCTAATTGTGCCCTGAAAAAAAAAATAGTAAAAGAGGATTTTAAACCTCAGATTAAATTCTACCATAAAGATGCTGATAACCTATTTTTCAGTTTACTTAGCTAGCAGAGAAGCAAGCAGTTTTAAAAAATGCAAGAACAAGCAAGTTTCCGTTTCAACAATGCCATAAGAAAAACAATTTCTGAACAGAACTGATTAGCATCCTTGGTTGTGGTTCAACTAAGTAAATCCACAATTATACCTGCACTTTAGACAGGGCTGGTGTTTCATGTGGGCTAGAAATGGCAACGGTATTTTTCAAATATACAAAAGGTAAGCCATGACATTCTTCACTGAACTTGCTTAAAAGGGTCACCTGCAGAGTATAAAAGTCCCTAAGGATCAAGGAACAGCGAGTTAAGACTGTTTCACAAAAACATAATGAGAAACAAGAGTACAGCTACTATTACTATGCTGAAAGCTCAAAAAAGATACGGCTCTCTATTAAGACAGGCGAGCCATGACACTCCACAAACCCGCTACATATTACAGAAAGAAAAGCAGTTCTCTCTTTTCTAGAATGCCAAGATTGTCTGATATTCTATGGCTTAGTTTTCTTAAAAGGGTAGAAGAATTTTTTTCTGTTTCATGGAAGTTTGTTAATTACCTTTCCAATTGTTTCTGATGTTTCTCTTCTCTAGCTTGGGCCTTCATCTGTTGCACTTCAATTGTATCAGGTTTCCTCCTCCTCATGTACAATTCATGATTTCCCATACACAGTGCCAAAATTCGCTTGTTAATTCTCAGACGGGGTGCATAAAAAACAAAATCCTAGCAAAAATAACGGCAGCACATCCATTAATCTAAAAATATAGTTGTGACAAGACACAAAGCATTACTGCACACTTACGTTTGTTAAATTTAAAATTTACAAGTATTTTAACATTAATCCTCTGAGCAAGGCAACACCATGATCTATAAATTTAGTTACTGTCGGGAACTTGCAAGATAAATTCAACATTACACATGGATCCCTCCATGTAGAGGCTACTAGTTTACATTAGATTATTTAGTCTCACTTTTATAGAAGTTTAAATAATCTCTATTTCTCAAGAGTTTCAACCTAGAAAGCCTCATGAAATGTACTGCTCTAATAGAAAAAAAGAAAAAAAGTGAGGGCCAGACAATTTAGCATCTTACACTGTGGGCTTTTAAACACATCACAGACTATCAGTTGACTTTAATTAAAAGAAAAAAAAAAAAGAAATCTTAAAGAGTATCAACCAGAATTAAAAGAGAGAAACATACTACACTTCAAAATGAAAATTTCATTTGGATTACTGCCTTTTCTACCAATAAGAATAATAAATATCATAAAATATTTACTCATGCCATAATGTCAAGTCCCCGCAGGCTTAAATCTCTTCATATACAAAGGCATTCTATTCTACACACTACTTACAGGGGCCTTTTTGTCAATTGGCTTTATGACAAATTTTTTGTCATTAAAAGAGATGTTTCTTATTTCACTCCAAGGAAAACCAATCTTCGGTGTCAGCCTTCAAAGAGAAAAAGGTCTCATTAGAAGTAGCTAAAAAGTGTGCATTCTGCTTATGTCCACTTATTCTTAACTCTGTACCATTTTCAGTATCACATTTAGTTACATGTACAAAACATACCAACAGTTCCAAGTATATTTTGGTAGACAACTTTTTTTTTATGCATTATTCCATCAAATGAATAAATTAGACAAAGAATAAATTACGTGGCACTATAACAGAAGGAATTTCAATATGTGACTTATTCTACTAGCATTAAATAGATGCTAAACATCACAATCACATACTGATTATTTATAAACTATTGATATTCTTTTCAACTGAAAATAAAACTAACTAAATTTGAGAAAAGTCTAATATTTCAAAGACTGGAATTAAATTAGCTTTCACCAATCTTGTACTTCATTTTAATTCAGATGTAAGATGTGTGCTCTTACATTTTCAAGTTCAAGTTAAATTTATGCATCTTAAGTAAAAGAAATTGAGTTCAGTTCAGAAACTTAGTGTTATGCACCAAGTGCTTAACTGTAAATATGTTTTTTCATGAGCATTTTTTCAATTCATGTTATCTTAATTACAAGCATTAGGAAATGTTTACATATTTGATTGCTAACTAGCAGGCATTAAAGAATACCAGAAATTCATTGATTAGTTCAATCTCATCCAAACATTTTCTGAAAATTTCCTTCGTTCAAGAGTTATATTGCCATCTAATGGCAATTAAGGCTTATAGAATTTTGTTAGAGTATATGAATTAAAGAGCTGTTTCAGTTCAGGTGACAACTGTTATCTGGTGTTTGAAACATCATGTTTAACTTCAATCACTGTGAAAGGACAGTCGACATCAGATATGACTAACAAGCATTTGGAAAGAAATGAAGGAATAAGTCTGTTGCTCTGTTTTCAGATTCTTCAAATTTCATACATTTCAGCTTTATCCCTCTTCAAGTAGAGCAGAATATTTGATCTCTTTATCAGGACACAAGATCCATCTATTTTTTTTGATGTCTAAAAGGTTTCACTTTTGGATCCCAAACTTTTTCATGCTCTAACAGCTACAACCCTAGTCACCGCTTTTAGGAAACGTTTCCCATTAAATACACTGTTCAGTTTGTCAACGTCCTTTTCGTTCTGACTGAAGAGGAAGTCTCAAGGGAGTGCAAAGTACAGAAAGAAACCATGTAAAGATGGTTTAGGTATCACACATCGATATTAAGCAACATAAATTTACGTTTCCACAGAACTGCCCTTCCTTTCCCTTCTTTTACATCCCTATTTAATCTTTCAAAATTCCAATACTCTGGCGGTTAACATCTCTCTCTCTTCTTCTACCTTTTACATATATTAGAACTTCTTTGAGAACCTGTTTTGCTGGATGTTACTGAACCCACGAATAAGGTGGTTTCTGTATAGTCTCAGATAGGATCTCCTAGGATAGAACTGCAAAACGAGTATTTGCCACTTACTTATCATCATGCTCATAAATATTCAGACCCAAAGCATCAACTCCTAGCCACAATTCAGTTCCTTTTTTATTCTTTATTTCAAAATAGTTGACTCCATACATTTCCAAGTCTTGTGCTATCTTAAGGTACTCCATCATAGAATCTTCCCTGATGAAAGAAGATAAAAAAAAAAAGAAAGCACAAATCAAAAGTACATTGTAAGAATAAGAGAACTGCAGAATAACCAGTTAGTGTGAAATTCAGTTCGGAATTAAACCCCTCTGAAATTCATGGCTACATCGACTCAGATACTTGTAGAGCTCTACACCCAAGCACAGTCCATTCATCACACTTTGTCTTTTCACCCTGTGAGCTAAGGAAACACTAAATATATCTGAAAGGCAGGCAACTGTGGACAGAGGCAGTTGACAACCTTATCATACAGGTAAGCCAATAACCTAATTGGAAACTCAACCCTCACTGAAGCTTTCATGGAAGTTTTTGATAACCGCCTACCCTGCTCAGAATAAAAGAGAGCAGTTTCCAAACAAAATACAGCACACTCCAAAATACATCTTAATAGTAACAGAAAACCTGGAATATTTTTTATGTAATTACCTTAACATTCCCCTGTGCTCTTCATGCCAGTTCTGTATTCTTTCTTCCCACTGTTCTTTTGTCAGTTTGTGCTGTTCTAACACGCTGTGAATAGAAGTTGTTGATATTAAATAACACTGACAACCTATTTAATCTCTTAAAGTTATAAAAATAAGTTTGGTTATGCTGCATAACACGTTTTAATTGAATAAACTTAAGCGTGACTTCTTATACAGTCCTCATCTTTTTAATCTAAACAGACACAAATTTTGTATTTCAAATACACTGTTAAAATAGTGTGAAATCATTTCTTTTTTCATGGTATTCTATAGGTTTGTACTATGAAAGTCACATCATAGCATGTTTCAGCTTTCAGTAAAGTTATAAAATTTTGAACACCTGAAAATACCTATGAAATCCTCATACAACTATGGTGAAAATTAATCTCTAGGTATGCACAGATAACACTCAAGCTTTCATTTTGCATTTAGCATTTCAAGCATTCCTATAGAAATTATTTTGAAGGACTATTAAAAAAAAAAAAAAAGAAATGCAAGATAATGTGTCACTTGATTTGCTACTCTGCCCATATATAGTGAAGTGCACTTCTCAGTGGTACCCGGGTCGCATTTTGATTTGCCTAGAGTGCATCCCTATCCAAAGGCTTTCCTCCCCAAAACTGCAGCAAAGCCAAAGCGTTCACAGCTAAATGATACAAGAACATGCAATGACAAGACATCTTTTTTGTTTGTCTTCTCTTTGCCCTAAATATAATACTCACAGAAGCCTGTAACAGAACACTCAATTTTGAACAGCCTGCTTTGACTGTAATAATCTAAAAGCATCCTGGCAATCATTTACAAGTTTCTATTACGTAAAAAAATTAATTCCTAGTCTTCTAAGACAATGAAGTTCTGTAATTAAATCAGCCCCGATTTTTACATTCTGAGCTGCTTTCCACCATTATCTCTTCTACTCCTTGAGCAAATATTCACAAAACATTCAAAATAAAGGACACTGCAAAATACACTATCCCAGGATTATGTCACACAAGGGCCCATCTGAAACTAAGAGCCCTGCTCCCAAGCTCTTCTTCACAGAATCACAGACTGGTTGAGGTTGGAATTGACCTGTGCAGGTCATCTTTTTCACCTCTCTGTTCAAGCAGGGTCACCTACAGCCAGTGGCACAGGACCACGTCTAGATAGCTTTTGAGTACCTCTAAGGAGGGCAACTCTGCAAGCTCTCCAGGCAACCTGTGCCAGCACTCAGTCACCCTCATGGCGACTTGTACTTTCTTGGGCTTTCCAAATGAAGTTAAATTTTTACTTCTATAGAAATTCTTTGCACTTTCCTCTTTTTGAATTGGAGTTGAAAGACATGAGGCAACGGGCACAACTGAAATATAATTCAAGTGTATTTCACTTCATAGAATCATAGAGTTCATAAACTTGAACACAATTTTTTATTTTATCTCTTTGCTGCAAAGGTGGTCAAATACTATCACAAGTTGGCCAGAGATGTTGCAGTGTTCTTCCCTGGAAGTATTTAAAACCCAACCAGAAAAGGAATTGAGCAACCTGCTGTAATTAGAATATTCCAGTTGGAAGGGACCTACAATGACTCTCTAGTCCAGCTGCCTGACCAAAAGTTAAATCATGTTATTAAGGACATTGTCCAAATGCCTCTTAAACACTGACCAGCAATGGGGCATCAACCACCTGTCCAGGTGACTCTGCTTTGAGTAAGAGGATTGGACTAGATGGTCTTTAGAGCTCCCCTTCCAACCTCAAGTGATTCTTGGCAATATCCACCTCATCATTTGGCCACCTCCATTCTCTCTTCACATGCTACTGATGAAGCATCACTAGCAGATATGCAAGGACTATTGATTCAGCTTGATGCTGAGTATATCCTTGGGTTAGCTGTGTCCCTGCTGACTGTGGGGAGGCCAGACTAGATGACCTTTGGAGGTCCCTACCAGGACCATTCTAGGATTCCTTATTGCTACCCAGTTCATAGTTTTGAGCCAAAAAATATGTAGTAGTTCTGACAGATGAACATTAGACCCTACAATTAACAGGAACTGCAAATCTTCTCTCCCCTTTTCCAGTAAAATTTTGTTGGGAAACAAGTACATATTTTTGATGTTATATTGCATACTGTTCTTAAGTGTTTTTATTCTGTTATTGTTAGTTTTCTGGCAAATCTCCTGGTGACAGGAGGCAAACCAGGAATAACTGTGTTCAAATGAATACAAAAGCTCTGTGCTCGCTCAGTGCTGACTAACACACAACTGGTTGAAAGCATATAAGCTGGGAAATCATCCTAATGTTTGTCTACTGAAAAGGAGCATCTTAAGTATTTGAGTTTGTGTCGTACACAAGCACTGCACTGTTCACAAGCTGTCATATCTGAGCAAAACCCAAGGTTTGTGAACTAACATTCAGCAATGACAGATTTACTGGTTTTACATCTCCCTGCCTTCTTAACAAAAGGAATTTCTCTAGAAAGAGGGATAGACTTCACTGTCACCAGAAGGAAGTAAACAACCAAAACCAAACTCTTTGCCAGGATCTTTATGAATCTGAAACCTTTTCAGGAACACTTCACCACAATCCAACTGAAATGCTTTTTTGCTTGCTAGAAAATTCTTAAGCTTAGTTCTGGTAATAAGTGAGCTAACTATTCAAGCCAGACTTGTAAAGAACTTTCAAATTATTCCATGGGTCTTATTTCTTTGAAGATGCTTTAACATGACATATTTACGAAGCATACATTTGTCCATGATACATCACTATGGATTCATCTACACTAACAAAATAGCCTAACTTTAGACATTTTTGTTGCAATGCTTCTCTTGCTGCCAAAACACACCAGGAACATGGTTTCAGTTGCGTAAAGAAAAAGAACTATAATCACTTTTCCTAATCAGTTAGATGAATGACTGATATAAAAGAGTTTATACTCAAGAGCAATGGCAACAATTAATTTTCTAAATTTTCTCTGCCCAGGCTAGCATTTTTCTGCAATATATTTTATTTGCAATACACTTTGTAATTATTTTCAGGAAATTATTATCATTTAAGTGTACAAAAACATCAAGTACTGAAGAAAAGTAATGATTATCAAATGAATCTTAGTGATTTCTGTATTAGAGTATTTTGATTTTAATTTAGCAGAAGCAAGCCTCCGGGAACATTAGATTGTTTTGGAGTATTTTGTTAACTTCTTCAGCTAAATCTGTGCAGGTGGTTGTGGACAGGACAGGTCTCAAGAAACCCATGGTCGTGATACTGGTTTGTTACGTAGAGTCTAAATTAGGATCTCTTCAGTTTTACAAGTAAAGCATGCACTCTTAAGAAAGCTACCATTAAATGCACATTATCACTTAATATTTTATTTATAAAGAATGTGCTGCAATCAAGTTTGTATGTACCAGATAATGCAAAAACGTCCGTAGTCTCACTCACCGCTGAGGGAGAAGCCTGTCATTGGCTAGGTAGCCAAGTTTATGTATCTCCTTACTGTAATCTCCATACTTGGACTGGACAGCATAAGAAGCCAGAAGAACTGCAGTTTCCGGAGGGCAATATATTTCATCATTTAAGATTGCTTCTTTGACTTGCAGGAAGAAAAGTCTCTGAGTTATTTCCTGAATTAATTCTTCAGATACATCCTCTGGAAAAAATTTGGCCCTGAACTTAAACTGCAAAGGATTTTCTTTCCTTACGTCTTGCTGGGTTACCTGAGGGAGAGCAATAAAGAAATAAATAAAAAGAACAGTCAATGGTATATTAAATATAATTAACTTCATATAATGAACTATTTAGCTTTTCTCCACTGAAATCCAGTGCTTCCCGACAAGCCTACTGTTGAACTCACTAAAGGCTCACATTGCACTGAATCAAGTACACCAATTTGGGTAAACCAGACAATTTTGAAATACTGCTCAAAATCTGTTTAAGAGGTTTTTCACACAGGCTTGCGTGAATTTGCATTTATCACAATACATATCTGGAACAAAGAAGTTGTAATACATTTTAAAAAAATATCAAAAACTATATCCAAGGATGAATTGCAGGAAGCAACTAGTCAGGGTGTAACAAGATTTCTTTAGCAAGAACTACAGCACATTTCTTCAATGTAAGTAGAAAGCTTGATTCTTTCAAAAGCCTTGAACTATTGAATTAAATATGCATGCTTTGCTCCTGTTCAAAAAACATAACTCCATCAACAACACTGTTTTTCTAGAATGGATAAACCCTATAATCATGATTTCTGTGAAGAGAACAGATGTGAACATCTTAAGTTTTAAATAAGTACCTACTTCAAATTTCAACAAAATCTCATTTTTTATGTAGATTTTTCCTTTTCATTTGGGCTCAGCTTTCAGCACTGGTTGTGACTGAAGCACAAACATTCAAAATTAAAATAATTTTAACATCAAATAATACCGTGATTTTTAAAAAGTACATTCATAATAAAATAAGTCTAGTACATCCCAATTCCTCAATCACTGTATTACCAGTTTGATTTTATATGCACTAGTAGACCCTCTAGAATTTCTTCACTATGCATGAAATTACACATCTGTTTGCTTGATTTGTAGGAAGTATAAAAAACTGAATATAATGCAACCATTTAAACACATATGTAAGCAGCATAAGTACTACAGTCAACACTTCAGATGCCAATTTTATGTTTTGCTCACTTTTCCTTATTGTCCAACTGCTTCTGATTTCAATACACAGCATTTCACTTTAATCTCATCAGGGAACAATTAGTTGAGCTCTTGCTATAGTAAAACCTCATTTGCACATCTCTCCTGTGATTTATCAGATCTTATCTGTATTTACAGCAAATATTTAAATACTAACTCACAAGTTAGAGCCAGTTTATGATGACAGAGTTAAGAATCAAATGTTACAAGCTTTAAAATAAAAGGCAGATAACTGCCTTAGTCCAAGTTAAAGAAATTAACACACCATCACTGCTCATGTACTGCACCAGAAACTTAACTTGCTAAAGACTTTCATAGAATGATGTCATCTTTGTTTTTTTGCAAGTGATGCATCAAATTCTGTAGTTTCCAACCACTAGAGGCAAGTCATTAGGGCTAACAAAATATTTGTAGCATTATAATGTTTATTGTGTAAGAAACAAAACATATATCAAATTCTAGGAGTCAGCTTTGGTGGTTAGCATGTTTAACTCGCTGGATTTACCACAAAAGAGAAGTAAAGATTATATAAATGCAGACAGTGAGATTTGCTCCTTAAAACTTATCAATTTACCTCCTAATAATCTAGAAGATAATTTTTTATCTTCAGTAAGTCAAACTCAGAAAATTCTCTTTATTCTAAACACTGCCATTAATAACCTGACAGCCAATATTGAAACAAAAAGTGACCATTCAAATTCATAATAGAATTTAAAGTAAAATGATGTGGTTCCTATCAGCTGAGAGATAAAAGGTGTTCAGCGCTGTCTGGGAGAAACAAAACAAAAAGTATCCTACAATCTACCTATTAGATACCTAAACAGAAGTTTAGGAGCCTATTATTGCTGCATTGTTTAAAGATCTAATAGCTTTAGACATGCAAATTCTTGAAGTTTAAATACTTCACACACACACACAATTGCAAAACATTTTATTATATTTTGCTATAAGAAAACAGGCCAATCATATGAATTTAAGTTTTCCTAAGGCATGCATCACCATGGTATTGAAAATACAGGAAACAGTATCTCCTTCTCATATTAAATGCTGATGCAGCTTTGCATATTCTTTTATAACTAACCAAACTTAACATAGTATTTTGCCATTTAAGGAGTAAAAATCTGAAGTTGAGACTGGGAAAAAGAGGGGGATTAGGGAGTTATGGTTTAGGTTTTGGCTTTGTTTC
>JAOXNG010000001.1:197341233-197353589 GCA_028566535.1 Scolopax minor | reverse complement strand
GGGACATCTTTGGTGACTGAGGACAATTGGCAGGGTTTTGGAAGAAGTTACTGCACAGATTATTGGGAACTCACAGCGGGACTGGTCACATCAACTTAAAAAAGGATGTTGCAGCACTGGAAATGTTCCAGAAACATTGGAAAGAATGATCAGTGACATGGAACGTTTTCTGCACAGCCAAGATGAAAACTAAAGCTACTGACGGAAATGAGGAAAGGAAAAATATGGTATTGGTCTACAAAACTTGCAGGGTGCATAGAAGTTAAATACAGAATGACTATTCATTGTTTCTGATAATGTCAGAATTACAGAGAATCAACAGAAATCATTAGATAGCAGGTTGAAAGCAAACAAAAAGAAGCACTTTTACTACACAGAGTATAATGAAACTGTGGAACTCTCTTACAAGTCTTTTGCATAGTAAAAGCACACATGGATTCAACCAGAAAGGTCCAGCAAAGATTATTTAATAACTGTAAGCTCTGTCTCCAAAAGACCCAGTACAGCAGTACTTACATATGTTCTCAGGTTGGACCATGATGGCAAGCTGGTTTACTGAAGGCTGTTTTATGGAAGCATTCAGATGCATGTGAAGTAAATAGAATTTTACACATAGATCCTCCTCCATTTTAAAGTAGTACTATCGGGTTGCAAAATTAAGATTTTGAAAATTAGAAAACATCACAAGATAGCTGTGCAAACCTACTTCTGATACCTTGGATAATTGTATTGTTGCTTAACAACCATCCAAGTGCTCCTTCTTCCCCCTCCTCTACCCTTTCACCTTCAAGCTCCAAAGGACAGAATGGACAATGCACATAGGTACAACCTGATCCCTTTGCCGAGCAGTTATTTTCCCTGGAATTCCTACATCATTTACTTTAGAAAATAAGAAATATTAAGAACATTTACAGTCTTGAGTAACATTACATTTAGTGTCCCAACACAGATTTTTCAGAAAGGCCACGTTCTGCTGCTTCTTTTGGCACCGGTCTCCTGTATGACACTGATGACATTGCTGATGGCTTTATCAGATGACTCGGAGAATGCTCTTTACTTCACAGCTGTCAAAGTTGAGCCTTTGTGCCTGATCAGCTCTCTGAGCTGCAGAAGTCACTAAGAGCTGCAGATGCCCGACAGCTCTGCCCATAAGGCATAGGAGACAAGCGCTTATGCTCACATCAAAACATTTTGTTCTCACCTACTAACTACAGCCCTTCAACTGATGTGCACATTATTTAAATACAGACAACTTGTCTACTGCAACGCAGTTACACATGATTGCAAATTAACACTAAAAACACACTAGCCTGTATTACTTCAGATTCACAAATAAGGAAAAAGCATCATTATCACTGCCTCTTGGCTCAACAGGCAGAGGAAAAAAATTTCTGAAGTTTTGTACCGAGATAATATGGGCACTTATGCACTGCAGTAGCATGACATGAAAAGTAAGTACAGAATGAGAAACTTAAGAGCTTGATTCTGGCTCAAAAGATTCATTAAGTAGCATTAAGTAGCAAGGCTTCATCACATGTAAAACAGATCTATCCACCATCACATCCTACAACTTGACTATTAATAGGCAACAAAAGCTTGGAGAATAAAAGCAACAGGCATGTTTTGGCAAATCAAAACAAAGACAACGTAGCAAGAATTTTGTTGAGTTCAGATTCCAAAAGATCGTAAGGGAGGCTCCCAAGATATCCGGAAAGGACAGTGGGGTTTAAATTGAAATAAGGGAGACAATCCTCCCATTCTTCCTGGCAACTAGAGTAAACCAGACTTACTGATCCTAACAACTTATTGAAAACAACAGAACACCCACCGTTACTACCAGTGTGTGGAAACATACCCACCACTGCATTCTTTCTGTACTAGGAAACTTAGAGATGCTAAATTGGTTAACTAAAGAAGAACAGATCCCCTCTTAACCATTTTGAAAACTTACAGAATAGACAGAAGGACTAGTGATAAATATGTTAAGATACCTTCTGAAATACAAGTAATTAAAAAAAAAAAAGTATTTTCATAATAAATAAGAACTTTACTGATTTTTGCAATGGAAGAGGAAAGAGAAAGGCACAGACATAAAATGCTGAATTGTTATCTGGTAGCAGAAGAAGATGATGAAAACACACACATGGAATGGGAAACAAATCAACAACTTTAGAAAACACCAACTAAAAGCTTAAAAGAACTGACTGGAAAAAAAGGCCAAGTTGTTCACCAACAATGTAAAGGAGAACTAGACAACAGATAAATTCATGAAGAGGTTATTTTCTGCAAGCAATAACCCACAAGCCTACTGTCACATCCACCATCATTTCTGCATTAAAACTTGAAGACCAGTCCTCTCAATAAATGTTCTATTCAGTTCTCTTTCTATTAGAGAGAACAGCATAATTTTCGCCTGAAAATTTCATGCTGCTTTTGCAACACAGTTCAGTTCCTGATGGTGTTCTGTGGAACTCACATATGAATTTAAGATCAGGCTGAAATTGCTTCTCTCTTCACACATAACTATGCTGGTTGATTTTGCTTGACTTAACAATTTTTCGATTTAAACTTCCAGTAATTGATTGTAAGAGCTGGACAGATGTCAGATCCCACACTGTAAATCAAGTAAAAAAAGCTGAAGAGCATGAAGAAGAATTCTGAGCTGTATCTTTGTTCCAGGCTTGCAAATGCCCCAATTTGGATGAACCTGATTACCTGGGCACAAGACGTTACACAGCAATGGTCACCCCACCCAATACTGCATGGCAGAAGATAGCAAAGGTTGGCAAAAGACAAGTAACAGCTTGAGGCTTCTGTGCCACAGAATATCATACTTTCTATTTGATGGTGGTGTTGGTTAGACAAAAAGCAGGACAGCCCCTTTCTTCAAGAAGTCTTTGTAAGAGTCACAAAGACTATTTTTATAGAGAGACCGAAGATACACTGCTACTGATGTCAGAGAAAGAGGCTGGGGGTACAAGTGTTAGGAGTCAGTCATTTCAAACAAAAATTGCAAGTGAAATTTCATTCATCTAGAAGAAAAAACTGAGTGTTACAAAGCAATAGACATTCTCCTCCTTTCAACTTACATATGAAGACATTTAATCAGCTCTTCAAGGTCAGCTAAAAGTTTCTTAAGGAACTCTTTCAACCTTTTACTTTCTCTTAACACAGTATCAATACAAACTTTTAGCATTTATAGTAGAAATGCTACTAGTCTGGTAGAAACAACAGTTCTACCAGACTTAATTGTTAATATGGTTAAACTGGCTTTGAAGAGTAATTTTGAACATTTCTGCACTTTTAACTAAATGCATGCGTGTTGGATCTCGATAATGTAACATTTATTGGTTTCTTGAGGAAAAACAAAACACCACCACACATTTTTAACATTTTCTAGAACACTCCACAACCTAGATAAAAAAACTGCTTCAAGATTCTGATGGCTAACATCACATGAAATGAATGCAAAAACAACCCTTTTAAAGAAATCATTCATATAGCCCATTTGACTGGTATACAACAGAGACACTATCAAACAATAACATTTATGTCTGACGGGTCTGCAATCCATAAGACACGTTAAAACCATCATTTTCACTTCCCTGTTTTGTTTTTGTTTGGTTCGTTTTTTTTTTTAAAACTTATTTCAAATTGGATCATAGGACAACATTACTTTTCTAACATTCATGAAGTGAAAAAGCACCTACAGCTTCCACTCTTGGAAAAAATAATTAAAATAAGTTAGCTTTCCTTAATGAATTTTTATCATTACATTCATTATTAAACAGTGGAAGCTATATAAATTTCTCATCCAAACAATTCTAACAATTATATTGCAGTTGCAATTCTGATGATTAGACACAAAAATATACTGTTGATTTCAAATGTTTCTATATGCATGATTGAACTTAAGCTTCACTGTTGGTTTTTTTTTTTGCACAGAATTGTCTTTACATTTAATACATTTCATGAGAAGTAACATGGAAGTTCAAACTAGTTGAGAGCATAGCTTACATAATGTAAGGAGAAACATAATCTATACATTAGAACACTTCCACTTTCTCAAACTATGTCTTAACACCCACAATAGCTTTAGGTGTTTGTACACATACATTCAGAGAGACACATATAAGTTACCTGATCAAAGAGCTGCTTGCCTGTTGTATTGGGCTGGATGGCAAATTCCAACTCTGCATCCATTGTGGTTACTCTGACGTTGATCTAGAGAAAATAAAGTACTATTTAAATCATACTGTAACAGTGTAATGCTTCTATATACTGTGATTAGCCTATAAGAAACAATATATGGCAAGTAAATTCCACAATTTTAATTGTCTTGTATACACGTAGGACACAATAGATATGAAAAAAGAAAAATCTGAATCTGCAGACGTATTGTATTTTATTTATTATAAAAGCAAACTGAGGATAACATTTAAGGTTTGAAGGTCAAAGCTGGGAACAAAGTTCAAAATCAATTTAACGGGATAGGTGACATGACTACTGAACACTCCAAGAATGCTGGGATATTCAACCACTGGGCACTATCTTCCAGGGGGCTTCCTAAATGCTTACAAAAGAAAAAGTTCCTAGTCACACACATTATTTTTAAATATTTATACTTGGCAATATAAAGAGAAAGGCAAACTCCTGCCCTGCTATTCTAAAATAAAGAGGTTCAACAGTCTTAAAGTATATAGTAATAGAGCTTGTGCACCTCAGGACAGACTAAGGGCAGATTTTTAATCAATGGAAGGAGGAATTATAGAAGTTAGCTCCCCTTAATATTTATCCTATTCAATTCCCTTACTACAAGACTGAAAAACCACTGCTAATGAATTAACTTCTTCCTTCTCCTGAAATAAAGGACCATTTTCCAGCTGACTCCTGACAGTCACTGTTTTTATTTGTTCTAAAACAAGCAGTAAAGTATGCCATATTTGGAATATAGAGATATCTGGAAGCCTATCTTACTTGGAAGTACAACAATCTGTTCCAATTTCTCTTCAACTGGTATACACAAAAGTTAGAATTTTCATGGAACAGAACAAAGTACTAAATGCACAGTACTGTCTTCTCACTGTTAGAACAGCCCTCCACTCCTATTGCCACAGTATCACATCTTATTTACCTTCAGAGAACAGGAACATAAAGTGTTAAAGGTCAAATCTACTTTGCTCTAAATGCAAAAAACAGAAACATGAAACTTATTTAAGGCCCACAGATATATTTTAATTTCTCTCTCTCTACTATGAAATACGAAACAGGAATAAATTAGGACTTGTAATACAGGTTCTTACACTACTTGATCTCTGCCTGTGTAAACCATTTCCATTAACTATTTCCCTAATTTTGCCACCAGGTGGAATACTTTGAGAAGTGAGAGTCTGGAAAAGTCTCCACAAGACAGAATGCAGAAGGGAGATCTAAGGTGTTAAAAACAAAAAAAAAAAACTGGTTAGAAGTTTGTCCCCATGCAACTGATTAAGCTTGTTCACTGCTTTCTTTAGTGTCAAGGCAAACAGCTTTGGGCATAAGCTGGATACAAAAGACAAGAGTAGCAGGAGTCTGAGGACCTCTAGGTTATAGACCTGCAAACAAGAAAGATAGCAGGGGGTTAGCAAACTTTTTTTGTGTGCCAACACCAATAAAGAACAAGAGTCGAAGGCTTTGGAGTAAAAGATAGCAAACTTTTATTGCAAAAAAAAATAATAATAATAGAGGGTACGTGTCAGAAGAAGGGAAGTATTTTCTGTAGATTCTCTCACTTGGGGGAAAAAATTGCTTATTCTCTAACAGAACAACCCATTTTAAATGGTAGACCTAACTCACTACCAATTGCACTAGATTAAGTTTGGGGACTGCCCCTTAATTACAAGAAGTTGGGGTTTTTTAAAGCAGTTTTTCAATTTTAAAAATGAAGCCTACTTTAAGATAGCTACAAGTAAGCAAGTTACAGAGGCTAAGGCTAAAATGCAACTTTATGAAATGCCGAAGCACTGTTATGTAACAGCACCATTGCCAAAACAAGAGGGGTCACAGAAGATCTACAAAGAGCAGCCAGTTCAACCAACTGCAGCTCACTTCTCAGGAGAGGCGGCAGAAACTTCTCACCTAAATAGCCTTACCACAAATGCCATTTTCTACAAATGCAAGAATCACTACCTGAAAGTCTGTATCACTCAGAACTAAAATACTCAAACAGTAAAATAAAAGATGCAGCACAGAGGCAAACACGGATTCTGTTTGCTTCCAGAGATCAGTGCCTGAGAGAAAAGCTGAGTGCCCTGCGCGTACAGAGCACTGCCACACAGCTCAGAGCACCCCCTCGCTCACGTGAAGTACAGTAACTGCTTCACTCTGCACCAATTTTCTTCTTCTTTGAACTTCCTATTCACAGATCATCCCGCTGCTAATTAATATTTACACTTTCGGTTCTACTAAAAGTCCCAAATTATATGATAGCAATATTAAAATGTTACCTTTTATGAGTTATTTAAGAAGAGACTGACAGAAGTAGCACTACACCATCCTCCTTCTGAAGGCATCTGGACTGACTGAGATTTCTGGCATACAAATACTGAGCTTCTACAACCTTGTAGCTCTGTCTCATAGTCTCAGTTATTTCTGGGCATGGAAAATAAGGTTACTTTTGGCAAAACACTAAAACTGAGCCCAGAAAGCTTACTTATCTAATCCAAACCTCAATCCCACAGCAAGCTCACAACAGAAATGAAACCTCTGGTGTCAGTTGTGTTGTCTGGAAAATAAAGCTCACCAGCTACAGGAAGAATCATGGGGGGAATTTCCACATTATAAATAAGGCAGGCAATCAAGAAAACACAGGCAGAAAAAGAAGGCACAGTAAATTCAGCGATGGTCTGTCACTCATGTAATCTGCTGTTGGGTGTTCAGTTACTTCAAAGCAACACTCCTGATGTGACACTGGTGACAGGGGGAAACGATCTGAACCACAAAATATGAAGACAGACACTAATCTGAATGTGATTACTCTGAACCAACTTAACCACATGAATACAAAACAAGGAAGGAGCTCTTGCAATGGTGATAAGAGAAATGGATGAAGGTTTCCTGTAGCAAGTGCTGGAAGGCTACCACTACTCGTACCACAAGACTCATTTAAAGCCTGCCTTTTCATTTTGCTCTCACCAGGACTACACATATTCCTTCAAACTTCAGAAACTATGACAAAGCACTAGACAAGACGTAGCCAATTACTTCAGCTGCTCAGTCGGGAAGCAAGTCCCGTTCTGCTGTGCACAGGCTCAGGGCAAGAGCTGCAACAAGTCTCATTCAATCTATTCATACACAATTTTGACTGCCCTCTGAGTAGATGTCTTCTAAGGAACCTACTCTGAGTAAATGAATCAGGAAACATCCTAGGTGGTTCTGCAATTCACAGGAGTACACTTGAGCAAACATCCTTTTTTAAAAAAAAAATAAAATAAATTTAAAAATGGCTACACATACATTGGTTTTGGTGCCACAATTTACATCACTTATTACTGACAAAAGATCTCCATGCAGATATTAAGTACTAAAATATCATGGTGATTATGTCCAGGAAATACTTAAAAATGCTATTGTAGGCTTAGTAACTGGGGAACTTAGACTTTGTGAATCCTCTGGGAAGGCCTGTGTGGTGAGAGCTCCTCCCCTGCTCCGGCAACATTACACCTGGACAGGCTGCCTTTAAATGGCCATCATGAAAAAGATAGAAGGGCGGGTTAATGAGTAATTTTATTTAAAAAAAAAAAATCAGAAGGAAGAAAATGCTTAGCATGAAGTTTTCTTCAGCTGGCTACCTTTAAAGAATGCATTTTATAAACAAAGCTGCTGTAAGAGGGCATAAAGAATACAGTAAAGTTTAGCATAATAAAGAAAAAAAAGTCTGCAGGACGTTGTGGAAAACACTACTGCAAGCTCTAAAATAGAGTACCAAATCTTTGTTTAGAATACCTACCCCACAGCTTTTAAAGTGACTCTTTTGCTTGGCTCATTTGCTTACACTAAATAATATAAATAATTGCCCAAGGACAGAAACCTTTCAACACAAAAGGATCATCAAATATTTGGAAAAAATTGCTACAAAAAGCATAGTTTTTCCTTACTTCCAAGAAAACTTCCTTGTATATTTGAGTACATATATATTTTTTTTTAATTATCTGTAATAAACTTTTCCAAATAATAAAGCTTTAAACCCTTGCATTGTGAGAACATTGTGATGTTATCTTCATCACCTTAGAGAAATATAGAATGGTTTGGGTTGGAAGGGACCTTTAGAGGTCATCTAGTGCAACCCCCCTGCAAGAAGGAGGGACATTTTCAACTAGATCAGGTTGCTCAGAGCCCCATCCAACCTGACCTGGAATGCTTCCAAGGGTGGGGTATCTACCACCTCTCTGGGCAACCTGTTCCAGTGTTTCACCACCCTCATTGTTAAAATTATCTTCCTTATATCTAGTCTGAATCTACGGAGTGAGACCATTTTATTAGTTGAAAGGAGAGAAACACATTAAAGTAGTGCCTATGTAAACTATATTTTAAATAAATTATGGGGAAAATCTTGCTAGTTGGTGGCTTCACATTTTTTCCTGATTACTACTTCCTGCTAAATCCCAGGGGAAGCTGCATTACAGTTCCGCTGTCACACGGACCAAAAGGCCCAAGTTATCAAAGAAGATGGAAACAGTGTTGGCATCCCCACTCACCTCCTCTTGTAAAGCCATTCTTCATTTCCAGCCCCAGGCTATATCCCACAGAGAGAGCATAATCATTCAGGAGGAAATATTAACTGTACTTGGATGGTCTTCCAAAGTAACTGGGACCCTGCTTGCTTCCAGATGACTTCATCTGCAACCATCTGCTTCTCCAGCCAGTTTAGCTTATGTTGTCAGGACTTCAGAAACTTAGAATTGATTTTATTCTGAAAGTTTCCCTAAATGGGAACTAACATTGTCACTAAGTGCCTTAGCCCACTACTTTGAACAGCTATAATGTTAATAGCCAGATCATTTCATGAATCCGAACTCAAGTCAAGGATTGCTTAACGCACCTGCTAGTGGAATCCTAAAGATATCATGTCCTTTCATACTGGAAGGCCACACTTTTGGGCTAAGAACTCCAGAATATTCCCCCCATTATGACTTATAAAGAGTAAGCCTTCAGCAATTCTAACTAACCCTACAGTAGCTACAGCATCTTTGTTGCACAGACGGGATGTGTATGGGGCGCTGATGGTCTGTGCTTTGTCTGTCTGGAAGCAAACAGTGTCTCAATTACTTTGGAAGATGATAATCCAGGTAGAATTAATGCTTCCCTTTCAACAACAAAGTTGTCAGTGCCAGAGTTTTCAAGAACCCATCCAGGCTATTCCTAGCCAGATGGATTAAGTTATATATTGTGGAAGTGAACAAGCCATCAGGCAAACCTATTGCTGAAGGAGTCAAAATATGCTCTATAACATCTCTGGTGACTACAGCTGTAGAGTAACTCATGTTTTGTTTCCTAATAGTTCCAAGAAGCTGAGGAGAGAGAAAGGGAGAAACTGTTTTGGGCAGACCTGAAACAAAACTTTTGGCAATTATTTTTGTGAGCAATAAGACAAAAAAGTGGATCTTTATAATGTTGAAATGAAACATTTCAATTTGCTGTAGTATTTCTAGGATCTCTGACTAAATTAATCAGAAAACCAGACGTAATTTACATTTGGTAACATCACCTCTATTTTGCTAAACGCATCATAACATTTTGGTTGACCTAACTGGGCGTTTTCCAGCTAAAAATTCCAGCCATCTTTACTAATGTCATCATGTACAGACGTGTCTGCACTTCAGCTGAGGACCTCTTTGGTGCAGGAAGATGGCCTGCCATTAATATTTAGGAGTCATGTCTATTTGGGTGTAGGCCTGCAGCTCTGAGGCTGCTCGCCTGCACATCACAGGTTCCTCTTCCTACTGACACTCAAAGAGTTCCTACAGAAGCTCTTGAGGGGGAGCTGAAGGGGAGGCCCTGGCTCCCACCACCACCAGCGCTGCACACAGCACCCCAAGCACCACGGAGCTGACATGCTCAGCTGCAGAAAGGAAATGACTATGAAATTTCCCAGTCCACTAAGGCAAAAGACTACAATAGGCATAAATTACAGAAGAGTATTCCATAACTCCATAGCTCTAGGTAATTACTAAAACTTTTGAAGCTTTTGGAATCTTTTATTGTGTAGCTGCCCTAGCATAAAAACCCCCTAAGTTTTCTTAGTCTGCCTTCCTTTCAACTGTTCCTCCTTATAGCCTATGTTCACACAAATTCCACCACCAGCTTCTGCATTCTGAAGGAATGCTTATGCCAGGCCTGTTTTGTACAGCATCACTCAGCTTTTGCCATCTTGCCATCACTGACTTCGCTCCACCTGGGGCAAAGGCACTTTTCACTGCTTTTATCATGCCGTATGTGTCCACCACATGTGTCCACCGCATTCTCAAGAGCCTATGTCAGCAGAAGAGATTCTCTACTGAGGCTGAGTGGCTCAAGGCTTACAGCTCCTGGCATCGCTACGCCACTGGAGCAGGAATCCCATATTTCTATCCAGAACTTCAGAAAAATCCATATATTTGGTCCAGTACCTGCAAAGCAGGTCACATTTACTGCGCGCACGAGCACGTGTAGGTGGGAACGAGGGACTCTGCACATACCATATAGGGTTGTGCTATGCAAGCACAGCAGCCACGTGCCCAGGAGTCCTGTACATTCCCAGCTGCAGGGACTAGAATTAGGCTCCCGGTTCCTTGCCTTCCCTTCTCCCTGACAGGCAGCCCCTCTGCCTCATCACCCCCTTGCAGCAACCTTTGGGCAAGCAGCCCTTCCCCCAGAGCAGCAGCCTGTTCCTTACCCCCTGGATAACCAGACACAAAGACAAGAGCCATTGCACTACAACCTAATAAAAAAAAATGTGAGCTGGTGCTAAAGTTAGGGTTAGGATGGGCTGAGTGCATCAAATGCCTTAAGGAGAACAAATTTATCTTCCTCTTCCCTCCAGGACAGTAGCTCTGGACTAAGCAGGATAGTCTGGATTCAGTCTGGTGTGTGCCTCCAGCAACCACACAGCATTTGGGGATAAAAAAGCTGAGCTTTGCCCGCTTGCATTGAAATTTAAGTAATGCCTCATGTAGCTTTGTGGTGAGAGCAGCACTCTGTGAGACTGAGGTTAGTGGAAAGGCAATAAATGTAAATAGAGAATTCAGTACTAAAAAAAGCTTTCACAAAAAAATCCAATTGCTGTCATGACACAGATGAAGTTCTTGCTGTGCTGGAATCGATGGTGACTTCAGCAAAATTAGGATTTCATTGAAGGTGCTAAAGCCTCCTCTGCTTTTTTGCACACAGGGTTTTACGTATGCTCTTTTCTTATATTTGAAACAGAGAAATGTCTGGTATGGCAGTCTATGGACTACCTGACACACTTTCATACAAACAACAACTGCGCCATGCGTGTTTGTTTTTGAAATGATCACTCATATGATTCCACTTGAGAATTTAATACAATAAACATTGTTTCCTGAAAGTGTAAAAATATAACATTCTTCTACCATTAAAAGGAGATAATTCATCTAAAACCTCAGTATTCAAATGGCCTTTCAATATGAAGGATTTATGCTCTTACTGGCAAACACTAGTGCATCCAGTCTCAGCAAAAGAGCCGATGCTTTTAAAATTAGCCTTTGCAGAAGAAGGAAGATCTAAGGAAGCAAAGACAGGGACCTGCCAAGTAAGACACCACTGCGTTGGAAGCAACAAGGTAAGAACCACGCTGAAAGGAACATGCAGCAGCATCACTGGCCTGTTAAAACAGAATTCACACAAGAACAAAAGAAACTGTTCTCACTGTGACTTTGTAGCTTGAGGCAGCAACACTGACTTGTCAAACAATGAACACATCACTCATGGCTAGTCCTGAGAGCCTCTTCACAAAAGGGGTGGTGCTTACCAAGAACCTGGGCTTCTCTACTTTTTCCCCTCAGAAAATCACTGTCACAGATATGAAATGTCACGATGAATAAAAAGACAGAAGAGAAGAGATACGTCCCTTTCATCCAAAGGGCAACACAGTCAACTATGAGGTGCATAAAAACAGCAGGTGCCCTGGTTTGGCACGCTGGCCTCCTGACCCAAAGGTGAGCATGCCCAGTGCCAAAAGCATCATCATCATCATCATCAGTGTAATGATGTAATCAGTGTAATCAGTAATCATCTTTGAATGAAAATCACGCTCAAGTCTTTACCTCCAAATCAGAAGGCACTCTCTGTTGTTTTAGCTGCACCTCCAGCAGGTCCTT
>JAOXNG010000001.1:197228525-197238867 GCA_028566535.1 Scolopax minor | reverse complement strand
ATCAGCAAACTTGCTGAGGGTACATTCCATCCCTTTGTCCAGGTCATTGATGAATATATTGAAGAGGACTGGACCCTGAACTGACTCCTGGGGAACACCACTTGTTACAGACTTCCAGCTGGATTCTGTGCCCCTAATCACAACTCTCTGAGCTCTGTCAATTCACTTAACCGTCCATTCATCTAACCCACACTTCCTAAGCTTAGGTATGAGGATGCTGTGGGAGATGGTGTCAAAAGCCTTGCTGAAGTCAAGGTAGACAACATCCATTGCCCTCCTTTCATCTATCCAACCAGTCAAGCCATCATAGAAGGCTATCAGGTTAGTCTGACATGGCTTCCCCTTGGTAAATCCATGTTGACTACTTCTGATAGCCTTTTTTTCCTCCATATGCTCTGAGATGACAATCAGGCTGAGGCATTCCATCACCTTTCCAGGGATGGAGGTGAGGCTGAGCAGTCTGTAATTTCCCGGTTCCTCCTTCTTGCCCTTTTTGAAGACTGGGATGACGTTGGCCTTTCTCCAGTCCTCGGGCACCTCGCTTGTTCTCCAGGACCTCTCAAAGATGATGGAGAGCTGCCCTGCAATGATTTTGCCAGCTCCCTCGGCACTCTCGGGTGTGTCCCGTCCGGCCCCATGGACTTGTGGATATCCAGCCTTCTTAACTGATCTCTAACTTGGTCCTTTTTCCAAAATGGTTTCAGGACATAGCTTATATTGGGTGCATTCACATCCTGTGCAATCACTCAGTTACATTCATATCTCACATAACACTAAAGGTCTGTGGATATTTAGAGTGTCTGATTTGGACATTTGAGAGCAGTTGTTTGTAATCTGGGGAGACAGCTGACCATGCACGTTTGCACTTTTGAAACCAACTAACAAGCAGGTCAATAGGTTTCCTGTTCACACTGGAGTATGCAAAAGGAGCTTCATCAAATTCTCACTTCTTGTGTCAAGATACCTCTTCTTAGGCATCAACAGAACAGATTCAAAAGCAACTTCAAATATGACAGATCCCTTACTGAAATGAGAGACTCATTCAAAAGTCGTAAGGAACTTTATGATCTCTGGAGGTCTATATATTAACAAGGCACTTTTGCTTCAGTTCAACAACATTGAATTGCTATGATAAAGGATTTAATTAATGTTCATATCCTAAAACTTGGAAGAAGTGCAAGAGAAGATTTGACTATTAAAAGTGACTACAAAAAGACTCATTAAAACTGGTGCAAGGACTTACGTTAATTCCCAGCTGCTGCAGGGCCATGAGAATTACATCATTTGCTGTATCAACATTGGTTACACTCAGGGTTTTTGACTGTGAATAGAAAAAAGTAGAAGGAGAAAGTGGCATTAAAAATCTGGATTTGCAAAGAGTGTCTGAAATGCAATAGCTCTGCATAATTCATAGTTGGAAAAGCTGAGACTATCCTGTTAAAATTTTACTTGATAACTAAGTTATCATACGTAGATGAAGACTGATGTTTGATTCCTCTGTTTTGTCACATACTTTCTGTATTTGCTCCCTGCTTCTCCAACAGCTTCATCAGAAAGGAAAGTGCCATGATTACTGGGGACAAGACATCCACATTAAAATATGCAAAAAAGACACAGCCACTAACTCACTTTAGACACTGCATGAGAGAAATGTAATGCTTTGGTTAATTTAAAAGCATGCAAGTTTCCTTAGAAAAAATGAAACATTTCCATTATTTTTTTCAGTGAAATAAGAGGTTCTCATACCAATTGTTAATAATTTCTGTCCTTTTCTACTGCAGATATCCCTGGTAAGAAAATAGCGTACACAGGCTGTTCATCTCTATGTCCTTTCCCACATTTCATATAGATTTCTCAAAGCTAGATTTGGCTTAGTACCAGAGGCACTTCCTCTCGGTAATCTTTCATCCAGTTAAAATGCTACCTCTCCGACAGCCTCCAGAATCTGCTGATCAGCAGGGTGGAAAAGCATGGGTCAGCAGAAACACTGCTTTCTGCATAGTGATGGTGACCAGCACGAAGACCCAAGTTTTGTGTCGGAGGAAGCGTCTCTTTCCACAAGGCAGCCTTTTCAGTGTGAGATTTCAGCACCTGCTGCCTGGCACCAGCATCGCTCCCACAGGGCTGGGCAATGCTCTGTACCCACACTGTGGGTGCTCTTTTGCAGGGCAGCACATCTCAAACACCCCAGGATCAATGACTCCACCCTCAGCGCCGCTGCCATCACCTTGCAGAGGCAAAATTGAGTAGGGAGAGGGTGTCCAGAGCAGTTTTTTGCTTGCATCATCACACCTACCCTGGCCCCACTTCCAAGCACAAGTTACTGAGCTAGTATGGCTCTGCCAACAAGACTGCTACACAGCTTTTGGACTGGGGCTGGTTCGTGGCCAACCTAAAGCCCTGGCAGAATGAACACGTGTCCACTGCAACACAACCGGGTACATCTAGTGGCCCAAAGATGGGAGAGCCAGCAGAAAATGTTCACTGCCAGTCCCAAGACAGTTTGCTATACCCTGCTCCCCTGTGTAGCTTATCAATTTTATACTGGCTATAGGATATGCAGGTGAAACAAAGCCCTGACATTTTGCATTTAGAAAAGATCTGAGCTGTACATTTGTGTAAGTCCCTGATGGTAACAAGCTGTCATGGCAATCAAAGGAAGGTAGTGAGAATACCGTATCTCTTGCTTCAGGACATATCTGAACGCTCATACTATAAAAAATTTAACATTTGCCTGAAGCAATGACATCTGGTTCTCAGGAGTAGGTCAGCACATTTGCATAAGTTTTGCTTTTGGCTAGAATATAATAAAACGGTTTGTGTTTTGTGTTCAGCCTTCTTTACCTTCCAAAAATGAAATAATTCTTGGCCATCTCCAGCTGCTGTAGCCCAGGGACCACAGTAGCATAAGAACTATTTGCATCACAAAGTTTCCATCTGCTCCTGCACTGCTCCTCCACTGTTTTATTACTGCTAATAGCTAGACTACAGTGTGTCATTTGTAGGACTGTGAGGATCAGGAAACCGTATTTGGCACATAAGATAATTTTAACTAAGGAAAAAAGACATTTAAAAAAACCCCAAACAAATGCTGGTACAGAGTGTAACACCTGAGAGCATGTATTATTTATAGACATTTACACCTGAGTACACCTTGATCTACAGTCCTGCATTTCACCTATAACAATTAATTGCTACTGTTTATTAACATTTGTCTTAGTGACCTGGCAATTCTAAGTATTATTGTTTATCTTAATAATGTTTTTCTGAAAAAAAAAAGGCAGACTCCTTTATGCTTACATCTTTGCAAATATAAAATTCTAAGTAGAGATTCACTGTGAGGCAAAGACCTCCAATGAAGTCTAATGTCTGTAAAGATTTCTTGCATCCCTGCAAATGCTCTTTAGGCTTCTGAGCCTAGAAAGAAAGGATGAATGTATAAGAAGCAGAGGAAGAATGGATGGATGATCACTGAATGCTAGAGTATCCCTAGGGAGCTGGCTACTTACAAGAATTTGAAGTGGTTAAAAATGACTTAATAAAAAAGGTACCTAGTAAAAAAGACCTTAAAAAATCACCCCGTGGATGACCTTTCTTCACCAGTTTACCTTGTGCATATAAATTTACCAACATCAGCTAGTTGATCAAAAGCATGTTTGGGGCAATTTCAGGGTATTCGTATACATAGCTTTACTGACTTGCAGTCATTATAAACAATAAAAGACATTGGAGCTTTGCAGAATTGAATGAAGGCAGCTGTGGGTTCAGATCAGCTTTAAAAGCCCAAAAAGGGTACATTGTACTGGCATTTCTGAAGATGCTTATGCATAAGTTCCGCTAGAGGTGGTTTTTGGGACTTCACACTGTACAGTCTTTAGTTTGTGTGCCAGAACCAGTATTTCTTACCAAGCACACTGTCTTTAAAAAGGAACTCATGTATTAAACACAGGAAACAAACATTTCAGAGCTACATATGCCGAATCTTTAAAGAGGCTGGATCCTTAAAGAAGGTTGCAACCCAAAGGAACCCTCACAATTTCCAAAGGATTTACAGGTGAATAGCACTCATAGGTGATGTCATAGGTGATGTGGATTTAGACACAACCCCCCCTTTAGCTCAAGAGCACTTACATATGCACAGGTTCCCACGTCTTTTGCAATTATCTTCAGAGGAATGCTTTTAGGATAGTCTTTTTCCTTCTCTTCTCTTATTCGACTGATGAAACAAGTACAAAACAAGTAAAATTTTAATATTGCAAATGTAAATAGCAAGAGGAAGATTTAAATAGCAATCAAGCAATAATTGGATAAGAAACAGATTGTTTGAAGATATACTGCAGTAGAAAGATCTCTGAGGACAAGAAAACATCCAGCAGTAACTGGAAGAGATGCTGACCATGGCCCCCAATATGTCCTGTTGTATTAAAGTTAATTGTAGAAATCAGTGTAAGCAGCAGAGAAACTGGATTTAAAAAATCAAGCTAAAATTACCCATCATTGTGATGGCTCAGCCTGCACTACACAGGCTCNNNCCTAAGAGACAAATATATTAAAACCAAAGTTTTGGACTTTAACTGAACAAACAGCTTTTATTGCTCAGTTTTGCTAATTGCATTCTAGTCCTAAAGAGCTATTTTGGTAGCAATAGCAAACTGAAAATTTCACATCAGCACCTCCTTACTATTCACAAATTAAACCACCATGAGTAGTTTTCTGTCCAAACACTGACTGAAATAAGAAAGCTCGACTTACACAAACCCTCCCACCATACCCTCCAGCTTGGGGTCCATTTTGTAAGACCAAAATACCGCCAGCCATGAGCAGCAGATAGATTAGAACAGAGGTTCCTGAGCTGGGCTTGCTTAGATGCCATCACCATGGAAAGAGCCCTAAGCTCAACTAGAGCAATGGTGGCAGAGGCTCTTACAGCTGCATAAGGAAGGGACCATGTGTGCTAGCAATCGTTCCAGTTTTGTGCTGAGCCTTGTTCAGGCACAGTAAAGTGATCCCCTCCTTGCATAGTGATCATTGCACAAGCAACACATACCATCTTCTGCAGGGAGAAGGCATGAGTTGTTATTTTCCTTAATATCACCTTGAAAGAGCTTATCTATCATGATGGCATAGGTACCACAGCTTGGGAATCACTGGTCTAGATGACTGGGACTCTTTTCAGTGTCCTCATAGACTGTATAATAAAGTACCTTTGCAAAAAAGACAGCCATGTTTCCTTTTGTTCTGCAGACCTGCAAGAAAAAAAGAGACAAATCAGCTATCATTCTTATAGCAAAATAGTCCTTGTACAAACCACAGTGAAATGGACTGCTTCTTGCTTGCAAGTGCCATAAATACCTACAAAAGATTTTTTAAAAGTAATTCCAGATTTGAACAAAACATCTGTTTTCCTGTAAAATCAACTGGCAAGCCTGCCAGAGATCAAAAGCCCCAGTTATCAGTTTTTATCACAGAAATTAAAGCTTTACTGGTGAATTCAGTAGGAAATGGGTTGAGTTCTTAAACTAATGTCCAAATAGAAGAGGACACTTTAAAATAGGAGCTTAATTCAAATGTTTAAAGGTATTCCTCAGGTATATAGACTTCTTTCCACTTTCACTATTCTAATTTTCTTCTTATTTATTACTTGATTTACCACCACATTAAAGAGTACACATAAGCCATGATAAAAAAAGGTCCCATTGTACTTAGTAGGGTTTAACTTTGGACATTTTAGGGCTTATCTCATTTATCTTTATCTCATTTATACACTTTCAAGGATACAAACTGTCCAGTTAATTTAGCTATTAATAGGATACTGCAAGGGATCTAACCTAATTTTGCTTCAACTTTCTTGATTTGAATCCTTCCCCAGATGGAGTAACTGCTATTCCCACTGCTGCTTCTGCGAATTTTTAAAATTTTCAGAGCAGGCTTTTAGGCAACTTAAAACCTAATGAATGATGCCATGAGGAGAATGCACCTTCTTAACATTGAAAATGTGATTCTCCTTTGGCTGCTTCAATTCTGTCACTGTTGGATATGCATCTATGGACTCAGGAATGACATTTTAGATTTTTCTGTCTACTGCCAGACATAAGATAATTTCACTTCTATAAAAACTTTGACCTGTTTTGACTGAAGCTAATGCTTTCCTATCCGACTACTTTCTGATAGCTATAAAGGATCACGTACTATCTCTAGATCAAAGCTCATGTTTATCAGCAAGAGTTCAACTGAAAATCAATAGAAAATTTCAGCTTTGTTTCAGGACTATTAAGTGAAAAAAACATACACAGGGCAACCAGCTCAATGGGGAGCAGTTTGTGCACAGTATTCTCTTTGGATATGGCCAACGTGACACACAAATTAAGCTGCATGCGTCAGCTTTTGCTCTTTGTTGGTAAAGAGGAAAATGAATTTTCTGAGACCCAGCCAAATTACTGTGCCTAAGCAGCTGGGATTTCAGGGGGATGGTGCCCTCCCTTATGCAAAGTGACGACAGAGCCCTCCCGTTGAGACTAAAATTATCCTAATCACTGAAATTACCTCTACAATCCTTATGTGTGCTACAGTCAATGCTGCAAAGAAAGACCTAAAATCTTTCACTCTCTTACAACTCAGAGATTCTGCTTTAAGAGGAATTTTGACATTTTCTCTTGCACAATTAAATTAAAAAGAGAAAGACAAGGTGAGTATTTCACTGTATGTTTCCTGCTACTTCCAATACAAGCTTTTCTGTTTAAAAGTGTCCTACTATGGTCTCTTTGATCCTTTCATTAGCTTGGCTTTTTATTCTTTGTGGTTTGTCTTACTAATTAGCCAAGGTGTTTGCCACATTATACCCTAAATAAAGAGAATTTCCACTGAGCAAGTTTGCAGCACAAATAGTGCTTCATCAAATCACCCATTTTCTCAAATTTTCAAGTGGTAACTGAATATCACTGTCACATTTGCAGAAAGATAGAAGATGAAGCATGGAAGGTAAGTGAATTGTTCACAGCACTAGAAGAAACTGGTTTGAAAATCATGGAGTTCCTGCTTCCCATCTCCACTGGGGCTGAAATGAATCTGTGACAGTCTTGTTACCTATCAGCCTAAAAACATTTAAGTAACTTGGTAAATAAAACATATCTCAATTCTTACCTGAAGTTTGCCACACAGTTCGTGGTGGGCCATCCCAAAACAAAGGACTTCTCTGGGTCTGTGCTGCCTTCACAGACTTCTTCTGTACAAAATGCTGTCCACATCTCACAGAGACGTGCTTGGCACTTTAGTTTGAAATGAGAGTGTGACCTGCCGGCAGAAATGCACAGGTATGTCACACACATGAAAAGACAGCAATGCAGGTTAAACAACTCAGAGTTCCTTCTTTCTTCAGGCACATGTGAAACATACATTGGAGCTGATGGAAGAAGCACTATGTTTTAGTTAGGAAAAAAAATGTTTCTTTGAGTTTCATATAAAAATATGTCATTCACCTAAAATATATCAATTTCATCTAAATGGGATCAACAGCTATGTTATATGTGAGATAAATAGGTTGTTTGTGGCATTCCTGGACATCTCCTTCTGGAGAAAAACTTCTACCCATGTCTAGAGATCCCCTCCAAATCTCACCATGAGGCAAAGATTGCCACTTGTATGGGATGCCTTTCAGTGACTTTGATGCCATTGAGGAGTTTAGAGTATAGTTGGGATTGCTTAGACCCAGGGTCAACAATTGTAGTGAGTTTAAGTAGTGACAGCCAAGCCATCCTGAAGAAAGAACTGCCATTTGTGTTAACTACACCACAGGTCACATATAGCCTCCATGAACTAGCTGCATAGTAGCTTTAAGCCTGCATCCATTGGAAAATGAGCCAGGACTTTGTACATTCTCAAAATAACTAGTTATTTACAAGGAAGATATATAATTTCCCCATTTTTTAAAAAATGTGGTTCTTCTTGTATTTTATCCTATTAAACATTAGAATCCAGTAAAGGTCAGATGTATAGACTTGCACTTCTTTATTTGAACTTTTTTCTTTTACTTAATTTCCTCATGATAAATCTCCTTATTTTGAAGGACTGACAGGCACCAGCACTGTCAACAAGTATAATTTCACAAGGTCAGCCCAGCTCTGCAGCAATGCAGAAGCCCCTCACTTCAAGGCAGGTTTGTGCTGGAGACCTTCCAGACCAAATGACCTGAGTGATGGTTCTCCTGTGCCAGCAGGGAAAGGCTGGAGGAAAAGCATCCCCTCCCTGAAAATATTTTGCCCTTCTAATCCAAGGACTGCAAGCAAGAGCATGTCAGCTCAACACTGTGTTGCAAATGTGGACGGGGACAGTGCCAGCCACCATAGGTGATTAGTGCTCTATAAATAAATATGCCAGGTAAGCAGTTTCTTAGAGCTTTGATACACATGGGCTACCTTCTCTGAGATTAGTCTCATTTACAAGGTACTTGATTTAGGACAGACTGAACTAATACAGTCTGAAACATAAAGGTACTTGAACCTTGCAGCTTTAAAGAGGACGCAGATGAACTTGTAGTACCCTGACTGCTCTGAGGTTTCCAGCTGACATTATGCTTACAGGTGGGGGGTGGTAGAGCAACCCAGCAGTAATTACAGTGGTGGGCAAGAAAGGACCATCAGTGCCCATCACACTTGGCAAAAAGGTACACTTCAATTAGACTGCCATAAAATACTGTAAAATACCATCTCAAGTTCATGCATTTTTTTGAAGTCTACCGCGGTGTTTCCTGGTCAGCTGTACACTTCACCTCTCTTTGCTCTATCACGTTTTGTGACCCCATCAAAGAGAAGCTTAAAGTACAGGAGAACATTTCAACGTGCTCGTCCACAAATCAGTTTGTGATGCAACATGTCAAATCTGTTAAGGATACAGAAATATCTGTAACTCACTGACCACAGAATGAACTGTGAAAACGTAGACTTACAAAAAAATTACAGCTGTGAATTCTTAGGTAGATGTTAATTAATGAATGCCTGATCTGGCTCCACTGAATCTATCTGTTGACCCTCCCCATCTCCTCAATTTCTTTTTTCCCATTTCCCAGCACAGGGAACTCTCTACATGCTGTTCATAAAGCCAGACCCCTACGGTGCCAGTAGCGGGTGTCAGCAGGGTGTTGGCACAAGGACAAAGATGTTCTCCAATCATGCTTGATGTATATTCTTACCCTGTTTGCCAGTCACAGCTCTCAGCTGTTATCAGCATTCAAGTGGCCTGGTTTCCAGAGGTGCTGAAACAGTAGACTCCATTAACATCTAGAGAGCCTGAAGTATAATTTTATCTCTATCCATATGTCCCTTATGCAGTCCATGGGTTCTCAACATTTGTGAAATGTGGGTCTTCTATTTAAGTGCCAAAGCATTACCTCCAGAAACGAATGTATCATCACTGACTAAAGAAGCCGCATGACTGAACATGTGAAACATGGAAAGCGTAACAACCTATCAAAGGTTTTATTTTTATTTTAAGGAAGTAAGTCCCATTGCAAGTTTTACATTGTAAATATCAGCCAGATGCAGAGTCCACTGAAATGAACCCCAAAATCATGAACATCTGTCGATTTTGATGCACCCCAAATTGTGCCACCTCTGCAAAGTAAACTCAGTTGCTTTTGCTTTCTGTAAGTGGCAATTCGATACCTCGAGGCTGTTAACAGATGGAAGATTAACTTCTCTCTAGATTTGCTAATCTCCTTAATAGGACCCTCTGACAAAAGCATTAATGGATCTACGGTGAGATTGCTACTTTAATTCCATGTATGTGCTCAACTATCCATTTCTATGGCCAGCCACATGGGGAAAATAACCTTAAAGTGTCAGTGCATACATGCATGCATGTATTGCAATGGAGAAAGAGGAAGCCATTTCTCAGTGCCTCCCACACAAAAACATTTGTTAGAAACCTTGATCATTGAACAGACAGATGCTTGAAATATATAAACTCCACCAAATTAAAACACACAATGTCTGTAAGGATTCTAATCAATATACAAAAGACACTATAACATTTTACACTTGGTTTACATTTAACGTTGGTTTAGTGAGAAAAATACTTTCAATCAATTTATGACTTGTTCTTCACATGAAGGCAGGAGAATGTGGGGCAGCAGACAGAAGCACAGCATGTGAGTATTGTTTTTTATAAGCTGGGCTAATGCAGGATACAAAAAGGTAACAGTCTACATTTCAAGAATATGATTAGAAAGTAGCTGAAAACAAACCCACAGGCACCTTGTCCACAGTCAGACCGGTGGCAAAGAGGATTTACCCCCTACAAATTTCCATGGGAGCAATGCCAATTCCCTGCCTTTAACCAGGAGCTCAGC
>JAOXNG010000001.1:197041132-197053575 GCA_028566535.1 Scolopax minor | reverse complement strand
GTCAGAGAAAATGCTGGTTTTTTGTTTGTTTGAAGTCATCCTTGGAAGGGTGCAGGAAAAGAATGCAAGCTGTCTTACAGAGCAAAGCACTGACCTTAGCTCACTTCTGAGTAGAGGGAAAAGAATGCGTGCAATGTCTTTTTTGCCTCTCCTACTCATTTTCTCCTCAGCCTCTGGTACAGGCAGCCAGAAGAGAGGAAAAGGCCAACCCTTCTCTCGCCATCCCAGGAGGACACCACCAAAGCATTGTGTGGAGCAGAACCCACACTCCCAAATTCACTCTGTCTACAAGAGATTTTTATGGTTCCTGTCATTCCAGAGTTCTGCCAAAATATGCTTATTTGTGCACTATCACTCAAGATAATCAGGGTGATCTATTTGTTATTACCAATAAAATTGAAACACAAATATTAATTCGAATTACCTATACTGTAAAAGAATTTAGGAATAATTTCTAATGCCCACCATTTAAAAATCTCTGTTCAGAACTTATGCCTCTTCACATCACTGTTTGATAATACTTCTCAGCCAGAGTTGCAGTCTGCTGGTACAGCATAAAAGCAAAATTATCAGCTACATATAGACTGTACGAACATAAAGCAGAGACAGTTTAAAGGTATGAGGGTAATAATGTCTTTTCTGTCAAGCTCAGAAGTACTTTGTTTGATATTTCCTAATGTAACAAGCTCTTATGGTGCAGATGCACAAAATAGCCATTACTGACATCACATCAGTCTGCATCACCTGAAGGTGGTAATTTCCATGGTGGTTTGCTCATTTCAGCTATCTTTACGGAATCACTTTGACCCAGGTGCCATATTCCCCACAAGCAAAGAATGGCGTAATAGAATCCCACTCCAATGCTGAGAGAAAGCACTGAGCAGATTTCCAGTGACCAGAAAGAGACCCAACAGAAATCAGGCAGAGGCTCCGTTCCTACTGTGGCAGCAATTTCCTTCAACAGTCAGCTACCTGTAGATCCAAACCTCCTGTTTTATTTCTCTACAAAGGGAAAGCACAAGCTAAATGCATGTAAACATTTATCATTTTTTGAACTAAAACACTGAGCATTATTTGATTTGGACATTGAATTTATTTGGTTTTCACACAACCTCAGTCATACAAAAGCTGCACTTCAGAAAGCATTTCTTACCTGAAAGGTAAACTTAGTATTACTTTAAGCACCAGCAATACATTTGACAACAGAGTACATGAAAGCAGGAAATATATGCATAAAGATAAGCCAACTCTACATTGGAACCATGTTTTCTGCACCTCTACATTGTGGGGCCTGAAGTCTCCAGGATAACCTGCACGTTCCTCGCTTTGCAGGTTTGAGCCCCAGAACCAGCTGGACAGACCCAAGCCTAAGCCACTAAGGACAGACATGTATTTGATGTTTCCAGAGCAGATAGCAAGAATTCTATCTGGAAATATTCCTTAACTTCTGCTCCTTCATGAAAACCGTGAGCTGTGTCTGGGCATCAGTTCTGTCACACAGACAGAAATAAACCAAAGCCTCCGTAGGTGGCGAGAGCCAAGCGCAGGCGGGCTTCTCAGTGCCAGCTGACTTATCCCCCCTCTCCCTGGACAACCCACAGAGACATGGGGAAAGAGGGGCAGAGAAAGGGCCAGCAACTGAAGTGAGTGATTGTGCATCTCAAGCTCTGGTTCTCAAAGAAAAAAAGACAGTTGGATAGGACAAACATTGCTGAATCTTTGCTATTAAACGAAACCAACTCTCATTATTTCTGCACCTGCCTTGTAATTGTGACAAGCAGGGTAAAAGCAAATGAACTTCAGTTAATTTTAGTTTTCTGAAACCACATAAAAATGAAGCAAAATTTGGATTTGGAATATTATCCATGTTGAAACAAAGCTTTATAACACCTTCTGAGACAGCCATAAAACCGTCGCTGCATATCAAAACAATGAAAGGACAGCCCGGTGCGTGTTAATGCAGGAGCTTTACAGTACATTACACCTCTTGGCTATTTTTATAGATTTATAAGAACCGAATTTCCCAGTCATTCTACCTACCCACAGGCACCACTGCCATGGATATAAGTCATTCACCCACTCACTCTATGCAAAGTGTCAGATACTGAGTGCCCAGGACCAGACCGATTACTCACAAAACCAAGAGGACCACGAACAGCTACCCTGTGGGGAAACACCAAGTTCAAAGCTATCGTTTTCTTCCCTTAAAAATACACTTCTTTTCAGAAATGCAGAAGCTCTGACAAACCACAGAAACAGAAAGAGTGAAGCAGCCAGTATTTCAGTTTGATAATATATCCTAATACAATAACTCAATAAGGGTGGACATTAGAGCCTGGATGAACAGTCTCAGACCACCACGGTTAGTGAACGGTACCTGTAATAAGCTTTATATTTGTACAGTGAGCAAATCCACTCTTCTCTGTCCTCAATAGCATATGCCAGATCTCATGGACAGGAGCTTTTGTGAAGCCTTTGTAATATGCTTCTCCCCAGCTCTATTTCTACCATCATTAGTTCTCGTTTCCATGGGAGCTCTCCAGGCATTAGCCCTACAAAAGTCACCTGAATTACCGAGGAACAGGGAATAAAACACCTGCAGAGATTTCACAACTGTGCCCAGAGGTTTCAACTGTTGTATACATTATTTTTAGATGATGCCCAGTTTCCAGGCATTTGGTCCACATGGGGCTATCCTGTTGATCTATTGTGTGTTTCAAGAGCCAGTTCCTTGGTCTGCTGCGTTTCTGATTATCTGACAGGAACTTCTATTTATTTCCTAGCAGTGAAGCAGAAAATGTTTCATGATTTAATGAGCCTACAGGTAAAAGTAATTTTAAAATACATGTCATCCTCAGAGATCAAGTGGATGTGCCACAATTTTAGATCCTGTACAGTTTATTAAGCAGAGAATAATACATGTCACAAAAGACATTCAATAAACCAGAAGAATACTATTTAAATGATTTGTGGGTGGTCAGTCAGGGAACATTTAACACATTTCTGATGATGGAGAGCTATTTAATACATGTCCAGAAACAGAAAGAAGTAGATACATAAAAAGGCTACTGGGAAGTCATTCACCACCGCAAGCTCTCAACACCAGATAGCTGCTGGGCACCCTGTGAACTGTAAGTTTGGTGGCAGCAGAATTTTAGATGATCAGAAGGCCCCATCATTAAGAAACATCTTTTTGAGTACTGCCTCTATTAGAAGCTTCAGAAAAAAGCTACAGCAAATCTGTAACGAAGACTTTAGCACCCTTTCCCCATAGGAAGCCAACTTCTGACTCACCTGCTCCATCAGAGCTTCAGGCTGTAGTCTCAGAAGCACCTGCTCTTCTACAAGCCAAAAGAAATTCAGATGACCTAGATAAATGTGTGACAGGGATGGCAGGAAGTAGCATACCCTGCAACAGAGGAAGATCCTGAATATCAGACTATACCTAGAGTGCAGGCTAATGCTAGTGCTACTATCTGAGTAAGCAGAGGAACATAAAAAAAAAAAAAAAAAAAAAGAAAAAAAGCACCACTGGCCCTGAGAGAGACCTGGGTGAGCACTAGAAATAACGTCTATGGCACTTCTTACTATAAAAGGATTTATTTCATAAGACACCCATATAAAGTTTCCCTATCACTGAACCTATTTTGATAAGAAGAGAACATTTGCACAACAGTGTAAGAGCAATCATGGAACATGGAGGTATTAAGTAATTTTTTCAATTTAATTATTTTGTGAGCTTAATCATTTTTTTTATTTAAAAAAACAAACAAACAAAAAAAGCCCCACAAAAAAAGTCCCACAAAAATATTAGAATGATCAAATTCATCATGAATCCTGGTAAAGCTATATTTAAAGTATTATAAATACAGATGTTTGTCCATTTGGCTGTAAAGCAGATGGAAAAGATTCATTATTAGCTGAATTCAATTTGTACAAATTATATAGGATTAACTCCTCCCCCTTCAACATTAAAAACCAAGTGTCAACAGCAAAAATTAAATTCCAAGACCCTAGAAATTTTTGCACATTAAATTTTTACCCTGGACAATGTGAGATTTATGGAAACAGTGTATTTCTCCAAAAAGTTTTTCTCATTTAAGAATTACATGGAATGCAATACAAGTAAGTGTCTTACACAGTAAATGTCTTACACAGTAAATGAGTGTGACACATGTAACTCTCCAAGCAGCCACATTTAGGTCCAGGATTATGATGCTTCCCACAGACCTGCAACATCAGACATCACATTAAGTCCCTGTATCGTCAGCTATTGACACTAGCACCTCTACATAAATTGATTTTTCACAAAGTTGGCCTTCAGGCCCAAAAAAAATTGCCAGTCTGGGTAATTTTAAACCATCCTGTTCTCTGAAATCAAGGTGCCTAAAGTTGTGATCTAAATTATAACTGAAGGACAGGATATTTCAGAATTCAGAGTGCATGGTCAACCTTAATTCAATTCATATGGCATCTAGTTTGCAATATGGAAATACCCCACTTTTTGACTAAATAAAAGCTGCTTGATTTTGAAGCTTAAACCTTTCACAATTTTTTGTTCCTCTCGTTCCTCAGAAGATACAAACTAACTCTGATCTGTCAGACATCTCTGTGAAACCTCAAGGAAAATTCAAACTTGAATCTTCAGTGTAGGCATAATTAGACCAGGCAGGGATTCAGCACATCAGAAATAGTGCTGAAGAACAACTTCTTCATGAAAAGGTTACTCTGTCGTTCTAGACTTCCTCTGGAATAAAAATGATGTAACAGAGAGGACTAGTTGACCTTCACAATTTAATATAAACACAAAAAAATACTCCTTTCTGATGCATATGAAGCTATTTCATTACTACTGTAGAATAGCACTATGTTACCAAAATAATTTTCAATGGTTTTAAACACATAATTTTTTTCAAACTAGATATTATATCCTACAAAGCAAAATTTAATTATGTTAAAACTGCCCAGAGCAACCTTAAAAGCAATTTAATTTTTCAATAAGCTTCACAGATATAATTTTAATTGTAACTTAACGAGCTTAAAATAAGCATAGTGTGGATATAATACCCTCCTCTGAGTCCCTTAGAGTCACTGTCCAGAGAAGATTTAATCTCAGCAACCATGGCTAAACAACATAAACTCTCTCCTATTGAGTGGTAAAATGTACGTAGTGATTCTCAGTGCTTTATAATTAGAAAGATTAGCATTTTATAGCCATGGATACCATAAAGTGTGTTTCTCTCTAAAAGAGAGATGTTCCTCCCATGAAAGAAACCAGAAAACCAGAGTTAAGCCCTACAGCTGTTAAGCCCTCAGTGGGAAATGCCATACAACTGGAAGAGTCAATCACTCCAGCAACAGCAATGTTTCCAAGCAGCCCCATCTGTTGGCTTTCACTCCAAGGAGTCCCCAGGCTTTCACTCCATTTTCCCCAGGAAATACTGGCAAAAGAACATTTTTTTCCCCTTTTTTTCATTTGTAGGTGAAGAAGTCAGTTACATGGAACTGCTCAGCATTACATTTTAATCTACAGTTCCTTGAGTTTTATGGCATGAATTTCTTTCTATGATCTGATTCTTCAAGTTGCTGTACTTTCAGGAAAGGTGCTTTGAAAATTTAAACAAACTCTCACACAAGTCAACAATGAGCTATTGCTGTTATACCTGGTCATGAATCACTCTACAGTCACACTTCAGATTTTAAAAAACCTTTTTCCTACCTTTGCTAAACAAAGGGGGTGAAGCACATGATAGACTACATGAGGTAAATACAATAGCAAGAAGCAGAAATGCTCACACTGGGATCGAGGAGAAAGCTTATGTCTCCAAATTCAAGAAGCAATTTAGAAAGGTCTAGTCTACCACTGCCAAAACGCCCTGGTTGGAAGGGTGGGACCCTAAGTTCTCCTGGCACCCTGCGTTTTGGTGCATGCTGAGAGTAGCACAGCCCAAGTGCTAAAAAAACTAAAAGTTAGAAGTCCTAAAACCTAGAAGCAGGTCAGACATTAGGTCCCTCATGCTGTCATTTCTACTTCAGTTTAAACCACAGTAGACAGAGTTCCAACCCTGCAGAGTTGCAGATGTGCAACTTTGACATGGGCATGTCAGAGCCTGAAAGTGAAGTAACTCCTACCCCAGGTTTTAACATGACGCTCAAAATAGGGAAATTTTTTCAAGTAGATGTAAAAACAGTAAAGCATATGGCCTGATGCAAAGTTAGAGAAGGTCCATCAGAAAGCCCCATAAAGCCCATGGAAAGGCACTTGCTGACTGCAGTGTGATTTGGATCAGACTTTTATTGCATTACTTACAGCTCTGGAATCCACAGGTGTAAAGACGCCCTGCACACAAATCCTTTAAAAGGGAAATAGAAAGGCAACACCCTCTGATTTCTCATTCCAATTACAAATTTTGAAGCAAAGGCAAATAGTCAAAATAAATATGTGTTTTCACAGCTGCTCATAATATCTTAAAATACATAAAGCTTGAGTTATAACTGATTTTTCTACTTTAGAACTGCATCATAACTTCCGCCCCCATATGCATTTGCTCAGAGGGCCTGCTAAAATAATTTGCCAAGAATGGGAGTGCATTGCCATCTGCTAGAAGTCGAACAAGACTGAAGCAGGCTTTACCCACTTTTTTTAAATAATCTTGTCCTTATATCGCCATAAATTTCTCCTCATCCTCTGTTTTGACATGACCTATTTTCAGTTTCTGAATGAATCCTCAGGTCATGAATAACAGTAATAATAAAAGTAATAAAAAGAGTAATAATTTAGGCAAGAATCACTGAAGTCAGAGAGGAAGAACACTAAGCAAGCAATGAAGTCTGCCTCCTTATAACTACATGATTATATTTACATTGTCTCATTTACAGTTTCAGTACATTTTATAACCTGCCAATTGTTGATGTTACAGGACTGTGCTCCTCTTGCTTCCTTTCAGAAGTGATTAGTAATGTAACAGTTCTTATTCCCACAAAGCATTTCTTCATATTATGTGAGCATTTAGGATTACCCTTCTTATATGTATCTATATCAGTTATTGCTTACTTCAGAGAAGTTTTGACTATTCTATATCATATATCTGACTCTCAGAGATGATAGGAAAGCTGTAGCCATTCCCTCTGTGTCAAAGTGGCTCTGCAGTTACTTCTCCAGCATTTCTAAACAAGGTTCCAGCATGGAGCTACAACAATAATGGGATCTTTCTTTTTCATAGCGGGAATGTATTAGCTCATCAAGAACAGCATCTCAACTGTTCTGAATAATTCTGATTTAACGGTTCTTCTGGTTACTGAGAAAAAGTAATGGGACTTCTGCTGCATAAAGAGAAGACTCCAGCAAGCTACAAAGGCCAAGGTCACAATCAGATTCCTTTGGGAAAGAACATATTCCTGGACTTGCCAGCTAAAGAAAGGAAATGGGAGAGGTCTCCTTTGTGTCTTGATGAAGAAGATTCAGAGAAGCAAGTGGGAACAAAGCCAGATTCCTAGGTATATAGCTGAGAATATGTGGCTCCAAAACACCCATGCAAAGCAGTAGAGATGTATCTCCTTGGAGCTGAGATTAAATACATCACTTTCTGCATCTTTCATAGGCATATAATTCTGAAGAATTTAATCAAAGGCAATATTATCTTATAAGTAGATACCACATTAGTGCAATTATGTCTGACAATTATTTTTCCTACAAATTGATATTAAATTTTAATAAAGCCACATGACAGGTGTCCTCTATGAATCTCTCACACCCATTTTCTTTCTACAGTGTGGAGGCAGAAAATTTCTTTTTATTTTCTTCACTGTAGTTCAACCATCAAAGCTCACTGTCTCTCATCTGAGATGATCTGGGAAACCAGTCTGCTCAAAAGCAGTCTGCTTTCACTCTTTGCAAAAGAGGTATAATTTTGATTATTTTGCCTAACTTTAAATTTTGCCAGTGATAAATTAGGGTCTGAAACGTTTCATAAATTTGATTTCTGAATTCTGTTTACATCCACACAGCTTACATTATATTCTCAGGTTTTCTTCATTTAAATTACTTCATCTGTGATCCAGAATTGATGGAATAGTGACAGAGGTCTGAAAGGCAAGATAGGGAACAAAAAGGTTCCTCAAATCAGTGCGGTTTGATATTTTAACTTTAATATACTCTGTCCAGCTGCTGGGTTTGCAGTAAAAGCTTCTAAGCAAAGAACAGGTGCTTCAACCTTTCAAATTAGATTAGTCATGATATGTTCATGGACGGGCCACACAAAGGGTAAGCCTGAAATGCCAGTATTGCCTGAAGCATAGCAAGACATTTTGCTATGTACATTATGTGATGTATCAGGATATGTTCATGTTGTTTCCAGTAACATTATTCTTTCCAGAATTCCTCTAGCTAAAAGCAAGAATGACAAGCCTAAAATTTCAAAACCCCTTGATAATTTTGTACCCCATAGTTTGGAACTCATCTAGATGGCCTTACTGATAAACAAGACACTCAAAAGCTAAAAAGGATTTTTTTCCTAAAATTGTGTGTCTAGAACAACAAAATTGATTGGACTCTGGTTGGTAGTGAGTGTTTGGATCATATTTACTTTGCCAAATGGTGCATGGTCCCCTTACAGGGATTGGGATGGGTCGGGGAGCAAAAGTGTTTGGGTACAAATTCTTAAATACATAAGAATTGTAGTCTTGAATGTGTGTCAGACATTTGTCAAGCTCTGAATGGAGATAAAAAAAGGGTACTAGGCTGAAATTTTATGCATTATTATTTCCTTATTAGAGACTGAGGTAGGATGATATCCTGGGGTTGTTAGATTAACAGATGTGGGATTCTTAGATCTAGAGATTACAGAGATGCATCAGCAAATTCAAGGTTTGTATCTCTTCCTTTAAAAGGTTCACTGATTAATTCAGATTTGAGTGTTGTTCTTAGCTTGATCTGTTGTAAATGAGAAAATAATCTAATCCAGACATTTTCACAAATAACAGTTCTTGTGATGATAGCTGCAACATTTTGTCAGAGCTCAGGTAAGTAGAGGGAAGCTGCCAAATAACTGAAAGCTGAACATAAATTTTCAAACACAGTAAGAGCAAGAAATATAACAGAGTCCCTCCAGAGACAATAGATGATGAAGCCATAACAAAAAGGCTTGAAGAAAAAATTGAAGCCACAGCAGAAAATCTAAGCGTATTCTGTAACCGCATTTCCTGGGAGAAAAAAGGGTAGGGAGAAACAACAAAACTACTTTTTTATGGTAAGCTCATGGAAGGAAGGTCTGTCTCAATTCAGAGTGTCAACAGTTATGGAGTGAAAAAAAAGAAAGAAGAGTAAAAACTGGATTGAACAAGATGGTAGGAACTCATAATTCCTAAAGGTACTCTCAAGAATAAAAAAATCAAACCACTAAATCCCTTAAAACTGCCTCATGACCAGAAAAGTGGCAACAGTTTTTAAAAGGCTTTCAAAGAGATTTAAGGAACTATAAGCAACAAACATCACCATCTATACTGGTTAAATCAATAGCAACTCTCAATTTCTCAATCAGCAAGTACAAAGTGGGGAAGATCAACATAGTCTTCACAGAGGTCGAGCATCGCAATTCTGTTCTAATTACCTGATTATACTTTTAATAAACATACGCGCAAAGAAAATGCATTTAATATTATCTACTTTCCTTTCCAAAACACATCTGGCAGGGCTTACTGTAAGAGGCTTCCAAAGAAGCAATCTAAAATGGACAAAAAACAAAGGTCCTCACATGGCCACAAGATTAGAAAACCAAGGGTAAGAATACTTACTCAGTTTTCGTGTTGTGGGAAGTCACTATGAATCTCTGCTTGGGGCTCCACTGTTCACCATACCTGTAAACGGGTAGATAATATGCAAAGAGTTGTCAACTTTTGATAACAATACCAAGCTGTGCAAGTTAATAGAGATGCCATCTGACTGCAGAAATGCAGAAAGGTCTTACTGACTGAGAGTAAAAATGGCAGATCAAGTTCGGTGCAGGTAAATCTAAAATAATACAGAGGAGGAAAATTGTAATTGTATGTTTATGATGGTAGGCTCTGAGTTGGAAATTGCCATTCAGGAATGAGACAAGGGGCAATTCCATGAAATAATTCAATAACCTTGTATGGAGTCCATTATTTTTAAAGTACTGGAAAAAGCAACTACGGCTTCAATATTGCAGGAATTTCTTTTTCCATACCAAAATGGTCAGAAAAAGCATCACTAAATGCTGCTCATATCTTACATTCTTACCTAAGTGTTTGTTGTTGACCCTTCTTTGGGTCAGCATGGGGTTCATGGGCCTACTGGTCTAATGGGTATTATTTTTATTCTTTCATATCTTACAGTTTATCCATCTATGAAAACTGGTTCTTCATACTGCTGTAACATAATACTTCAAATCCTGTAAGCTGTGTAACAGGAACACTTCCATCCCCAGTGACTGGTGAGATGATAGTGATTTCAGATTTATCACAAGTCCTTTTAACCTAGCAGAGCTTTTTCTGTATATACAAGCTCAAACAAACAAAATAGTAGAATTTAGAAAGGAAGAAGCATGACACTATTTGTCTTTATGCCAGTTCCCATTTACTCCTGACAGTACAGTTTCTCTCTGCTTTCCTCTACTGTCTAACTCCTAAGAGACATTTTTCTATGCTTAATATATTTCATGTCATTTCCCAGAGGTTGTGTCACTGTAATTGCCAATCCCTGTGTGGGGTAAAGACATCTGTGAAAATTATAAACACCCACCCTGAAATTGCAATCTTAAGTTAGGAAAAAATCCTTTTTGAATAAATGGGAATGGCTCTTCTTGGAAAAAAAAACCCTGTAGATGCAAGTAGAGGAAGAATTCGAGTTGCTTTAGAAAAAAAGGAAGTGAGCGCAAGTGTTTTTCAGCACATTATGTACTAGAGCTGCAATCTGATCATTATATCCACGCAGTCCCCTTGGAACACAGTATATTCTATTCTTTCACCAATAATCAGGTGCTCTCATTCCAAACAGTGTGTTTTCTCCTAAATATAGTTTGAATGTTTCATAATAAATTGTATGATTTTCTCTTGTTTCTCTTGAATTTAAAACAGTATCTTAAATTGACACTTTGGGATGCCACGAGTAAAACTTAAGCGAAAGATGCAAGAATAGAGGATGGCTAAATACATCTCCCCTTTACCACCACATAAGTACACAAAAATCTGATTTATATAGATTCATTGTACAAGCTATCAGGATCATAACTAGACAAGGAGATGCTCTCAAAACCACATCTTGATGTTGCAGAGAAGCATAAGGACAGAGGGGACCACAAAAGCACCACAGAGGTGCTTTCAGGTGAAGTTAACAGGCATTGACTTTATCTAGGGATAAAGCAGAAAAGGGAGTCTGCTGGTAGAGTTAAGAGAACCTTCCAGCTTGTACTTCTCTAAACACTACAGGAAAGTCTTCATCAGAGACATGCTGAAGAACCAGTGGACACTACAAACTTATTAGAGGACATCAGTGAGAAACACTGTTGCCTGAAAGTGGCACTGGAGGGAGGACTGGTTTATGTCCTGACAGTCATGCTTGGGAGGATGAGAGAAGGAAAGTGTGGGCACCAGCGGTAAGTATATAAAAAATGTGAATGGCCAGATGGGTTTATTGATTTCATGATCTTCTCTTTCAGCTTTTGGACACATCTGTCAGTCCCCTTGCAAAGGCTGCTTGATGGAGGAAAGGCTGCCTCCCTCCATCTCAGACCCTTCAGGATCCTATGATAGATTTCATAAAGCACAGGCATGGCCAAGAAGCTTCTTGCCGAAATCTGGATAGACAGTGTCTACTCTGGCAACTCAGCCAAGTTAGACAGAAAAAGGAAGGTCAGCAACCTATAAACTCACAATTTCAACATGCAACAGCATCCCCAAATCTTCCCATGGCTGCCACCATTGCCCAGGCACTAACTGCAAGATGCAAGTCCCAAAGCCTTCTCAGGACTGCACCTATGGGTAGCTGACTACCCACGTAGGCTAGGCTTTTCCTCTCCCTTCTGCACAAAAACCCCAGAGTGAAGGCAAACAGACCCAGGAGAGGACATCTGGGGTTTAGTATTGTTACTGACTCTCTGTTCAGAGAGTCAGGTTCATCTTTTTCTCCAATGGCTCATTTTTCAGCACATGGGAATGGCCTCCTCCTGCACCTTTAAGACTCCCTTCTTGAAAAATGTCCAGCCTTTGTGGACTCCTTTGCCCTTCAAAACTGCCTCCCAAGCAACTCCTTCAACCAGACTCCTGAAAAGACCAAATTTCACCTTCCAGAAGTCTAAGGTGGCAGTTCTTGTGACCCCCATCCTTTCTTCTCAAAAGAATCAAAAACTACCATTTCACAGAATCACAGAATCACAGAATATGGAGCTGGAAGGGACCTCTGGAGATCATCTAGTCCAATGCCCCTG
>JAOXNG010000001.1:196996504-197009496 GCA_028566535.1 Scolopax minor | reverse complement strand
GGGCATCCATGACTTCCCTGGGCAACCTGTTCCAGTGTCTCACCACCCTTGCTGTAAAGAATTTCTTTCTGGTATTTGATCTAAATCCCTCTGATCATCTTCCTGGCCCTCTGCTGGACCCGTTCCAACAGATCCATGTCATTCCTGTGTTGAGGATTCCATGTGGGGTCTCAGAGTACAGAGTAGAGGGCTGAATCACCTCCAATGGTGGAAGTACTACAGTGCTTTTACTGCAATCTATCATGTATTCTTAAGACTTTAATGGCCTAATCAATATCTTATGGCATATCTAAAAGAAAGTATTTGGGCAACAAATGAAAAACTAATCCTGGAACGTTAAGAGTCATGCATTTTATTCTCATCGAGGATAAAAATCAGTACTACCTACTAAGGTTTTATTCAACCTTGCCAAAATTGTCAGGTGAAAATTAGTTAATAAAGATGAATTTTAAGATGATGCTAGTAAAAGGAAACTTCTTGAAAAAATTAAGCATCGGTACTATAGCACACTGTGAAGTCTAGTGTTTCAAAAATAGGTGTGCATATATGTTTAATGACAGATTGTGAAATAATCAAATTGTGTCAAAAGTATTTGTGGGAAGTTTGAGAGTTTATTCAAAATGTGTAGAATTTTTCCTTAAAATTTTGTTTTGCAGGCCGTTGACTCACAATACTGAAGAGAAAAATGTTCAGCATCCAGTTTCTTCAAATGATGGGCTGAGAGATAAACCAGATCTAGGTCCATCAGCAGACACGGTGTGTTAATGCGGAATTTCCTTGTATTCTCACTTGTTATTTTTGTATGTGCATAGTTAATACTGCATTTCTTAAAACACACAAACCTGTGGCCTTAATAGTTACATGCAGTTTTCCATGTTATGGAACTGATGTGCAGCTACAGTTTTAATAAAATAACTTGACAAAATGAATGCAGCTCAAACCCAACGAGGTTGTAGCTGAGGCTGACTGGTGTATACGTATTTTGAAAATACGTATTTTGAACTTAGCTTTTCTTAAAAGACACCTAAGGCTTCACAATATTTGCATTAGGAGCTTTTTTATTTCTTTTTAAATTTGAGACAGGGCTCATGCAACTCATCTTTAAAGTAGTCATTCATGGCAACAAAGTTGTTGAGCACGTGGATCTCTCTTGAAGCATTCGATTAACTTTTCTAAGGTGTTCTTTCTGAATGTGGTTTGTGAAGTTTTAGGCCAAGTGAACTAACACTGTGGGTATTTTAGAATTACAGAATAAAAGGGAAGAAAACTCCTGTTTTCTTTTCATGGAGACTGTCCTGTACACTTACCTTGAAAGAACCATAACTTGTTAATGTCTGTTGGCTTCTTAGGTAGTTTTGGTTTAGTGCCCATTAAAGTTTGAAAATTGTTTTATATTCTGATTTTTTAATTGTCTACTAAAAATAAAGCTATATAGTGTTAGCCTAAACTTCAGTATATTACTGTTGACAAAATACTAAAGGAAATAGCCTGAGGTTGTAAGTACTATTTTTATGGTAGTCACCTCTTCTGGTGACAGAACATGTTCTTTTTTATTGGAGAAAGTTGTTGAGAATGAGCTCATGAGAAAACCCACATTTATTGAGATTGTAGTCTGTTACTTTTTGTTTTTTTCAGAATCCTTTATTTTGTAGTTGGCAGGATCCTTTCTTACCAAGGATCTCCTATCTTACTAAATGAGTACATCCATGTCTTTTGAGCTTTGGAAGGATTTTTATTATGGAACATCTCACTTAGCATCATGAGAACCACAATGTAGAAAGACAGCGATGTAATTCCATGACCTTTTTACCCATTTTATCTCCTTGTATCTGCTCAAAATAGTGAGAGTAGTTGTCATAGGAACGTATTTCTTACACAGTTAACATCCAAGTCATAATAGGAGGAGGGTTTTCTTCCCTATTTGCTGCTCCTAGGAAGGAGACGTAATTGGAAAGTTTTTTCTAGGGATTAAAATGATAACAAACAGCTTTAATAAACTCTGTAATTAAGTTTGTGACTAGCTGGTCTCTCACAGATTATGGGACTTTTACTGGTGCCTGATCAGAGACAGAAATATTTCAGGTTTTTGACCTCTGAGCTTTAATTTCTCTCCAGTTTGTTTGCTCTCCTTAACACTAGTGAGGAAGCCTTTAGAAACTGGAGATGGTTGCAGGTTAAGTTGCTCTTTGGCAAAGTGAACTGGTTGCCTAATAGTGCCAGACTTAACACAACCCTCCCTCACTTTTTAGGGCATCCTCAGCTGATGATCTCGTTTTGCTTTTAGTAAAATACCAGCATTCTAACCAGTACTCTTAAAACCAGCTTCAGTAAGGCCAGTGACAAAATCAGACATTGTGTATGTACGTTTGCTTCTGTGCTAACTCAGCTGCTGGTGTTTTATTGTCTTCTCTTGCATCAGCATAACACTGGGCGCTTACTACATTTTAAAAATTTTGTTGGTTTTCCCCAACCACGTGGTGTTGTGAAGTGTTATTCCTAAGTATTTTACTCTTTTCTATCCTGTAGTATTCCCATTCTTCAATGTTGCATGTTTTCTTTCCCCTCTATTCTAACTTTATTTTGCTTTTCCTTCACATACTATCTTTTCACTTGCTTTATGTGTGTGTGCAACTAAATTGCATGTATTTAATGAACAAAATTTAGAATCCGTGTTTCAGAAATACTACAATGTTAATATACTTGGTGTAATTCAGGTGAGCCAAGCGTTTTGGGCCCATTTGCAGCTCTAGAGCTGCTGAGAGCCTAACACAGATCATCAAGTGCCTTTTTGTGAAAATGGTGAATGAGTACAGCCCATCTTCCAGTCACACAGATAATTCTATATTCATTGGCAAATCTTTCCCCAGGACAGCAAAACTGCAGAAGATATTGATGAAGCTTTGTGCATAGCTGTTTGCAATCTTAGCCACTTACATGACGCAGAGGAGGTGAGTGAAGATAAGTTAATTTTTCACTGAATTCTAAATCCTATCCTTGATTGAAACTTTTTGTTGTAAGTAGTCATGCATTAACATGCTATTCAAACATGGTTTTACTGCCTTTGTTTTGATGTCTCTTTTGTCCTTCAGCTGTTTCTGCTATTTCTGTGAATGTACAGCTTTAAACTCTAGGCTATAGTCTGGAGTTTACAAGCTACAAGAGTAGTCTGTAAAGGAATGCATTATCTGTACACAATTTAAAGTTAATAGGCCAATACGTATATTCAGCAGAACCATATATTGGCCAGCCTTCGAGTGCTAAACTTGTGTTTCATTGGATCTGGGTAAAATCTAGTACTTGGTTTTGCTCTGGCAACCATGCTAACATTCTATTTTTCACGTGCCTCTTTCTGTATTTAAAGGTGGAAAAGAAATTATATGGGCAACAGAAGTGATAATTTTAACGGACCCAATATGCAAAATGTGTAAATCAAATAATGCATTTTTACTCACAGTATAAAATACAGGAAGACTACTAAAATACTGGGTAATGCTGTTAATAGGTTTTACCAAGTAACCTATGAACTTCATCAATAATTATTTAAACTTAAATCATATTAAATGTGCTGTGGAAAAGCTTACAGTTCTTTCTTTTCCATTTATTTATGTTTTACATGTATTCTAAGATGCATAGAAGTTTTTTTAATGATCCAAAAGCTTAAAGCAAATTTATTCTAATAAGTGTGGCATGAAGTGTTCTAAAATCCTGTTTTCCTTTCCCTTTCTAACTTGTTCTGTTGCAGCAGCCAATCTGTCAGTTAAGCAAAGTTATGTTAAATGCCTAATTCAGATACTGATAGCATCTTTCAAAAACCTGTCATTTCAACAGCTTTTCAAATAGAGACTGAGAATTGCCAAAGCAGTGTTGCATTTACTGAGATATTTCTTTTCCTTTATAGTCTCTTCATTATAAGTAACTATAGCAACAAAACTGGTGCTTAGCCAGAGGAATGATCTTTATTTTTTTCCATTATGCTCAAAATGAATTTAAAAATATAGTAGAAATCTTAGCATGGTAACTATCTGTGTATAGTGCTATATTAAAATGTTAGCTTAGGGAAGTGAGGCAGTGGGCCCAAGATCTTGGTGTTTCTTGCCTCATAGACCTATAGACTTCAGTTGACAGGAGGATCCAGAAAGTGTAAGCTGACTAGGAGTTACAGAAAACAAAAGAATTAATGAGCTCTAATTGGCTTAAGCATCAATTCTAAGTGGCTTAGTGTCACTCTGCTGGAGTATTGATCACTGTCTTAGCATTTATTGCTTCTCTTCTGAATTTAGAAAAAGTAATGTGAGAATAATAAAATGATAATAATGAAATAGTAAATGCATTTTTATTCAATACTGAACTAAACAGATGCTGAAATACTTGGAATTGAAAGTGAAACATGAAGGAGACAGAGTTGCAGAAACTGCACATAAAACATTTGATGAACTTACTGCTTCTCTCCTCTCAAGGTACTAATCTGGTTTGTAGGATGGTGGGGGTGAGTTATCAAGAAGTTGTTCTAATTAAGATAAAAGGATTCTAAATAAAATTTCAGTCTTCCTTGTAGCTGTATTTCATAATGCTAGTCTTTAATTTTTGTGCATTATTTTTGCCATTTCATAATGGTGTCTTGGAGCTGGTTTGTATGCTTGGAATACACTAGTTTATGCAGCCTCTGCTCTTTAGAAAAAATTAAAATTAGCCTTAATGGTGTTAGTTTTCTGAAATGCCTGCATTTTGAGAGTTTTTGATACTGCCATTAGTGGATGATCGGTTTATCAGCACTAATAACTTTCTTTAAATTGACTTTCTGCAGGTTTTCAAGCTGATAGAAGCCCAAGGACACTTTATTTCTTCATTTTCAAAAATACTTGTATCTTTAGATTTAAGGGGGAGGGCTGTCAAAGCTTAGAGTTCCAGAAGAGCCTCTGAGTAGGGATTCAGATATCTTAGTAGACTGAATTTTAAAACCCAACTGTTTGGTTGGATGTGTATAGAAATACCAGGAGGCATGAATGGAAGGGTGCTTTAAACATCTAATTAAAAAATTCTTCCTCCAAACAAAGTGGCTTTTCCGTGTCAACTCTTAACTTCTGTGGTTCCTCTGATTAGTAAGTGCTTTCCACTTTGCACTGCTTGAGGAAAATATTATTTCTGTGTGAGGTGTATAAACTTCATATTGTTATGTACTTAACAATTATGTGGTATAGTTGAAGTTTGAATCTGTATGGCTGAACGCTTGTTAAGTTCTGAAAAGTAATATTTTAATACAGGAAGAGAAAGTTGTGTGCAGAATTAGTGGAGAGCATCAATCACTACAGTGCTGGTATCGCAAAAGCGAAGGAAGTCATCGAAGAGAAGAAAAAGTGCTTGATTGGTGTCATAAGGATTGCAAAGGAATTGAAAATTACACCTTCTGTAAGAGCCTATTGTGATCTTGCTCAGGTAAATATTGCACTGTGAAATAATTTATTTTTAATGAATACATTCAAATTTGGATTGGAAGTTTCTGTGATCCGGCTTTCAGCTTGCTTACGTCAAGAGAGATTTCTGCAGTAAGGCACCCCCCCGGTTTCTATTTTGTCTTGGTCACAAATTAGGGTCTGGTGACATGTAAAACAAAAGAGTTTACTGTCTGAAACAGGAAAATGGAGGAGGAGGGCAGAACTGTGACATAATACTCAACAGTGAGAGGGACAGTGTTTTCAGCATTTTAGAGTTCTCTCAAGCCTTTTCCATTCCAGAACTCTCCAGCTTTCTCACTGAACTACTCCAGAATGAATACCCAAGCTCTCCTGGTGCTCTTGATCACGAGGCCCTTACTTCCTTTCTTCCTCCCAGTCATATCTGCTCTGCATAGAAGCACGTGCTATCTGCTGTGCTGTCCATCCTGTGATATCTCCTGTCTCTGGTAACAGGGAGGAAAAGGTGCTTGGAGGAAAAAAATCTATGAAGAACCTGGGCGTTTAGGGAGTATAGGAAGTTGAAGGTTAAGACCTTTTTTTATAATCTGTAAGATACATCAGGGTCATTACATGTAGCAAACATTTTCTCATTATATCATACACTTGAATATCATCATAAATCTTGTGGCAGTATGTATGTGTGTGTATGTATTCATATGCGGTGACTCCTTTAATATTTTAAAGGAGATGTATATAAAATAGCTACATCTTTCCTTCTAAATCTGCTACCCTGTTGTCTCATTTGGAGCCTTGGTAGTCCTTGTGTTGAGAAAAATGGTGAGTAAGTGATCTTGTCTTTTTTTTAAGTAGTGTGATTTTTAGACTAGAATGTCATGTTTCTTGCATCCAATTGTCACTTGTCCCTTTCCATGTGAAGAACCTTAGTTATTCTCATCTGACCCAGGAAAGAAGTCCAATTCCTTTTTTTTTTTTTTTTTTTGGCATTTTCCTCTATCTTGCCCAGTGTGACCTTTGGGACCTTTGTCCTCCAATTGGCCTTTTTAATTGGCAGTCACATCAGTAGCTGTTTATATGAAAGGAAAAATCTTAGTCCTTGCTTCTACTGCATGCTAATATTACAAAATCCCTAACCACCATTATGTTTTAGCGATGCAAGAAGACATAATTGAGAATTAGGTATTGGCTGTTAATGAATAAACTATTGGGGTTTTTTTTCTGTTAAATTAAAGTTGTCATACTCTGGCTTTGTCATGTTGTAGATAATAGTTGCCTGTTTAATCTGCTCTTTGTATAATAGAAACTGAGACTGTACTACTTAATTTCAGGTGTTATATAATTTGAAGTTGCCAGTTGAGGCTGAGCTCTTAAGAGTGAATAGTTTGAAGGAAAAAGTATCTCCAAGGTAAATGACTGGAGCGGGAGGTACATTGGGAGGTAAATGGATGAATTGGTTATCTTAATTAGAAAAACTATTCATATAACAGTTAAAAGAGCAGAAATCACGCTGTTCCATTTGTATTTTGCAGAGTAATTTTAGGTATTTATGACACCTTGCATAACGCTGCTTCTCTTCTCTCAGGCTCTTCCTAAACACTGATGAGATTACATCTTTGTTAAAAAAATTGGGCAAGATTGAATGGGGAACAACAGGGCAGTAAGTATTTTTGTATAATAAATAGGATAGGTACAGTAATTAACCTGTTCTAATGGTTAAATATTTATTGGAGATTAAATTTTAAAATAAAAATAAACCCTGTATTTACATACTGGTTTCTAAGAGTATGGTGACACAAAGCAAAACTTCAGATGCTGGTATTTCATCCAGTTAGTGTCTGATCATTTAAGCAGAGATAACTCCTGTTTGTACTGAGCTGTGCCCAAGAATTAGTGCTGTTTCTGTGCCAATCCTTTTTAGGTTTCAGAAATCCTATGACTGTTTTAGTTGTCTTGGTATTCAAAACCATAATACAGGGTTTTTTTTCAACTAGCTCTTAAGAGGCTCTTAACATAGTTAAGAGCTCATAATAAAGCCTCTACTTTGACTTGTGTGCTTTTCTGAAAAAGGATTGGGGTTGTTTCCAAATAACTGTTTTCCCAAATACAGTGAGGGTAATGGAGAACACACTCTTACCCTTGATGCTGAAGAGGAAACACCAGGCTGTGATACTCAGTCATCTGTAGAGCGTAGGTTTCCATCACTTACCAGAGAAAGCAAAATAAAGGCTTTTCCAAATCAACTCTGTATTCACAAAGAAGTAGAAAATCGTCAAGTGCAAGAAACACTTCCTGTGATACGTCATCAGAGCGTTCCTGCTCTGCCCAAGTCTCCATCCAGTCCTGATGTCATAATAGAAGAAATATTTGAAGATGATCTGGAAAGTAAGTTTCTTAATACCTGCTGCTTTAAATGTTACATTGTTGAGCATGCTGTTATTTATGCGTTTTGTGTTAGGCTGTCTGTTTGTAGTTATACTCTGCTCATATGAGTTCTTTAATGTCTGGGTTTCACTTTTACCTTTCTTTGAGCTAGCTTTTTTTTTTCTTTTTTCCTCCTTCAGCTTTGCTCAGTGAAAACTTTCTCCCAAGTTCTCTCAAAAAGGAGTCATGGGTTCCTGTGTCTACTTCGATAATTCTCTTTTGACTCTTAGTTATTACAGTCCTCCTCAGAATTTCTGACAGTGGCTCTTGGACGATGCTTTTATGACAATTCCCTTGTCTCCCTCAATCTTCTCCCAGGACATTGTTCTACGTTAACTGGCAGTAATAATCAGGTTCTTCAGCTTATCAGGTTTTCCCTAAACTGTATTAGTAAGAGTGTAACTATCAGGTCCAGGAAGTGACCCTTCTCTCTTAGGCTCTTGTGAGAGTGGGGTATCGTGTCCAGTTTTGGATCCTGTAGTACTGAAAGTCACTGTCCTACCAAACTCACCAAAGTGAGTCCAGCAGAGCCTACCAGGCTGGTGTCCAGGAGGTGCTCAGAGACAGGGCTGAAGGTGTTGGAACAAGCTGGTACAAGAAATTCCAATTAGAGAACAGGATAGATAGATGCATCGCACAGTGCAATTAAGATACTTAACTACAGAGCATTTTATGTCCACAATTACATAGAAAATCCCTATGATTAGTAATGTTTGGGGAGGATGAGGGAAAGGGTAAGGGTGGTACGTAAGGGTAATTGTCAATTGTGGTAGTACATGGCTGTGATCAAGGCAAAGTAAATGTCAGAGCTTGGGCGTGACTGTCTAAAGTAATGTATTCCAGAATCCCAGTGGATTTCACTGGGATCATCAGAACAGAATTCCCTCAAAGTGAGGTGTTACATGAGCTTTGCATGTCTTGAATCTCAGAATTTAATGATAGTTTTATAATCTTGGGATGAGCATGTGAGCTGGCTGTGTACTCATAGTTACTGTGTGTGCAACTTCTTCAGTTGTGTCAGATAAGAGAATTTTTGCTTCTGCAGTACTCGTACATGTACATGTAATTTCTCCCTACTGTGTTTGCTGCTTTACTACTTGAATATAAATTAACTAACCTAATTATTAATTTTTTTTCTCCTAAAACAATGAACAAACAAGAGTTTCCCACAGAATATCATGCTGATGAACAGAGGAAGAAACTCTTCAAGAAGGAAACACCTTCTCAAAACAAAGCTGGTTAGTGGTTTTCGTGTCTGGTAAATGGTTTAGTTCACTAGAAAAGACCCATCCTCTAAGCAGTAAGAGCAGACACTGGCATTGTTGAGAGGTTGGATGCATCCTAGCATTCTAGTTGAGAAGAGGAATGTACTTGGAAGCAGATCTCCTGACCATCTCTAGGTACCATGTAGTTCCTCACATGTCAGAGCAGACTTGGGGCACATGGATTGATTTCCTTCCAGTTAAAGCTAATCTGGGAGGTGCTTACAGTGCAGATGTCATTCTTTGCACCAGCAGTTCTGCTCTGCAGAAACACTCCCTGCTGTCCTCTCCTTCCTAATGTAAAGGCCATCCCATCTCTTAAGATTTGCCATAAAGCCACTTAGTTGGAAGATGCAATAGAGGAAGTCACAGGCAACTTTCAGAAACTCAGTGTTGGCAGTGTTTCTCAACACCTGGCAGGTATTTGGTAAAATGACAGCAGTGCTTGTTGTGAACAGTGGGACCCATTTCTTTGGTCAGGTACTGAATTTAAACTCTTGTCTTCTCCCTCCATGTGTGTTTGGATTTCTGATTTATGACTGAGCAGATAAATGTACAAAACTGACGGTAATTTGAGGAAATAAAATACCTCGTTCAGAAGCTCTGTAGGTGCAGTTCGTGTGGTGCTTTGGGCTTTGCTCATTGAGTGTCAATGGTAATAGTGAAGATTGAAGTATTGAGAAAGTAATAAGTGACCTGAGAAGTCAACAGAGGAAGAAGCACTGCTTCAGAAAGATGTGCCTTAATCTAGAACATTAGCAGAGAAGAAAGATGAAGAAAATAGCATATTTTTAGGTTTGTTTAGTTTGGGGATTTTTTTTTTTTTTTAAACATCAGAATTATATAAATGCACTATGGTCTGACGATTTTCTATCCAATAAATTATTTATTTACTGTCTGCTCTTAATGAGACTTGACAGAGTACTAGGGAATTTGATCCTTGTAAGTCCATAACAAATTCTGTGGAAGTAGTTAGCAGAGAAATTCTCCTAGTGCCTATACTGAAGTTAGTGTAGTGTGTGCTCACACTTTTATTAGACATCAAACAACTTGCATGGAGAAAGAAACGTGTGTGATGTTAGAGCCTTAGCAGACACTTAAGTATGAGTCTCTCTTGTATGTAGTAGGAGATCTTGACATAGAGACATAAAACCAGTCACATATGCTAAAATATATGTAATTCTGGGTCTCTTTGTATTATGGGAAGTATAATTTGAAATTTGATGCTACAAGTTTTTTCTTCTGTCCTGCTAATAGGGTTAGTTATCCAACAAATAATATTTGATAGATATTTCAAATCCTTTTCAAGCAGCTATGTTTTGTTGGGATTTTTTGAGTATGGTCCTTAAACTAAATGCAAACAGCTTAAAGATACCTCTTCTGGATCCATCTGTCTCTAGTGATCCAGAACTGTCCCAGCTCCTGTTACTGTTTTTGTCTGGAGGTGTTGGCTTCTGCTGATCTAGTGAACTGACTCTTAATGCATGCTTCTGGTCAAATTAAGACAATCTAGCTGTCTCATATCATTGGATGTGGTAACCAGGGGTGATCCAGAAGAGTTGGTGTACCTATAGCTGAAATCTTTCAAGTCATTCACACGTTTTACTCAGATACCACCTTTTCCACTGGAAATGGCCTAGAGTATCATGTACCATGCTCAGAAAAAGCACCCTGTGTTTTGGATCCCAAATCAAGGGATCCAAAGGTACCTGCAGTACAGAGGATATGGATGGTTAGTCAGGAGTATTGACTTACGTGGGCTAATCTCTTGGCTAGCTTTAGGCCATTCCTTGATCTTCATGGATTATTGCTGAATGACTATTCAGAAGTGCTTAGCATACCTGTTTTTAGATGTAGGAGTCTTAACTTCTCTAATTTGCTTTTGAGAAGCTTCCTTTTTCTCTGTTAAAACAGGAAATACAAACTCTGAATTACCTACTTAAATTCAGGCAACCGCTTTGTAAGCAGTGAGACAGCCTTTTGTTTTTGCAGGGTAGTTTAAAAGTAGTTAAAAAGAGCAGATTTAATCAGAGAACAAATTTGGTCACTAGTTTGAAACAAAAGCGAGTAGACTTGTCAGATTAAAAGCTATTTGAGGTAATGTTATCATGATTAATGCAACATAAACCTAATCAGATGTGTAGTAACTTCAGTTGGAGTCACTTGGAAAGTGACTGATAATCTGGTTTATGCCTTACTCAGGTTCCACAGAACTAGTGTTTGTGAGCCACGTTGTAAATCCCTGCCACTTCTACATTCGGAGATACTCACAGAAGAAAGAAGCAGCGGTTTTGGAGAAGAAACTGAAAGACTTTTGTTGTAGTAAGAGTTCATACCTCTTGCCTTCAGATGTTTTGGAACTAGGTAAATTATTAATTTCCAAGGGTCTGCATTAGCTTAGAATACTACCTCGCAGTATATTTCTTTAGTATAATAATTTTCTCTCTCCCCTCACCCCCAGCTTTTCATAGTAAAGCAGTGCTTGTATGTCCTGGAATTTATAATTAATGCTTTTTGGGAAACATTGTACATATTGTTGGGTGAAGTACACTTTTAAATCATATAAATGAAAACTGTAGAAGTAAAAAAGACTTTTTCTGTGGTGCTTCCCAGCCTCAATAAATTGAGTGCTAGAGTAACCAGCAGTTGACACACCTGGCTGTACACTTAATGTTTTCCAGCATTAAGTGGTAATTGGGTAATTGTTAACTGATAGTCCTTTTTTTCAGTATACTGATTTTGATGACTAGCCCAGTTCTTTTATTATTCCAGTAAATTGGCTTTCTTGCATGTATGCAGCATTCCCTTTGAGAGGGTATATGATTAATTTATTTATTTTTTAAAGTTTATTAACTGGATAGAAACCATTTTGTAAGTAAAGCCGAAAGACAATAATGCATTGCTAAATCATTGAAATTATTTTCTCTCCCACACATTGACAGTGTTACTCCCTTCTAGAAGGCGTTAAGAAAGCTTATAAAAAGTATTTAATAGCCCTCAAATTCAAAGGCCTTTTTTTTGCTTTTTTACTAAGAGGTATGGGAAGATTGCCAGAAATTACTCCTTAATAGAAGTCTACTACCTTCTTGCCTTACAGATATTGTGTAAATGGTAAATGAATGTAGGGGAAAAAACTTCTGGTGGCTATCAACGTTTTTCATGTCTTTACTTTAGCAGTAGCACTCCTTACTACCTATGTGGAAAATAGGCAACAATGGAACACTATGTAGAATTATAGTATTGCTTCCAGTGTGAAATATCTACAAATACTGAATTCAGTCCTCAGTTGTTTGGTTTGTTTGTTTTTTTTTAATTTGCTTCTGTATAGGTGCTAGAACTTTTATTAAGAGTAAGGAAACTGGAATGTGGTGCCGTGGAACTATCACTGAACTAATTCCCCTGAAAAGTGAAAATGAGAGGAATCCTTGTGGTCCAATAGGATACAAAGTTTGTGATATTGCCCTGCTGGAAGTATTTCTAGTAGATTTTGGGAGCTCTGTAGTTCTGATTTTCTCAGGGTATGTTTACAGATTTTTTTTTGTCTGCAATTATTGTCCTTGTTTTTGTTACCGAACAGTATCTCTACTAAGAAACAAGTTCTCCTTCAGCTTCATGCAAGCAGATGACCAGATATGTGAAACTAATGTTCTGTATGTATGTATTTCCCACAAGAAAAGTGGCAGTGTATGTCAGTACACAAGCATGTAAGTTTTCACACCTTAAAATGTTTAACTTTGATTACAAAAGAGAACATGTAAGTCCTCAATGTTTAAAAAAAAGCATATCATTGAGTTTCTAGTTTTGTTTCAATGGCATTATGCTCATTATTGCAATAATTACCTTTAAGTCGGGCATTTGGTTTGGGGTTATTTTTTATATTGGTGGGTTTTTTGCTTTT
>JAOXNG010000001.1:196947028-196958704 GCA_028566535.1 Scolopax minor | reverse complement strand
TACTGGAAGGCTGCTATAATTAGGAAGGGGCAGAGCAGCATTTGCTCCTAACCATGAACAAGGAACATCTGCTACAGCATTGCCCCTGTGATTACAGACCCTGCTAACAAGGTTCTGAAGAGAAACAGCAGTTCCACTGACATCAACATGGTCATCTAGTCAATGTCCATAGCTTGAAGAACATCTACAATGAATGCCATTTTGGATTACAGAACGCAGCTCCTGGTATGCTCCAGAGCACCAGACATGACCAGAATGGTCTCATCCCAGCTTTCATCAGAAGCCTACCCTGCGAGGTATTTATCCATATGCTCAGAGAGTCCATTACAACCTATTCTCTAAGGTGGTAATGTGCTCTTTTCTACAAAAAAGCAAAAATCCACCTTTTCTTTTAAAAAAATATCAGAATTCTCAGATTAGATAAATATTTGTACCTTTTACATGTGAGTAACTTTTACCATTTATCTTGCTGCCCTTCTGTACTGGAGGAAGCAGAGATGCAGTTTGACTTTTTATGCCTCTATTTGGCAGACACTAAAAGAAAGAAAGAAAGTTATTGGTGGTTTACGTGACATTTAATAATAACTCTTCATACAGCAGCAAAAAAATTTATACACCACATGACATGAAATTTACTGGAAGCTTTCTGCACAAGCTATACATTTTTGAGATTCAGTCAGCAGAAGGGTTTGTGTGAAGTAGTTCAAGTTGTGCTTTGGAACTCTTCCTCTGTCTGCTGCCTCGCTACCAGCAACAGGAGAATGTTAGTTTGGTGCAAGCAATTCAGAATAATTCTTACAAAATTTGGTTTCAAAACTAAATACAGGTGCTGTAGACAATGGTGAGCAGCCTGGTTTGCCTGCCTGATCCCTGAGGTGCAGAGGTTCACAGGTTAGAACCAATCTATGATTTTTGTCTTATAAGTGCATTATTTGGTATTTCTAAGATGATGGATTCTAAGATGATGGATGTTGCATGTTGTGAACGTTCACATTTGGAGAGAATGTGACGTGAACAAATTCTGTCACCACTACTGGAGGTACCCAGGATCAGTAGATGAAAAGTAAACATCTAGGTTGTAGCTACTGGATTCTGAGTTTACGATCCAAAACTCAGCATATTCACACAGATGAAATTAAAACACCAACATTAATAACTTACAGATTCTGCTTTTTTTAGAGTCATCCCAGGATTTTCTATTTTCCTCTTGTTTTCAGCAGCTTCTATTTTCTTCCAGGCTTCTAGACGAAACCTCTCCATAATTTTGACTTCCTCTTTTAGCTCCATATTCTCATTTACTAAAGCTTCTATTTGATCTTTCAGGCGTCGATGGGTGGTTGACCATTTTGCCTCTTTTCGTTTTAAATCCTCCTGTAGCTCGGCAACCTGCTGTTTTAAAGCCTTAGAAAAATGCATGTTTATAAATTTAATTTTTCAGTATATTAAAAGATTTTAATGTTCTAATAGAAATACAAGCACATTTAAAAAAAAAAAAAAGCATAAGAGCAGCAAAAAAACATGATCCGCTTAATGTGGCAGAGAAGAAGGGTTTTTTTGTCACTGAAAGAGATATTACTTTACTAACTTCATAAGCTCAGCTTCAATCAGAAATTAAGTTAGGTTAGGAAATTTTGTAAGGACAGAGAAGGAAAATCCATGTGATGTTTAAGTGTACAAGTGTACTTGTCTGTACACTTTATGTACCATACATCCTGACAATGAAGAAACAAATAAATCTTGTTTCTTAGATGTCTGATACCTCTAGACCTACAAGTATTAACAAAATGTAACTCTGAAAATTGTAGAAGACTGCTACAATTACTGTACAAGTTATCGACAGAATAAAACTCAAGGACAGTTCTGTGAAGACTGTGGTTTCTTCCTCAATTAGGCCTTGTCTACTAACTGTTTCCATCTTAAAATCACTTGCAACCTTTCAATTAAGGTAGAATTTAGTAGTCAATTGCCTTTAAATTTAAGTGTTCCTGTGTGGACTAGAAGAATAACATAATTTTTATACCTGAATTTCATCACGTTCTTTTTTATCTGGAATTGCTCTAGCTTCTGCAGTATATTTTTCAAAAACTTTACGCTCCTTTTGCAGTTTTTTTATTTCCTTTTTTTTGTATTCTTCTATTTCAGCCAGTTCTTGGGCTTTCTGCTGTTGAAAGTCTGCAATTTCTTTCCTATAGTTATAAAACAAAAGTGTTGTTTTAGCCCAAAACTCATTCAAATCTGGATTTTAAGGAAGAAAATGAAAACTCCGCAGTCACTGATTCCAAGCCAGCATCTGTTACCCGCGGGAAGACAAACCTATAAATGATACTACTTATTAAGGAGTCAGAATTGTCTTACAGCTAGAGTTCTAAATCAAATTATTTACATTTTTATATCTTCCAATCACAAAAGTTACCCCAAAGTTAACAAAGATCTAAGCTGAGATCTTCCAGTTCTCTTCAAAGCAGTAGAACACTGTTCCCCAAAAATTACCGGGGAAGAAGAATGTACTTAACAGCAGGAAGTCACAAATTAAGCATTAGCCAAAAACATGATGCTGTTTCCAAACAAAATTAAGTGACTCTGGTAGGAATAGGTGTGCCACATTTGAGTCAACAGAGATAATTATTCTGTTCTATATGTTGCTTATAAGTCCCCCCAGTTGCTTATAAGTCCCCCCAGTTCAAATGAAAATATTCTCCAAAGAAAAGGAAGGCTAATATCAATCATATTAGCACAAAGATCAGTTTTGCAAGACCAATTTAGGACTGTGTTATCACTCAGAACAAAAATACACTAGTTCTCCCACATATAGCCTTTAAGGACATCTTGTGGAACTAGCATGGGTTCTTAATATTATAATTCATGTGTAAGTAATAATTACAGTTTGGTATATACCACGAGCAACAACCAGTTTCTTGACCTATGTCTCCACTTTAATTGAAACACAGCAATTATTTACCTGTGCTGTTGGTGACTGGACATTATGATAGTCTGGAACATACTACGTGAGTGAATGCACCGAAATGTTTCAATTAAAAACTACCTGATATTTGCCAAGGCATGCTCTCTTTCTTCACGGAGTTTAGTTAGAGTTGAGTTTTCAGCTCTGAATCTCGCTATTTCAGTTTCCAATTCAGTGAGTGTATCTCTCAGTACCTGGGATGGAACAGTGTTTCCTGCCAAAGAACAGCCAGGTGCAAGTTATCTAAGCAGCATCCATCAGACCACAGTAAACAATTATCACATACCAGTTTAAAAAAAAAAAAAAAAATCAAGTGATATTATTTTAGAGACAGTAGTAGTGTTGCAAAAAAATATATACTATTCAAAACAGAGAAGTGATATTTTTAAAGCACTCTGCACTATTTACTCAAATACCTCAAATATGGAGTATATCATCTTTGCAGAACTAAATATATATTAGAAATTGGAATGTGAAGGGCTTCACATCAAACTAGAGAAATTAAATGAAGATATAAGGGCCAAACATCAAACAGGAAAGGTTATGGGTGAAGTTTTTCCAAGTTTAATTCACAACAAAGTCTGTTCACACCCATCACAAACATGAAATCTATTTATAGATGCCAATAATAAGATTTGTGGGCTTTTTCGTGATCCCAATTTCCTGTTCAGTCACTACCTAATACTCCCAGGGTTTTAATAATCTGCTTCTAAGTATGCAAAGCAAGAGCCTAAGCACTAAGGTCCAGTGAGGCAACTGCAACATCAAGTGCTCCAAGTTTCAGTAAAAAGCCTCTACCTCTCTTCCTACAAACAGCATCTAGCAGGCACCTCTAGATAAATCAATTCTCCACAAAACAATAAGCAGAAATAGCAGCTTTCACAGGAACTTCTCCTAAAAACCTAAAGAAAATCCTAAACATTCACTGGAGCAGAGCTGGAAACCAAGATCTCCCCACCTTACAGAGATTTAAACGCTAGGCTATACCATCGTGCTTTCACTGCATTTTTAATGATCTCACGGAAATGCAAGTTTCAGCAGGAGCTTTTAGAAGCAGACTTTCCCCAGACTATCACCATATGGCCGAAATCAACTTGGTTAAAGCAGAAAAATTAATCCATGATTCCCATATTCCACATGAATTCTCTAGATACTATACTGCTGTGGGAAAATATGAAAATATGAACAGGGGAACAAGCTAACTTAACAGTGCATAGCAATAGCCTACTCTGGTGTAAAGGTACACTGGCACTGCAAAGGGAAGTACCACTTCATTTTTGGAGGTACCACTTCATTTTTGGAGGTACCACTTCATTTTTGGAATGCCTTTGACACTTTGCTAGATTTGAAAGCAGTGATCAAGCAGCTCCAGATAGTTAATTCAATGATCTGGTCTGACTGAGAGCAGAGAAATTGGTCTCTAGACCATTTTTTGCTAGAGAAATCTAGCCTCCAAGAAAAAAAATAAAATTAAAAAAAGGTCTCATTCATTGTACTCTTTCTGCAAGTTGCAAAATTGTTAGATGTGACACCAGATGCATGGTGAGAACAGGGCCATTCCCTGCAACACCCTTTGGTATAATGTCAGGCTGCAGCTTAAGCATTAGAATGGAAGACTTTGAATAGATGTCCTCTTCAGCATTTCCTACCCACTGCTGTTCTTTCAGCAGCTGGCTCCTGTTCCACGTTTGATTTGATGTCACGCTCCGAGCCTGCCTTCTGTTTCGGCTTCAGTGAAGGAAACAGTTTCATCATCAGGTTTGATACAGGAGGTCCATTTGAGTCACTGTCCACTGCAGACTCTTTAGACATTCCATCTCCCCTCTTTGAGGCAACTTTTCTCTTTATTGCTTTATCTGGGACAGTCGTATCATTCTTACTGGAAAAGTCCATCTGTAAAGGTATTTTAGTATATTTTTCAGGTAAATCACCGTTTCCACAATTTTCATCAAGGTCGCTCCATGTTCTTTCATCGTCAAACTCAAACTTACTCCTACTCATACAAGACAAGCTTCTCCGATGGTCTGAAGCTTTTCTAATCTTTTTCTTTGACAGTGCACTGCAACCTTCATCTGACAAGCCAAGGTCAGCATCTCCAGTTTTGCTTTCTTTGCTGATGTCAGTAACAGAACCTCCATCATCAAGAAATTCTCGATCACTTTCTCTATGGCTCGTAAAGGATGTCTTGACATCATCATGTTCATGCTTTAATGTGTTCTCAGATTCACTCTCTGAATCTGTAGTAGTGTCATCATCACTCTCACCCTTATCTTCATTTACAGTCCATTGATTACTTTTTAAAGCAGGAGCTGCTATCATGGAAGGAGCTGAGAACATTACACTGTCCCTTTTATTCAATGAATCCTTCATTCTAAAAGCTGTTCCAGAACTTGAGACTGTATGCATAACTGCTCTATCATTTTTATCTCCTTGTGTCATACACTCTGCCTTTTGATTTTTCCTATTCAGAAGTTCAACAGCCAGTGCCTTTACTTGCTGCTCCTTTGCCTTGATAGGGGTAGAAGACATTCTACGGCCTTTTAAAGTCTGCTGATCTTGATCTAAGATCCTTTGCACAAATGAGGAATTACTTGAGAAAGATATTTCATCTGCAGCTTGTTCTAGAAACAGAAATTCATCTAATTCCAGATTCTCTTTTTCTTTTTCTTTTTCCCAGTTTTCCAGTTTATGCTGAAATGAAACTTCAAAAGACAGTTCTGGGTATTTTACAGAGTGACCTACAGGACATCTAGAATTAGAAAAGGCACTGGCCAGCTCATGAGACAACTGAGGCTTTTCTGTGCCAGGTAATTTGTTTCCAATTTTTCCAGTACTAGACTTAGCAAATTCTTCTACGTTCTCTTTATTTTCTATTTTGTTGTTAATTTCTGATGGGAAAGATTCACTCATCTGTCCATCATTTTTTCCCAGTTGCATTCTTGTTTCTAATGGTGAGATATTTTTTCCATTGTGACTCCCGAGTACCAGGGTCTTCTGAACAGGATGATGTTTTGCTTTATGAAGGTTGTTATATTTTTGACATGGTGCAAAAGGCTTCTCAGAAACCAGATCTTTGCCAGGAGCCTTAGGTTTTTTCTGCATTTGTGATCTGTCCACTTTAATAACATTTCTGTCATCTGAAGCCCTTTGTTGAAGTTTTGGGGTGTTTTCTCTGAGTTTTGTAATTTTAGATTTGGCATTACTGAATCTTGTTAAGCCTTCTCCTCTCTTCAGGAAAGGTCGTTTGATCACTGGTTTTTGAATGGCTGATCCATTTGTCTCCTGAAAAGGGGTAAGAAAAAGTAAAAAGTAAAATGTTAAAGAGCCCCTTACACAGCTTGAAGATTTCCCACATGTGAGCAGGAATTTATATAGTGAACAATACTGTTTTTAAAAAAAAAAAAAATAACCTGTAACTTCTGGTTTTGCTCCAGACGCTGCTCTTCCAGTTGTATCTGTTCTTCCAGGAATTCTTCAAATGTCTGTTTCTTCTCCTGAATTGTAGCTTTAATAGGTCTAGTGTAATTAAAAAAAAAAATAGTCTTACATTTCTGTATAAAATAACTGTGTTTAATGTCACTTCTATTCAAAGACTTAGAGTGTAATTACATAAAAGATGAGAAACCATGATGTACTTTGGTCATTAAGCGTCAGTTAAATCTGAGAAATGCATTATAACACCTAGCCATTTATCATTTGAGAAATGGTTTATCAAATCCCTGCTATAATTAATATGCATATCTAAAAGATACTGTATGCAGGTCTTGCTGTTTCTTCTTTCACAGCTTTTCTCTGGTCTTCTGCCCAGACCACCAAACTTTCACTCATATTTTAGCCATATTGCCAATTTCTACAGTATTACCTTCCCACTTGGTGATGCTACTGAAATTATGTTCCTTACCTCTCTGATTGATTCTCCTTCCTCCTTCACAGCCTTGTGCTGGGTCTGGCTGGGAAGGAGTGAGCTTTCCTCATAGAAGCCCCTATGGTGCTGAGTTTTGGATTTTTGACTACAACAGTGTTGATAACACACCGATGTTTTAGCTATTACGCTGTGTTTCATTTTTCATCCTGCTGCCTCACCCTCAGCAAGGTAGGCTGAGGGTGGGCAAGAGGCTGAGACACAGGCAGAACAGGTGACCCAAACTGAGCAAAACAATATTCTATGCCATATAACATCATGTTCAGCAGTTAAAACTGGGACTTTGGTCTTCCAAAAGTAGCTATTGCTCAGAGACCAAGTGGGCATCAGTCTGCCTGGGAGAGGTGGAGAGTTGCATCACTTGGGGTTCTCCTTCCCCACTTCCTCTAATCTCAACCCAGAAGTTCTAGTGAGTTTGCTCTGCTGATACCCTCTCATTCTGCTCTGGGGGGCAAACTGAGCGAACGACTGGGTGGGTGGGTGTTTTGTTGCCACCTGGGCTCAACCCACCACAGCCTGAAACAAGTATTTCTTGGTTTTGTGATGACCTGGCAGACAAGGCAGAGCTTTACAACAATGCCAACCACTACTTTTCTTCTACCAACTCCACACACAAAGCTTTTACCATACAAGACAAGTCTTCTGCCACAAATACTATTATTATTTCTTAGCCATATACAGGTGCTTAAACAGACATAACAGCCTTACACTCCTCCTTCACGTTATTACTTAGGCTATGTAACAGTGGATAGGAGGCTGTAATAAATCTAATTGGGAACAGTAATTATAACTGCTTAGATACTAAGCCTATACTAAAATGTGCTTTTAAATTATTACTATCCCCTTCACAAACCCCTTCAGCCAATACACAAGATCCCATCTTTCATAGCATAAGCAATTTCAAGCCAGAGTCTCCATTAACTACAGGTCTCCACGTTACCTAGAAAAATGGAATCCTTGGTTGAGAAGGTTACACAACTTGAGAATATCAGACTCTTTCAAACAGGACTCAGAATTCAACCAAACTCATTATCTATTTGATAAAAAGTGCATGATAATGGCCTGAATTACCTTTCCTCTGTATTAGCCCACAAATCTTTTCCTCTGCTGGAGTTTTCAGAGAGATCTGCACTTTCCGCACATAAAGAACTGATGTGATGATCTTCACTCTCCATTAATATTTCCATCTTTTGTTCTGGATACCCCATGTTTTTTCCTATGAAATAAAAAGATTTTTTTTCCCCTTGCCAAAAACAAATCAGTTTTCAGCTCATACTTTAAGCAGGATTCAGGTTAGATTAAAACCAGAAGATAGGTTCATAGTAATGCAGTCTGAATTCCTACATAAAAAGTCTAAAGATTTCCCCAAATTAATTCTTATTTGAATTTGAGCATTCTTTTTAAAGGAACATCCAATTATGTATTAAACGTTTCCCACAGACCTTAAATAAGCCATTCTGATTGTTAATTTACAGCTTAAAAATAAAACAACTGAACAAATTGCAATGCCTGCTCTGCTGAAGAGCTCTCATTGAGCTTCTGTCTCCTTTGTATGCATATATAAATTAAGACCAATTTTATCCTTTCACATCCTCTTAGACTAGCCATCTGATTAAAAGCATTAAAGTGGTGTGAAGTATGATATCTCATACCTTTTCCCCAAAACCTCTATAGATTTTCAACAACCTTATTAAACTGCTGGATTAAAACCCAAACCACTATTCCAATCACAGCAGCACGGCATGTTGGTGCCAATGGTAAAACTGAGAAGGAAAAAGGAAACAACTCCAGTGAATTGCTTCTGATGTACAAATAATTTTTAGTCATATGATGGGATCTCTTTGTCAACCCATCTTGACTCCTAATTCCTCACAACAGAGCTGAAAACATTCTATATCCCTGAATAGATTATTTTCCATTTGGCACGTGAAAATGTGGGTACAGTTCAGCCCAAACAATTCAGCTATCCAATAATTGTCATTATTTGATATTTTCCCAGTTTTTATCATATATAAGGTTTAGCAGTAAAGATTTTTTTTTTCCCAGAAACAGACAAACATTTCATACTAACAGAAGAACTTTATTTTTTTCCTCATACTGCTTTTAACAAAATTCACATGGACGTCGACAGGAACACTGAGGCCTCAGTAAACCAACCAACAAGTCAAGTAAACCAACACTTGTTTAAAATCTTACTAATACATAAAAGAAAGGTATGCTTAGTAATTACAAGGGGGGGGAAAGAATTACCACACACAAAGTTATCCTTCTATAAATGACTAAACAGTAATATATTTTGTCTTCATCACTTTTCACTCAATTCTGCATTTTCAGAGACATACACATACCTTGTTTCCCACAAGCAGACACTTCTGAAGGACTGCTCTTCAAAGCTGAGGAGCATTCTTTGTTGTGTAACTTTTGTAAAAGATCACTGCCTTGTGTAGGTGGAGAAGCAATTGGAGCATAAGCTCTGTCTTCACAGTGATTCTGATGTCCAGATGATGGCAACTGGTGTAAAGTTGTTAAGCCCACTGAATGCCCAGGTCTTAGCTTTTGACTTTCAGCCGTTACAGTATGGCCTTGAAAATAATAAAATAAATAAATAAAGGCTGTGCCATTTGTATTTGCATGACAGCATCAGTGTTCCACAGGAGAAAAAGAAATGGTACTGAAGGGCAAGACTGATCATCCAGCCCCCGCCCTTATGTTACTGAGCAAAAATAACTGACATAGCAATCTGGATTTTGTTCTCCTAATGCTAAACCCTAAATTAACTTTTCTCACATAGGCAGAGTAAAAGAAAGATATTCACTTAAGTCTGGTTGGACTGAGACTGCCAACAAAATAAAATACTCCTGCTCAACTCTGAAAGCTTTTTCCAGCCCAGCAGTGTCTCCTCTCTTTGCACACAGCAAACGAGGCTGGAAAACTGATACAGGTTATAAGTGTTTGGTTTTCAATACAGATCAGCTCCCAGTCTAGTCCAGTTCACCACCTGAACAAATTTGTGCTGTATGAGCACGAATAAGGAGGGACCACTTCCTTCGGACAGAATAACAGCTTAAAGCAATCCAAAATGTTGTGAGAAACAGAAAGGAAAGCAACTGTTTCTTTTACCCTGTCTATATATATTTAAAATATGTTCTTCAAAACAAGGGCTCCCATCATAGCACATATTGATCAAGTTACAATTACAGTTAGCATTTTATAAAAACAGTATCATATTCCTTCTACAGCAGTACTCAACTTTCAGGCTCTGAAGTGATGCAGCAGTTTGTAACTAATCAAGTAGTCTTCAGATGAAGAACACTGAATACACTTACAGGTTTTAACTGGAAAATTAGATTAAATTCTTTAGTGTACTCGAAGTATTTCATACACCTTCTTTCTTAACTTACCAAGAACTGCTGTCTGGCCAGCTACCATGCTAAGTAGCTTCTGCTGCTCTTCCATTAGCCTTTGAAGTTGCTCCATCTGTTGTTTCTTTAGCTGTTCCTGTTTCTGTTGTTGCAATTCCTTCAGCTTTTCAAACAACAACAACAAAATGTACTAGAGGTTAGGTTTACTTAAAATGTACCACAGGATTAGAGTCATCAAGACAACTGGTATTCCTTGTTTTAAAGATATTTCATTAGGTAAGTGTAACATGTAGGACATTAAGAATTTTTCTGTCTGAGAATGCACATGCTATTTCCAGTTTGGTCAATCAACTGTTCCACTAGTCTTTAACTGACCAATCTGTAAACAATAGGAATCAGAACACTCTTTTCTACTGCATGGGAAAAATATTCAAATTCTGCTCTTTTAACATTAACTTCTACTATGCCATGTTTTTATTAAAGTGTGAAATGTTTTTCTAAAGCTTTAATTATCACGAAAGTGTGGGGTTTTTTTTTCTCTCCAAGATCTCACAGTGAACAGTACTGATACAAAGTACCAAGAGAGGGGGAAAAAGAGCATCACAGAACATTAAGACTCATGAAGCTGCCAGAAAAAAAAGAATTAAAATACTTAAATGCAGTAATCCAGTTTTCATTTTCTTGTGTAGCAGGAGTCCCTGGTACTGCCTCAAGATCAGCCTTGAGGGCTACTTGGGTAGTCTTGGGTACAGCCTGAAGGCAGGACACTCCATACCCTACCAAACCACCACAATGGGGGGTGGGCCTTCATGTCCATCTCTGCCTCCAACACATACATATGTACTAGATTCAGCTCCTCCAAAGGACAGACAGGAGGCCTGATGAAATTCTTCCACAGATGAACAACTGAACCACAGCTGTCATCCAACAGGGAAGAAAAAATTCCCTTGTAGTTCCTTAAAATTCCAGTGAAAACACAAGTAAGGCACTATGCAAGTAGAAGCTATGAGCTAATGATCAAGATACAAAGATCCTTTAAGTCTAATCTCCAACCCCTTCATGTAATTTAAAAAAAAAATCATGTTTCTACCTGTTTCGATAATAATATCCTCAGAAAAACAAATTGAAAAAAACCTCATACATCCAAAACTATATTCTACCTTACAAACAGCAGATTCGTTTTTCAGTAGCACATTAGATTGTCGATAACTTTCTAAGACAGTAAACTTAAGAATTCCTCTTAAGATGCTGTTAAACCAGCTGATATCAGCTGTTTAGCCACTGTTTGATACTGCTGACAATGCTGAAAAAGTGAATAAATATTTTCCTATTACATAAAACAGAGGAGAAAAATCTTATTTTTTCATCAGGTAAGTTGTGCAATTCTACGCTAGGGACTCTCACACTCCCCACTTGAGCGAACAGACATA
>JAOXNG010000001.1:196865333-196895873 GCA_028566535.1 Scolopax minor | reverse complement strand
ACCAAAAACCCAACACAAAAGGAAAAGGCAAAACCCCATTGCCATTGCCACTGTACCTCTTCATGGGAAAATCCCATCCTTTCTGCAGGCTTTAAATAGACAAGCTGATCACAGAAGAAACCACAGAAGGTAAAAGGGAAAATTCCCCTGACAGCATGGAAAACCATTGGAACCATTCTCTAGTACTACTAGGTACTGAAATTCATAACTGAAGCCAATATGCTCATTATATCAATTAGCAATTTCAACAAGTAAGATGAAATTTTTTTTTCTATTTAATTAAGGTAAGAATTCTACATTCATAGAATTACTTTTCAGCTTACTCAGTGGTATCCATATTGCTTTTGAGACAAAGTTGTCACCTGCAACAAGAGGTCTGTCCTATAGCCAGCACAAATTTACTCTTTCTATAAATTTCAACATAAATTTCAAGCACAATCAGTAATATCATAGAACAGTAATATCACAGGGTCATTTGTGCTATATAATCTGAAATGGTATTTTCTGGAAGACTGATAAATTCACCAAAATCTTTGTCTCAAGTTCTTCAAACACATTGGTGTCCTCAAAATAGTGATAACTAACGAACCTGTAGTGCTGCAGTTGGGAGAATTGATGAAATTACAGTACTATCAGAAGAGCATATCTGAATTCACACCCTCAGCCAGCAATACTGCTTTATTATTTAAAGTATTATTTAACATTCTGTTGGTTTTGTGTTCATAATTTACTTTCTTCCCATAACATTGTTATGTTGTCTACGTTAGCAAAAAACAGGAAATCAGTAAAAGACATAGCCAACAAGATTTTGAGACCAAAACTCCTTTTCAAGGGATAGAATAAAGAAAACTATTCATTTCACTAGACCAAATACCAAGCCTTTCTTTCCAGTAGCTCTGGTCCTAGACATGTAGAAATTTCTGGCTAACTCCCATTTGAAAAGAAGGCAAAAGTTACTTCTTTGCAAAGTTAAACCTTTTTTTTTTGGTACTGGATTTCTAATGCACTTTAACCCCACATTCTGGAAAGATGAATTCAAACCAAAATAAGCAGGGACAAGGAATACCAGAATGATGGAGGAGCTATTGTAGAAAATAAAACCTTTGGCGTCCTTTAGTCTTAACAAATCAAAGGCTGAGAGTGTTATTTTTCGAGGACAGTCATATCCCACTGGAAGAGTGAAACTAAACCATCCCAATACTATATTTTAAAGGTAGAGCTGGAGCCAGTTATGAAAGGAACTAAGCTGTTGTGGCTGCCAGTTATTGCCAACAAATAGATTTTTTTGCCCCACAAGAGTTCTTAGAGCTCAGTGTTTGTGCCTTGCCGTGACAGAGGAGGGCTGGGTGATGAAGTGGTCACCAAGGGGCCAGAACCAAGGTCCCAAGGTAAGCGACCTCTGCTGACACCACTCAGGTGTAGCCTTCCAACAAATGTTCTCTTTTTTTTTTCCTAAATTGCATTAATTAGCCAGTCTTGCCTTGCAGGGAACATCAGTTAGTCGTTAAAGCACAGTGGTAGGAATCATAAGGTTGGAATCTCTCTTAACTCTTTCAAAGCTTGGTTGTGTTGTTTCCTAATCTTCCGCACCACTGAAATCAGTATTTTGTTGTCTCTCACAAGGGACCCAGCAGATAACTGATGGATTATTGAAATCACTTTCTGAAAACTCTCCTGGCACCTATCTGCATCTGTAGATGTCTAAACGCATTTAAAATCTGGCCTCCAAGTCCTCCAGGTTGGTAAAGCACAGCTAGAGAAGTGCTACAGAGGTGCAAAGTATTATCTCAGCTATTAAGTATACACGTTTCCTTGGATACAAGTCAGGCTAAATTATGCTTTTTTCTCTTTTTTTTGCTATATGCTAATAGGCTTTTGCAAATTAATTAATGAAGGAATTGGGCATACTAAGAGAATTACTTGAACGATGCCTGAAGGATTACTAGTTTTTTGACTTCATTTGCTTGAAAAATTGAAAGGAGGCAGAAAATGTCAGGTTATGCGTCTGAGTCTTTATACTGTACAAAACCAAAATAAGCAGAAAAAAGCACCTTTTTTGTTGTACAGAAACAAGGAGAGTCACCGGGGAGTGTTTCAGCATTCCATGTTATTCCTGTTGCTAAGGAAACTTTCATTCATCTGTGCTCAGCAAGGCATCCTCAATAATTCCTCCACAGAAGGATGGCATTACAGATCCGTGTCAAAACAATCAGCTGATAATCAACCAGAAAACCAGTCACTGAAAAGTTTTACCAGGATAGTTCCTGATTTCTTTTAGGAGCCTGGAGGAACGAGAGCAAGCCTGTACAATTACTCTCATCCCGACAGAATTTCCCTCAAGAGGCAAAAAAGAAAGAAACAAGAGTAAAACTAATCATTTGGTTTGGACGTCACGGTCATTGGCCCATGAGCTTACATCCTGATCTCTCTCTGTGCTTTCCAAAAGACAAAGTAAAAATCTCCCTCACGAAACGACCAGTAAATGTTCTTTACTATCATCTCTACTTAAGACAGGCAATAAAGAACTCATCCACATCTCTGTACTCTCTAGCAGATTTCACCACTTGTGTTGCACGTGTTCATTTTTAGTCCACTACACAGCCACCCCCGTGGCTTTCAAAGGCACTGCTCACAAACCAAGGCACCAGTTATCACGAGAAAGCGAGTGGAGTTGTCTCTTTATATAAAGCGTGCCATCTCATTTACATTGTAGGATTTCTTATTCTTTTCCAGCCAAGGCTTACCTGCTCTCATTATTTAAGTCTTGAGCAGCCAGCTCTATTGTGCCCTTTAATACAAATCAAATACTCTGTAAATACTGCATTTCCTGGGGGAGTTTGGAATCATGACGCCGCCAGATTTCATGATACAATAAAGGAAGGGGAGCTTTGGTTTCTCTCTCTTCCTCCACGCAAAAGGTCTTCTGCTCCAGGAGCACCTTGCTGACCTCCTTCCTCCAGCAGCATTTCGCCCCCGACACGGGGCTCACTCATCATGACCCTGCTCTCCACACCTTCCTGAGAAGGCAGCTCCCAGCAATCACTCATTAGGGAGGATTAAACTTTCTGCTTTACCCTGTCCATTTTGTCTAATACTTACTAATGACCTTACGCTCTGCGCTTTTGTCTAATTGCTTTTTAAAGCCATTTGCACTTTTGCCTAGTGCTAAAATATGCACATTATTGGTCCCAGTAGTGTTCCTCTCATAGAAAATCTGATACAGAAGACGGCAGGCCAAATTTTCATGTGATGTACTCTTTAGTATGGTAAAAGTAAGAAAAAAGCAAGACTATGAGACCCTTTCTGTTTCCTGAAGGGAAGCAGTGGCTGCCTTACACTATGCCACTTGTCACATCTGCTTAGAATATGCCTCCCTAAAAGGAGATGAGCCCTGTATGCCTTACCCCCCTGTTCCCACTGCATGGCAGGTCTCTGCTCTATGACAATTTCTGATCACACTTCCACCATCTTGAGTAGAAAGTCTATTTCCTGAACAAGGCTTTGTCTCCCACTCTGAAGCCATTTGTGTTGGCACACAATTCCTGCCCGTTCCAGAACCGAGATGAACGCTGGTTTGAGCAGAGATCAATCAGTTCGTGTCTCCCCTCAATCACACCACGTAACCCAACAGCATTCATGGGAGGAGATGTACAGCTCCAGTGCACACAGAACTGCTCTCTCAGCTCCACCTGATGCAACTTCAGAGAAAAGCATACCTTTCCTGGGGCCTACTGCCCAAGGAGATTTTTCTCCCTTTATATAAGTGATTTCAAAGTTGTTATGTTCCTATTTGAGCTCCTTTGTTTTCCAGGGTCATAAGGTTTTCTGGTGTATGACATAGAGCTACTGAATACAGATTCTCTTTTCATTACCTATATGAATATTAGCCATTTGTATACAAAGTGATAGTGAAATATATGTCTAGACATTGCATTAACATCAATATATATACCTTGGTTACAGTTACATCACACACACATATATGGACAACCAAATTCAGTCCCTTCACAGGCCAGTTCCCTCTTTTGATTACCACCATCCTACCATCTTCTTTCTTAGCAACGCGCACAGCCTTCAGGAGGAAGTCTGTGTATGGAATTTCAAGCCATAATTTTTTTTTTTTCTTGTTCCTTCTTCATCTCCATAATAGCCCACAAAACAATCTGAACATCTCTAGCACTAGTGTGTGACTTTCTATACCAGCCTCTTGAACCTGACCACAACTTTACTTCCTCTGGAACCTGACAAAGCAACTCTGATGCTGTGGTCTATAAAACGGTGAGCAATTCCCTCTTTCCATCAAATTGAGAACCTCAAAGGGATACCATTTCTTTTCAGATGGCTTAGGTTTTGCTCAGAAGACCTTAGCTTTCATCTTGGCTAGCAGTAAATCTGAAGGAACAGAAAACACTGAAGTATTGTGGTATGTCTGGAATATGAAAGATACATTCTGTTGCTTCTTTGATGTCTCATGAAAGAAAACTGAAAGAATAAAAATACAGTGTCATTAAAACACATTACTAATCCAGCAGGGATGGAGAGCCTCGTGCATTATAAATTTTTGCTCAGTAAGACTTCAAACTACAATTTGTAATCTATTGAGGAAACTGTCATGAATAATAGGCTTCAAGATAACAATGCATTTTCAACTTTCTTGAGTGAAATATGGATGACAATTTTTTCCCACCATTTTGAAATACCTTGGAGTGGCAGTTGCTGGTTAGAGAACAAAAAGCCAAATGGCATGGTTTAGATATACAGAAAATGGAAGATAATGATGCATGAAATAAATGGAGAAGAATTGAGGAAAATACTGGAAAGTGGAAGTGCAGAAAACAGTCTGACCCACCAGTGAGCCTAGTCCTATTTCTATGGAAATGAGCTCATTACTGCTAATTTTTTTTTTAAGCTCCTGGTTGATTCGTGAAGTGCTTTTTGAATTCCGATAAGGGCTTCATGAATCACTGAAAAAAAAACATTTGAACATAATATCCAGAGTCAAATGATTACCAACTCCCATAGATTAATCAGCTCTCTAAGTACTTTATATAACAGAGCATGCACGAGGAGAGCCAGCTTTTTCCCCTGGTATCATAAGTCTATAATGTTTCATTCTGCAAAGAAAAGGGATCATGCTTCTGAAATCTAATTCAGGATGGTTACTCCATCCAAGACCTATATTAAATAGGAAAGACATCTTTGATTTTTTCCCCTGCTGTTTCCATGTTTGATCTCTTTTAGAAATCAGCATCATGAGAATTGGACATAGAATTGCTTCTCCTTCCTCAGAAATAGGAGCATCTGTGGTTTTCATACACATTTGTAACCAAGTCAGCACTGGCTGCGGGCGTCCCTGAGCAGGCAGGGGAAAGGCTCGAGGGCCAGAACACTGGTTCTTCTTAAGCCTTAAGGATGCTGAAGTAAAAATATCAAATCAAGCAATGGATTTAAATAGCACGTGAGATTTCTGTATTTCAGAACCCCAGCCATTTTTAAGGCTGGCTGTAGACATGGCCAGGGTACACCTCTGTGACAGTATTTTTAACAGAATTTTTAACGGAACGATGCTGACTGACTTTACGTGTTACACATAAAACATCGGCACTGAACACCTTCTATGAATTCTCTAAACACTTCAAAAAGAATGCCCTGGGCAAATTCGGTGAGACTCTGCTAATTTGCCTTGTTCTAATTTTCAAGGTGTGCATAGGTCACGAGCATCCTCCGGCACGAGCCTTGGAACAATGCTCTCACCAGAAATTACACTAAATGCATCGAATCCTAGTGCATGAGAGTTCCTCATGTCTCTTTTCCAAAACCTTTCACATTTTAGACATGACTCTATATAGTCATACTTCACACGTGACAAATAGGACAGAAATAATGGTCCTCACCAGACAGGCACGGGCCATGCTGTCATTCGATAAACAGGACTCTGCTAATTGTAAACTGCTAATTGTAAACAATGGCTTAATCGACATTCAGAGTGTTGAGTATGTGGATTAGCTTTTAAAAAAAAATATTATCTAGAGTTGGATGGACATACACACACATCATTCTGCTCTCGTGACAGACCTCAGAGGATTTTCATTTTAAAACTAAGAGGAGGTTCAAAGATAAATTTCATGACAAATTACATGAGCAATTACAGTGATGTAAATAAGAAAAAAATTGGTTTATAACTTCACTGAATTGGTGCAGATTTATACAGATTTAATTTTTATAGAATTCAGAATTAATTTTGGAAGAAGGATATAAAGTTACGAAGCATTATACTACTCAGTTAATAATATTATTAATAATGCAAAGACAGTACTTCCATTGTATATATTCCCATACATTCAGGCCGGATGTGAGACGCAAAAAACTGCTTTGTTATAATACTTCCAAGGTTTTCTTTTCGCATCTTGCTTTTCCACTTCTTAGGGCACCAGCAGCATAAAGAAATCAGCATTTGAAGAAAAACAAAGGCAGAGGATTGATGTGGAAAAGGAAAATATCAAAAGTTATTTCTCTGAGCTGTGAAATCTTATGTCAAAGTTACAGAGGTGAATGCAACTTCGGAGTGCGAGTTTGTGGGCTCTGCTTCTGAAGTGCAAAGGGAAGGTCCAAAAGCCCTCTCTCCCCGAGACCGTGCACGCACGGGCTTTTAATTGCATCATGATTTATGACACTATTGATATCTCATTCATTTCCTCTCTCCCTCAGGGGAAGGCTATGGTGCAGGATGGAAGAACAATTTATTATTTTGGATTATTTTGAAAAAAGATAAATAATAAGAAAGATTATTTTCTCTTTGTTATTTATTTCCACTTATAGTTGGGAATAACGATACTTCTTCCTATTCAGTTCTTTGAATTGAAGATGATGAAACTCCTATTCAAACTAAATTAAATTATAATAGTATCATTGCAAATGAACAAAGATCAGTGCTCCCTTGAGCTAGGTGCAAAACAGACCCACACCACCAGGCAGTTGTCACTCCAAAATTGAAAGGACAGGTGAAGCACAGGAAAACGATAAAACCCAGAAGTGTCTTGTTAGTGCTGCCAATCACAAATAGGAAAAAAATTACTTTCTCTTTATTTTAATTATTTATATGGGTTTATTAGAACAGAGAACAAAAAGGATGTAAAGACAAAGAATTCAAAACTGAAATCACTGGGAAGAGAGGGAGAGTTTGAGGGAGAAAACCTCTAAGGAAGGCTTCTGGAAGCAGCAGTGACTCAGCACAAGGGAGAATTCCAGAAAAAAAAAAAACCCAAAATGAATTGCCATTACATCTCAAATCAGGCTGTGCTCTCCATGCTCCCTCCGAGGGCTGTGGTTTGCCTGAACTAGCCTCTTTCACGGCTCCAGAGAGACAACCCCAGCTCGAGTCACAGACTTCATGGAAACCCACAAAGATTTTAAGAAAGTACATGGAATATTGAGTATTTTAAGTATTTGTAATTCCATAAGCACATTAAGCATAAAATTGTATCACTTCCTATGGTAAAGATAAAGTCCAACTTGCAAAGTTGAGTTAAGAGTTTGATTTACAGATTGCACAAATACTGGTTGAGTGACTCCTTTCCGTACTGAAGTTCTTTAATGGTAAGTTCCTTTATATCATTTTGTTTTAAGTCTAAAAATTATATAATGCAGAAAATTCCAGTTATGCAGCTTCATGTGACATACAGGCTCGCTCATTACTGTGGGAAACAAGATAAACCAGTTCTGCTGAAGAAATTTCACCAGCAGAAATCTGTTCAGTGGAATCCTACCCAGCCCAATACAGTAACTGGAAGAAGAGGATCCAAGCACTCTTTGCATGGCTGTTGCCATTCTTTCCCCAGAAATTTAAGTAGCTGGACCTTATTCTCTCCCTTCCACACATCTTTCTACTACCATTATATATTATTTTGCCTTTTTCAACAAACAGCCCTTTGATTGGGTGGGATCATACTAGTTTTCTCCCAGTTAAAAAAAAAAATAAATTACATCATACAGAAATGTGACTGGACCATAATTCTTCATCCCTTTTTCTCTCCAGGATAGAACCCAAACAGGAGACGAGCTCCCACGGGAACCTAAGCTTTGGCCAAACAAACTGGTTGTGACATGGGCTCAAACTGATTCTGAGACTCTCATTTACTCTCATACTCCCAACCTCAATTCCTTGAGGGGGGAAGACAGTTGCTTTAACACAGGAATCCAAACCCACTGCTTCCTGGTGGCTACAAGTAAGCTCTGGCATTATGGCTTACCAATCAGTTCCTAGCTAGCCACATGGCACTAGCTTGGCTTATTTAGGGTGACATTAAGAGACGATGCAGAGTAAATGGCTTCGTAATACTCCTTTTCTAGGAAAGGAAGTGTTTCATGGACACTTCATGATTATGAGTATTTAATAAACGTAATGCCTGGATAAAGCAATCTTTGTGTTACAATGGTGTTTATGCTATAGCTTATTCAATAGCTCCACCATAACAAGTCTCAGTAAAGAAGCTTTGGTTGCTTCAAAGAATAATAATTTTTTTAAAAGTCCACGCTACATTAACATGCCACAGAAATAAAACAATAGAGCTACTTATTTTCCCCACTGTCAGCCAAGATAACACTACTTATGTGTCCCTAAAGAGCAGCTGCAATGCTCGGCCCATCCGCAACGTTCGAGTCTGCTACACGCTGTACAATAAGCCAGAAACTCTTTATTAAAAGGAATATTTACAAAGATGCCTCAATGGTGCTTTCCTCGTGTGTACGCAGCGTATCAATCTGCCACATTCCCCTTTTTCCCCCCCAGGATAGACACGTTCATGTTTACAGTTAAAAAATCATCCAACAATCCATGGCCAGTCGATATAAAACCACCGGAAAGATATTATCATTGATCAAATACAGCCCTGAGAAGGCAGTGCCCCAGTGACTACAGAGACCAAGCAAACCAGCACTCGTTTCCCTTGTAATTGTGTTGTGCCTTCTCCATCCTCCTTGGGAACCACCAAAACCAGCGCTTTGTCAGTCCCTGCCCTTTCCCTTTGTGGATTAAAAAGCTCTGCTGTAGTGTATTTACACTTCTTAAACAAGCATGCTGAATTAAGAGCATTTACTCAAAACCTTTTTTTCTGTAATACTGATTAACAGTACTTTCATCTAGAAATTTTTAAACACATGTTTTACTTTTCATCATATTAATGTTGACAGACCTCCTTTATCAGTACTTTAATTAACAGCAGGTAAGGGAGGCAAAGTGAGTGTGACACGCTATTACTTCAGCTTGATTTCAAGTCTGCTTGTGAGACTTCCTCTCAACTCGGAGCTGAAATTGTCTTATCTCATACATTCCCAGGATTACAGTTTCATGTAAATGTCATTTTTGCTGTCCAAAACATTTAAAAAAAAAAACAAACCCACACCAGGACGATGTAACTACTGTCTCTTTGTGAGAGACATGAGGGAAGCTGTGTGCTTTTGATCAAAGACAAGATCTTGACTTCAAAGTAACACCTCATCTGTAAATATATTACACAGTGCTCTTCGCAAGGAAAGGGGGACTCCTTGATTTCAAATACCCTCAGGCTAATACCGTGGGATTTGCCCGCGCTCGCAGAGTTTAATCTTACTCCTCTGAATACTTACAGAAAATTAGACAAGAAGACTTTAAAGACTCTGGGTTCTAGTCTCTTATTTCTCTGAGTCTGATAGAACACAGTCCAACACTTCACCGGAAGAACACCCAGATTCAGGTGGACTGAGAGAAGAATGTGGAAAAATTACAAACTTCAGAAGCATCAGAGATGTTTTTACAAACTTAGCTCTTCCCTCCAATGATAGAAAGCAGCAGGTATCTGCCTGCAGGTGCTCTATCACTAAGTGCATTGGGATCTTCTACTACTTTTTGTATCACCATTGGAGATGTTTTCATTATTTCTTTCATTGCTGCAGTCTAGAAAAGCAAAACAGGACTCCACATTATCTGCAACTGCTTTGAAGATGCTGGGAAAGGGTTTTAAGTTATTTCATAATATACTAATCAGCACAGACCATGGAGGTATCAGACCATACGAATAATATTAACTATTTAAGGGCCAGGTACCGGGTTAATAATTGCTGTGCAAAGAAGGAGTCTCGAGTGGGCACAGAGGGGTCAGTTTTACCATCCACTGACAGCAAGAGCAGGAGTGCAGGTGTGCAGCTGCCACTCTCGTCTGCAGGTAGGCAACAGGCAATGGCATAAGGCACTGAAATCGTTGACCCTTTTTTTCTCCAGAAGAAAATAAAAACCCATAATTCAGTGATCTAGGTATGATTTACCATATTCAGTTCAGTACATATTTAAATATCCAGCTGCCTGAAAGAATCAAATTTTGGTTTTCAGAATTCTAAATGTTGAGGTTATTTTAAAATGTCTTGGTTTTTTACTAAAACTTCTTATGTCTCCCAAAAGTGGAATTTTCCACTTTCCAAAAATGGAAAATTCCATTTAACTAAAGTGAATGTTCAGTGTGCTGTAGAAATGCAGAAGCTGTTTTTTCTAATTAGGGATTAAAACCCCTCAAACACTTAGGAATGTTCATAAACTGAAACAAGTCTTTGTTTCTGCCATCTTTACTCCCAAGGTGTCCATCTCCTCAGTTTCATGAAATGGATTTGCTGCAGTAAATGCATGGCTAAAACAGCTCCGTGTTCCTTCTCTGGATTTCAAACGGGTCAGTTCCTCCCAGGTTCCTACACCAATATTTTCACTGCTGAGCAAAGCATAATCCTTAGTCGGAAATTCGCAGCAAATTAAGGCGAATTTGTCTCAAATGAGGTGGTTCCCATCCTTCCTCTACCAGCACTGCTAATCTAAAATAAAACCTTTCTCAATATGAAGATGCAGATCGTGAAGCACCTTTCTTGTTGGAGATAACAGCCATAAAACAAACCAACACAACGTGGGTAACTCACTCCTCCAACGTTGATATAAAACCTGAATCTACAAAGATGTTCTCAATTTGCACAAAACCAGACCAGACACTTTCCAGGACTCGTCCTGTAAAGACCTGACAGTGGCTGTTTGTGCCATTAGCCCAGAATCCCTAACCTTTCATATGCTTGGGTGCATCTTGCCATCTCTACACCGCTCTCTTGCCGTGAAACTCCCACGACTTCTTGACGGGTGAAAAATTAAACAGTGCAGCAGGCATAGAGGGAATTTGCAGTTTGTACAAGCTCAGACTTAACTGAAAAGCTAAAGGCATACCTGGAAACACTTTTAAAATATATAAAATTCATGAATACTTTTCAGTTTGCAGCTGAGACATAAATATGTGTAATGAGCATGTAACAGACATCTTACCTCTCCAGCGTGGATATTTATCTAGGCTAAAATGTTGTGTGAGGAAAGCATGTTAAAATACTGTCGACAGCTTTTTACCATGGGCCATTCATGAATAAATTTTAGTGACAAAAATATGAATTATTTTTAAGGTAATTAAACTATGATATATTATGTTTTAATATTGTTCTGAACAAAAGTTTTTAGGAAGTAGGAGGTACGTTTCTTTCAAGAAGTAGTTTATTTTCCAAACACTTATTAGTTTCTTATTGGCCCTTTTTAGTTCACCTTGATAGAAAGAGTTAATTAATTCCTTAGCACGGAATTAGAACCTGTAAAACAGAAGTTTTGGTGTTACTCAGTCAGCATGTACTGGATAAAACTTCTATTGTTTTTGTTTGCTACATAGCCTTTGTATATATAATTTTTGTCATAATTTGAATGATTGCTTGAAGGGAGAAGATTGGTGAAGTTCAATTACTGAATAAGATAGCTAAACTACAGACAAATGCTGACTTACAAGTCACTTATAAGTTACTTACAGGTTACTTATAAGTAAAACTTCTTGAAATTATTTCTCAAAAGTAATAGGATCATCAGAATTAGATACTAAGACTGGTTTTCCAAAATCTGCATGAGTTGGAAGGAAGTACATATATATTATATTCCTCTATTGATTAAGGTTGATGTCTGGCTTATTTTTAAATTCCTTTTTTTTTTTTTCATTGTGAGTTAGAAATTGCCTTCTCTTATGACATTGAATGGGTTATCTATGCAGTATTGCACGTTTCAGATGGACAGAATTCACAGAAGCAATATAAGTTTTATTAATAACCTTTACTCTATGACTGTAAATTTTAGTAAAATTGTCATTTTAATTTCCTCATGCTGTTTTTTATAAAAATGCAGGGGGGTTCTGTTTTTTAATCTCTTCATCCTTATTCTCTCTTTAACTACTGTGACATAGCTCCTTGTCTATCATTAGCTAAATAGACACCAATTTGTATTTATCTAAGTCACAGCTTAGAAAATTATAAGCATATGAAATTTCAGGTAACCTTGAATTTTCTTAGGCTGTGCATTTCATGGGATTAAAGTAAGAGGTTAGACAGGGGGATTCTCAAGCTTTTTTATTATTTTCATATATTTCTATATTACTAACTTATAACGTTTATACATAATCAAATCACTTTAACATTATTCCAGCATTGCAATCTGGAGGAGGGGAAATAGTTCCATTACAATAACAATTTATTTTAAATTTATGGTAAATTGTTATTGTTGACTATAGGGGGGAAATTAAGACCATGAAATTAACTTTCAGAAATATTTTCATGTTAATTTCCTATTGGAGACTAATGTTTAAGGATTAGATTGTAATAAAATAAGGTTTGGGATTTTGTTTCTGGGCTGGCTGTCTTACTGTACCTGAAAGTAGAAGATTAAGTTGGCTCCACCTTTAATGTCCTTAATTTGTGTGCTGCTGATTGACATCCTTAGCTCAGCCTAAGTATCAGGAAAATACTACTACAGATCTTTAGAGTATTTTATGCCTCAGGTGGCAGAGTCCACAGGATATCACAGCCAGAAGACAGGCCTAGCATTGTATTCTCCAGTTGTAGTTCATGTTTTGAGTAGATTTGAGATTGCGTTGCTGCTGTGTATGCTTCTAAAAGATAATATTTAGACTCTGTGGGAACAATGAGTTTAATTTTAAGCACTTGCAGTGCATACCTCTAGAAGCCAGGATATTTGTTGTGTTGAGAATCAGGACATAAAATTTCCTCCCCTACTGCTTCAGTGAACCATGTTGTATTTCACAGAATCACCTAGGTTGGAAGGGACCTTTTAAGAGCATCTAGTCCAACCAACGGAAACAAATAAACAAAAACCCAAAAACAAACCAAAAAAAACCCCACACCACACACAAAACACCACCAACCCAACACTAAACCATATGTCCAAGCACCATGTCAACTCATCTCTTGAATTTATGTGGTTGTTCACAGGGTAGGCTTTTTGCCATCCTCAGAATTGAAATGGTTCTGTATAGTGCAGCGATACTTTGGGGGGAGATTTTTTTGTTTGTTTGTTTATTTTTTAAACCTTCAGAGAAATGTTCCTTTTCACAAGGGAAACTTAAGAAGTTGTCAGAATTAAAGGGGGCAGGAGGCAGAATCAACTCCAAAAAAGGAAACAAATTAAAAATCTAGTCTTTTATTGTCCCATTTCTTGCAATAGTAACCTAGCTTCACTCAAATTTACTCCTGATTTGGTTTCATTCCTTATCAGGACTAGTTAACTAGAGCTTGCAGTGGTGGGTTGGAATTATGTTAGTAGGTCTTTGTCAGAGTATGAGAGGGAGGAAATGTTGTCTTTTGGATGATAAGATGTCCCCTTTCTCCAGTATTTTATTTTGAATTAGATCTTTTTAAGAATTCAAATTGTTAAACAGGAACTTAGAAATAGTATTTGCAATTCAATGGTTCTTTCAGAATCAGCTTAAGGAAGTGATCTTAAAAATATTCTATTTCATATTCTATATTCACTCATTTCCCATAGTTTACACAAGAGTTTTGAAAGTACCTGGAGAAGCAATTACTCACATAATTGTTGTATGAAATATAATTGTGATAAAACGTTATGTTGAAAACCCATTTCCTCAGTGCTCTGAAGTCTCTGAGACAAAGATGGGATTAAAAGGAAGATATAAGGATCGAAAAGTATAACATGACTGACTAGGTCAGACCATGTACTTGTATTGTCTGCCTTCTATAATATTTTATAAATGTCAGTTTTGATGTTATATAAATGGTAATAGCTTTTAAAGGCCTCATACAGAACTATGGACCATGATTTTTGAGAAATGAATATTCATATATTTTTATTCCAGTTCATTGGATTTCTGAAGCAGAAAGTCATGATCAATCATCCACAAATATTGTAAATTACTTATCATGTTTAGAGCTGCACAAACTTTCTCTCAAGTGAAAAAAAATATTGGATATTACTGGCATTAGTATTCAAGGTAATGAAGCTGTATTGTATTCCCTGCTTGTAAACACTCTGGTTTTGAAAGAAATGAGAGAGTGTTTTTCAAGGGTAGTTTTTAAGATCAGAAAAATAGAATTGCAGATTTATAAATGATCATTTTCACAAAATGGAAAACTATAAGCAATGTATTAAGTCAAAAATATAAACATACTGTTTTCTACTCTGTACTCTCACGAATCAATCAAGTTCATTAAATCTTTGGCACCAAATTTGTTTTGTTCTACATATAGTCTGAGAAGTGAGAAAGAGAAGGACATCCTCTGTGCAAAAAGGAAAAATTTAACTCAAGCTTAACATCAGAGAGGAGGGGAAGTTGATTGATTAATCTTCCCTGTCTTAAAACCTCTTAAAACAAACTTAAAACCTAAAGCCTTCAGTGAAAACAGTGGACTAGACAGATCTAACACACACGTAGACTGTTGAAAAATTACTCGAGGCTGCGCTGCCAAAAATGTCTTTGGAAACACTGTATCTCAAAAGCCTTTGGCCTAAATACTCCTGTAAAGTTGGCTGGAAATTCCTGGAGTTTTCTGTAAACCTGTCTGTCTGCATACATGTGCGGCATTTCGTTCAGCCGGCAGGAGATTTGATCGATACCCAGAGAGATTCAGAGATCTGAGCCTTTTCATTGTCCCCTTTCTGCGGCAGTGATGAGCCTGGTATAAATGTGAACAGAAAGATGGATGGGGGAAAGTGTGGCACAGGTAGAGTTATTACTCCCAATTAACCTTCTCCAAGAGAATTTCAGATCACAGTAAGAGAACTGGCTCCAGTTTAATGTTGACCTAGAATCCCCGTGGTAATAACACTGAGATGAAGCAGTGGATTGAAAACTATTGCCCAGAGCTTGTGGTCCTGTTTTTAACTGTTGAATACCTACCAGCATGTATGTTGTTGGACTAGATACAAAGGGATGAATCAAAGTCCCATTAAAATCCTCAGAAAGTCTCCTAACATTTCAGTGGGAGTTGGTTCAGGCAAGTAGCATATACATCAAACTCCACCAAAAATAGTCTTCAACATAGTCATGGAGTACAAAGCTTTCAACAAATGGAAAATATTGACACTTAAAATTAAATGGTTTCTCATTAGCAGGATTCATTCATTAAAAACAGATGTACTGTCGTCAGCTTAATCACTGTTCTTCTCTTTCTGCTACATTATAAAACAAATCTTTTGAATGGCATAAAACTTAATAAGGCTCAAGATATAGGAAAGTAGAGACACAATGCACAAATCTTGTCCTGTAAATTGATTCTTGCCGCTTCATAAGACTGCTGGCCTCCTGTAATTTTCTCATTCTGTCCATCTTGAATAGTATATCTCACATAGAAACCACAAAATTATGAATGCTTCAAAGAACTCTAATATAACTATCTCAAATAATTCCAACAAATAGAGAACATGTATCTTAACTGGCAACTGAAATTTTTATCTAATAAATTTTATCTGACCTGGAGAAGATTCACATCATTCCAGTTGTTTGCAAAATATCTGGTAAATTACATCAAGAGTATAGGCTAGAAATATACTTTATACTTTAGGATAGTTGTAAATAGTTTGAAATAAATATTCAGTTAGAATATTTACAACAGTTAAAGTAAGTCCCTCTTCTTACATTATAAATCTGTATGAGCTTTCAGGGGTTATTTTCAGGAAACATTTGCTAAATAGTAACTTCTGCTCCAACTATGTCTGGGTTTTATTTAGTTTCACCCACTGGAATAGCGAGCCAACAAAGAAGGAACCCAACAAATAAGGTATTTTTGAAGTAACAAGACTCTGAATCATCTTCATTCGTATCATAAACCTTTTCTTTAAATTAAAGCTCAAAGTGGGTATGGTGCCAAGTAAAATGAATCTGAACTATTCTGAAAGGCTAACAGCAGGACAAACGTGCCTATTACGAAGGGAACAGATGGATCATGCCCAAACTGACTGATACTGTGCATACATTGTGCCATTAGCAAGGAAAGAGGAAAATCAGCTCCTCAGTACAACCTATTTCAAGTAGCAGATATTTAACTTGACAGAGTACTCTACTCGCCGCTCCTGCCTTTCCAGAGCAGAACTGCTACGTGAGATGAGCTCCGAGGTGCCAGAGCAGCACACCAGCCAGAAACAGCCATGACAATCTACAACACCAAAGGAAGACTCACATTTTCGTCACACACTGATGCTGTGCAGCTTCACTGGCTTCAGGGACAGAACAGGTTGGGTTTGGTTTTGTAGGTTTGGGGTTTGTTAGTTTGTGGGTTTTTTTTTAAATTAACAGGATTTCTGTTGGTTACTATAACAATGAGATTTCCCCTCGTATTTCATGTTTACTTTTAAAATTACCTAGCAACATAGAACAGCAGCACAGGTAAGTTTTCACTCCCACGGACATTCTGCACCAGCAGGCAAAGGTAGCACTTTGAGAGCCGCAGAGGCACTATCCATCACAGAAAGGAAGAACTCCAATGCTGAGCTGTTCCCAGGGAAACACACAATCCCTTGTAGCCATTTATTTAGGATTTTCAAAGGGAACCCGAGAGGATCCACAGAGCTGTGTTTGCATTTGTTCAGGTTTACCTATCGAAAGGTAACAGATAACAATGTTGGCTGCTGCTGACATACAAAGAGAAGACTCAGTGCTAGACATTTTTAAATGGACAAGCAATCTTTTCCTCACCATTCTTCTCTTAGTTTTCGTTCAAGTGTGATCAAACCTGCTCACCTTAATCATGAAGTGCCCCTGCTGAGGACAAATGCACACATTTGCAACAATAAGTTCATGAAAGAGTAAAATGTCACTTGGGTGTCATTGCATGGCTGCCAGTGATTACAGGAGATGAACCTCAACATAGCTCTTCCCAATCTGATGTTCCCCAAATTGTCTCCTTAGGAGCTTATACTTGCAGACAGCTAGAAGCAATTAAGTATTTAAGGGAAAAGTGAACGTTACCATATTAAGGCTGAAATGCAAAATGAAGTTCCTAGAAACAAAAGGGCAAATACTACTTAAACTGAGCCAGGAAGGCATTAAATTTCCTTGACAAGACTAGTAAAAACATTATCTATTTCACAACTGTCAAGGTATAGGGTACCTAAAGCTAGGATCTTACACAGAACAAGGAATATGAATGCAGTAATACTCCTCTTCAGGAATCAGATTTCAAAAAAGAAAATAGAGAGGTAGTTACTAGTGGCAAGGTTAATAAATCCATCCCAGTGACAATACTACAATCAAGGGACATTTATTCTTCTGATTTGCCTGGATTGCAAAACTGCACTCATGCAGAATTAAACTATTTCTTCAGTATTTGGGGAATGATGAGCATGCCTAAAATTAAACAGAAAGGACAAAGATCTCATCTGTACAGCTTAAGCAAGGTCTGAATTTGAAGATAAATGTTTACGTTGTAAATTTAATAAAGACTGTTAATTTGCAAGTCATTATGTTCCTATATGCAAGACAGTGCATTTAATACAAAAGAGGGATCCAATTTTTGGTAACAAAGATCCCCTACAATTTCAAAGAAATTTGATCAGCAGAAGGAATCACTCGGCTTTCTATCACACAGTATAATTAAAGTCTTACTTTTTTTATATATATTGATATATGAACATGTTTTTGCAAAATTTTGTGAACTGTGAGGCTGCACCCATACAAAGTCATTAAAATAATCCTATATGAAACAGCAATTCAGTCCTGTATCTTAGAATACAGCCCCTTCCTCTATATTGCTCATTAACATTCCTGTGTCGAGGAATCTGCAGCGCAGCAAGAGCTGGCTCATCAGACAGTGATTTTCGTAATTAACTATCCTACCTATGTTGTCATTAATGCAGCAAAAATTACTTCAGATGTTCAGATTTTTACTTTCAGTAACTGTGTTCCTGCCAAGCAGTTTGGAAAACCATCCAAGTTACAGGATCATTTTCTCACTCAGAACTCGCATGCCCCACTCGTTATGTGGATGTGAAGCTCCTGGGCATTTTGTGATACTTTACCTTACCATGAACAGCTAGAAGTACAAAACTATTTGGAGCAAAGGAATAATCTTTACCCCTCATCACCTCTTTCACCTAGAAATAATGACATATAGATGTGACTTCACCAATTAACAAAGAATACTTAAGGAACACGACAGATCAATAGCATCTGAACCCATTGCATTGCTCAACACTGGGCTTATTTTATGTCCTGTTCTAGAAATTCTCTATCGCCTGTCACAGAAACTTACAGCTCGTTTACTTACAGTCTGAAACAAATTTAGAAAAGTCTGCTGTAAACGAGATGTAATTAAGCCAGCACAGGTAGCAGAGGGTTAAGTGGTATCGGTATTGCGCTCCTATTTTACAGAAGTCAGGATCTCACTGCGCTACACACTGTGCAAACAAGCTGACAGTTACGCAATGTGAGATGAGAGAACCACTAAGAAAATTTTAGAGACATTTAAATAGGCGCAGTTTTATTATCGATTTGATTTCAGAAAAATTAAAATGATTATAAAGTAGGAAATATGTATGTGAGCAAAGCCTAAAAGATAGTTTTCTCAGATTTTACAGCTTTAAAACTACAGAAAATCAGCATAAACTTTATATTACAGAAAAAATACATAGCTGAGATGTGATGACCTCAAAAGTTTGATGATAATTTGGATCTTCCAAAAACTACAGGGCATCTAGTCTGAAGGTAAACTTCCTAGATTGAGTATAAACTAACTTTCTCTAATTTAAAAAAACAACATTCTTAAGGAATTGTGAAACTCACCAATACACAGCACGTTTACTTCTGAAGTGTAAGAATGCTGCTTTACACAACCTCACACAACGCTCCCCATTCCCTCCTGCAGGATTCCTTACCTGTCATTTTTGCAGCAGGTGCCAAGTTAGGCCAGTGTCCTAACCTCCTCTTCCAAAATAATGAGAGCAGAATTGATTATCTTTGTGGGGCTAAAATCTCTGAAGCCATAAGACTGTGCTGGGGGAAAGGGCAGGGCAAGCTGTGGTCGCATGGTCCTTATAAAAAGCAACAAGTGAAGATTCACTCAAAGAGTTTTCATCTTTGAAGTGCTTCATTTGAAAATGTAAAAATTTAACAATACTAAGCAATACATACACCTATATTGAAATGAAACCAGTAAGGAAGCATTCAAACACCTAAGCATGTAATAGGGTTTTAATGTTAATCCATATAAAGTTCAATGAAGTCAGAGCTTTAGTTAGATGTCAGAATCACAGAAGGTTTAATGTTGGAAGGGACCTCTAGAGATCATCTGGTCCAACCCCCCTGCTCAAGCAGGGCCACCTAGAGCCGATGTCCAGACCATGTCTAGAAGACTTGACATCTCTAAGGATGGAGACTTCACAACCTCCCTGGGCAACCTGTGCCACTGCTCAGTTGCCCTCACATTAAAAATGTCTTTCCTGATGTTCTCCTGTGTTTCAGTTTGTGCCCATTGTCTCTGGTCCTGTCAAAAGATTTGGTAATTAATTGTGCAATTAAGTAATTTCCTCCCTGTGCTAACTCTGCTGTGTGACAATTGTTATCTCTGATTATTCCATCCACCTTCTAGCTCCCAACATAATGAAGCCATTTTTGGTAGGAAAAAAGGAAATCTTGCATTAGATTTGAAATGCACAGGAAATGGAATCTGTCTTTCAAGACAAAGACAACAGAATAGCATTAATAAACTGCAGGGTATCCTGCTCTGTCATGTATTAACTCACTGACACAAAGACTTACCAGTTTACAAAAGAACCACAAAGATGGTTGAGTAAAGGTGCCATTTCTCATTAAAACTTGTGTTTGTAGAGAGGCAGACATTTATTTACACATCTCTTTCAATATGACATTAATATAATGACAATAACTAGTCCTGGCAACAAGCCACACCTGCACTTGCCTGGTCTAAGCAGATTTCTCCTCAGACCAAGGCTAAATGTTGTATGTAACATCGCCAAGGAACCTGTGAAAAATTTTAAGGCAGAATATGCAGCAAATTCAACCACATAAAATTGAAGAGCAGAGATCCTCCACTTGCTACTGTTGCACAAGCTTCATAGTCTGACAGCTTTTGTCCTTTAATTGCAAAACTGAACATATTGCTGATGCTGCTCCATGTAAGATTTAGCTCACCTTTCTACTACCATTTTACTTTCCTTATTTAAGTAGAAGTGACTAGTACCTATAAGTTAAAGTTATTGTTCCTACCCCAAGTAAAATAATTTTCTAAATGAGTATCGTACATTAAAAAAACCCCAAACATTAAGCCTCAGCTCTCATATACATGGAGCTAAAGAAACACTTGCTAATGTGTAGTGAAGAGGACTGAAAAGGACCATACTAGGAATAATTTCTCATTTGAATAATAGATTAACTCCCAGGCATCTCAGTGTGTGTTAGGAATACTATTCAAATGAACCCTTCCATCATCTACGCATCTCAAACAACACTGTGGCTGGCTACAACTTTCTTCACTTGGGAAGAACAATGTACAGAGGCCTCAATGATGAAACCATGTTTGCACTGGGCTAAGCCAAAACCACATTGTAAGAAACAGAGAACTTATTTTGGTTATCATCTTTCATACAAAGGCAGTCAGTTGGCATCATATTCAAGACTAAAATATTTTCAATCAAATATTTAGACTGTTGGCACTATTTCTCATCATAGTTCATTCAGATTTCAAGATGGAAGCTCATACTATAATTCTCATATTAAAAATATGCACTTTAAAATGTTATCAAAGTTATGCCAGGTGTTAAATTTGTAAATATCAACACATTAATGAGAAAATAGTTATGAACACATGCTAAAACATAGAATTAGTTACTTCAGTTACCTGTTTATGACTTTTGATGTACACAAGGAAAACCCATCCATTTAAAGACATTACAAACATTTGCTGTCTTGAAAAAGAAACTCCACTTAAACAAGCAGCAGATTCTCCAGCAAAGTCTGCATTTCAAACCGAAGTTCTGCACACTGATGCACCAGTTTCTTTGAAAGGTTAACAGATATTTACCTCTTATCAGATTCTTCCACTACTTTTTACAGGCCATCTTCAAAGAGATGCTCTCCTATTCAGCTCAACCTTATTCTTGCTTTCTTGTAACTTTATTTCCATCTCATTTAACAAGCTATTTGGTCAACTTACTTTAATTCTGAGCTCTCAGCACCCGATTGCCTACTGTGCTCTGACAGGGTATATTTATGCATGAATTTTGAGTGGCTCTAGTTTACTCCTCACTGTAAAATAAATTCAGTGCAATATCCAAGTATCTTAAAGATGAACCTCATCAGCTGGAGGCAGTAACAGGTCTTCATATCTTTATCAGTAGGGAAACAGACTGAAATAATCACCCAACAGATTTTCTGTAACACAGCTTGAATTATCAAAGAAATTTGTGTCATTGACAGTACAAGTGTAACAGGCTCGTATTTTTTTAAAAATTTGTATGTATTATTTCTTAAGTCTTTACTCAAACTTGCTCAGATGAATACCTCATTGAGAATACCACATTTATAATTCATAAAAGTAACATTTGCAGCATGCTACTAGGACCAAAAAGGTGCAAACAGGACTGTAGCTGGCAAGAGCAAATGCTGATTTAAGCACTCCATGACTACACCACCCGCAACACCCAACTGTTGTAGCTGCCACTTTTCACAGAAGAGAGGAAGACTTTTAAAAGCATCCTTGCAGCCATAAAGAAACTTCCTTAACTGAGGCAGGTGAAGCAACTGCTGAAACATCCAAAAGCACTACCACATTCAAAGCCCAAGGAAGGCTCTGACAGTCACATACCCCATCAGCAGAACAAGCTACTTCACATGCTGACTGTTCAACTACTCAGATTTATCACTGTGGCAAGATAATTACGTTCTTTGTAAACTTTAATCCCAACAGTCCTATTCTTATTTTGTCAGGATCAGGGAAAAGATGACATTTTCCTTCAGTAAGAGCAGGACCAGATTAGGGCAGCATTGGTTTTTAAGGAGGAGCTCTCTAAACTCATGACAGAAATCCTCTACTGGAAGCATCCATAGATTAAGTTACACATATTTGAATTTCAGTCCTCTCCCGGCGTAACTTTGTCTTGTATATTTAGTCTTTCCCTGCATGCCATTAATAAAGTTTCACCTTTGTTCCTTTAGGGTTATGTAGACAAAAGCTAAAAAGAAGAGTAAATACTCCTCAGTAACAGTACTCTTCCCCATATCTTACTGATATACAGTCTTTCAGACTTATTTTGCCCATTAAAGCATGTATTCCATTTGCATGCTTATGCTGAACCACTTGCCTTTATAGCAGAACTCTGAAACAATATTTAAAAATTTTAGATTACATTTATCAAGAGTCATATTTGGGGTTTTTAATTCTCTAGTAGCTTCCAAATTTTAAGAAGAAATAAACTGAAAGATGAGGTCAAACCACATCTTCATGCTTCTCCACATTACTATCCCTCCTATCTCTACATCCATGAAGACCACTTACTGACTTTTATTTTTCCAAACACCTATGACTCAAGAAAGGGTACCTACCTATTTTTTAAGTTCCCATGTATTCTGTGACTTATTTATTGTGTATTCATTTACACAAAAGAGAAACTTTAATCCAGAATGAAACCTCTTTTTGCCCCCCTCAAAGAGCCATAAATCCTTTTTAATGACACAACAGGTTAAGAATACATACATGATATACTTTCATATACATTAATATACTAACAAAGCACTTACGGGCAGATCCATAATGACTTGCCAAATCATACAAAGAACTGTTTTTGCTATGCATCTAATTCTTTCCTTTAACCCAGTTCCACCTAATTCAGTATTACAATCCCCAAATAAAGTTTTATACAGGTTATATCTTCCACATCATCAGGAGAACTTAAAGCCTTTTACAATTAAAAAAAAACCTGGAATAGAGAACAGGAAGCAAAGTCCTAAGTGGAATAGATAACAATACCCAGAACAGGCCAGTTACAATCTTCAAAGATGACTGATTTGGCCCAATTCTATAGTCATTCTGTCGCATCACGTCCTTACCTCACTTCTAAAAGTTTTGCAGAAGCTTGCAGGATTTTCACCATAATTCTAATGGAAGGTTAGGGTTGAGACACAATGTCCTCAATATCAGATCAGTGAAAGATTTAGAGCTCAAATACTTCATAAATATGCCAAAGCCTATAATAAAATAAAGTTTTCCCATCTTTTTTAAAGAAACCATTCAGCTTCCTTGACACTGGGAAGTTCTGAAGATACCAGATTCTTAAACAATTTTGATATTTTCTTTTCACAGTAATATGAAAAAGATTCTACATTACCAGTTTTCCCACCTGAGGCCTGAAGAATTAAGCAACATACAATAACCAGTCCCTTACCCACCCCCAAAAATCCAGATGGACACTTTTGAACCGTAAGTACTTCTGTGACTACGGCAGCAATAAAGCAGAAATGCAAATGCAGTATCAGGGCAGAGTTTTAGTACCAGTTATGTATTTCCCCAAAATATGAGACACCTAGAAAACTCAGGTTTATAGCTAACTGAAAGAAGAAAAAGATATGTGAAAGAATAAATTTCAAAGGTAGTAAGAATAATGCTCAATATCTGCTTTTATCCAACGAGGCTTAAAGGCACAATATATTATCAGTCTTTGGTAACTACCATCACTTGAATTATCCTATTTCTGATATTCATACCACATGCCATCACGTTCAGTAAAGCACTTGTACCTAATCTAACCAATTCTGTTTTTAAGATGCTAACAATAGATCAATATTTATAACTGGATAAAATAAGACAAAGTATATCACTTAAGTCCTTGTTATAAAGTTTTCCACAATGGTTCCTGTTTAAAAAGTGCAGGCCTGGGAACATTTGCAACACAAAACAAGAGCAAGATTTCTCCATCGATTTGTACTTTCGCCACCCCCAGTGGACTGGTGTACTCTTACTCGATACAATTTTTAAAGTTTCACTTTTAGAATGATGAAACTCAAACTAATTATTTTTTTTTTTTATGTTTAATACATGTTCGTGAGTTACAGTACTATTCAGAGCAAACATCAAGTCATCTATAATTAATTTGCTGTCTTGTACACATGCTTTCCATTAACCCAGATTATCTATGGGAACTAAAACTCAAAATTTTTTTTAATCTTTAACATTAGTACTGAAATTGGCCATAAGTAAGAAACAATCTAGATGTAATCATGCATAAAAGTATACCAAGCGATTTTCCTCCCCTGAGCCAGCTGTCACTTAAGCAGCAGTAAGAGGCATCCAGGACAACCGTTTACTTTCCCAACAAACACATTTTCATGACTTGCTACTTTTTCCCCATATGCAATAGAAAAAGTATATTTTGCAGAAAACATGCAGAGCAAACACAAAACAGAAAGCAAGCATAGCAATGAAAACCCCTTCCCAATGAGTTATATCCTCTACTTCAGTAGCTACAAATGTGTTAGTACTCTCTTCCACAGACATTTGCATTCAGCAGTGTGAATAAAATATGAAACTGTATACAACTGTGATGCAACAATGATGTTGAATATGCATTAAGTGATATTACAAAAACTACATAAAGCATAACATGGCAACAATAAACTGGCACATATACCAAAATGGTTCTTAAGGCATAGCCATCCCACCTGCCAAGTTGACAGAATTGTCACTTTTAAAGCAGTAATTCAATATATGACAATTATTTCATACATTTTCTTTCAAAACTCTGAACATTCAGTTTTTGAAATGTAGCAATTGCATTCTTCACACACTAAGGCAGAAACTTTATTTGCATTACTTAGCACAGCTCTGGTTCTGAAAATGTCAGATGTGATACAACACTGGAAGTTCTAGAAGCACAATGTTCCACATTGCAACAAAACTGAAGATGAATTATTGTTTCATTATTAGACTTTTCTTTCTGTGCCTTCTGGAAAAGGCTTTTGATTTGAAGTTGATGAGAAATGGAGCTGCAGCTTACCTTTCACATGCTCTCTCCCTTAAAAGTGGAATATAAAATATGCAACAATTCAGTGCTATTGTATCAAAGAATGAAGAGTGTTAGCATTTTAAAAGACAGTATTTCCCATCTTTGTTATTGCAGTCCACATATTTTCTTCAAGAAAAAGTACATGTGAATAGTCTTGCTTCTCTAAAGCAACTGTGTACATCATCTTTCCTGGAGAAATCATGAAGAACACTATTTTCCATATTTTACTGGCTGGCATGTAGCCTTCTTGGCAACTGCAGAAAACGAACAGACAGATCAAGCTCACATATAATTTGGCTCAACATTTTAGTGTACAGGTTTTTTCTTCATTACTTGAAATACTTGCCCTCTTGGGTCAACTATCACTAAGAATATAAAACATAACCGTGCCATTCAGACACCTAAAGCCCTCAACATATTTCCCACCCATTTGTTCTAAGCTATGTATTTCTTAGAAGTACTGAGAAGTCAGTCATCCAAACACATACATTGAACTACATTCTCTACATGGCACAGAGATGTTGATGCAGCACAATCTAACCTACGACCATAGTTATGAAGAGTCTTGCACTATTGCCCACTCCTTGCTGTTCTTTCCATTCGCGCCGCAATGAGCCCAATCAGTAACTTTCACCAGGTTTCTTTTACCCCACTCACCACACGGGCACAGAGATGCAAGGGGGGCACAAAGCAGGCAGGAAGCAGGACCAAGCAGCAAGGAGGGCAAAGAGCGATCTGCAGCAATGTTTGGATTGAATTATTATTTTTAAATACGCACATTAATTCAAATTTTCCATTAGCATACAAATATTTAAGACATTTGTAAGCAGCTTGAAAGACAACTTGAAGCTGGCAGTTCAAAGACTGCAATGTACAGTTCTGTGATAACTGGTTTATGCAAGGTTTCTTCCTGCAATTTTACACTAGATAAAAATATTTAAAGCTTAGTAACACCATTGCAGAATAAATCCTTTTACAAGGATTTACAGCAAATAATGAACAGTAATGGAGCTTTTTTAAAAAAAAAAACCCACATTAAAACGTCCAAAACACCAGGAGCAAATAACTGCAGAAAGAATTACAATAAAACCTTGTGGTTTTTACATCCTTTTAGATTTACATTTCCTCTTCCACTTTGCTTAGGTGTATGTGGTTATTTAAAGAACGAAAATCTGTTTTTTGCTTGGAAAGGGCGCAGCGAAGACATTTGGCCATTATGATGTCACTAAGACACTTCCCTGCTAAGACACTTCGCAATTATGGTGTCAAAAAGACACTTCGTAGCGAAGACACTTGGCACTTATGATGTCACAAAGACACTTAGCAGCGAAGACACTTGGCCATTATGATGTCACTAAGACACTTCTCTGCTAAGACACTTCGCACTTATGGTGTCAGAAAGACACGTCGCAGCAAAGACACTTGGCCATTATGATGTCACTTAGACACTTCCCTGCTAAGACGCTTCGCACTTATGATGTCACAAAGACACTTCGCAGCGAAGACAATTGGCACATGTGATGTCACTAAGGCACTTCCATGCAAAGACACTTCGCACTTATGGTGTCACAAAGACACATCGCAGCGAAGACACTTGGCCATTATCATGTCACTAAGACACTTCCCTGCTAAGACACTTCTGTATTATTTCCTGATGTGAAAGCAAAAAAGGTACGTATATCTTCAGTGTGCCTTTATAGCAAAGTGCAAATAACGCTAGGCTTCTTATTTATGTCAGTCCTAAAATGCCTGTGGTATGCAAAGGCTTGTTTTATCTTAGACCGAATGTGATTTGAAACTCTTGTCTCGTAAAATGACTGAGGAAAAAACATTCGAGTCTTACAGCTCTGTATTTTGTTTTATAAAACAGACTTCTCATGTAGCTGAAAGAAACTTTTTTTTTTTCTTTAAAGGTATGTTGTACAATTTCTAAGCTTGTAAAGTAATGTTTACCTAAGACACATAAAGCAACTCTCTGTGTTTAAACCTAAGGAAAAAAAGCAGCTTAATAATAGATAGGATTCTTTCTCCAATGAAGACACTTGCAAATGAGAGTAGTCTTGGCTAGCGAAGACACAGATTTTTGGATGTTATGAAGATGAAATTACTGTGAAAAAGAAATAAGTTTTTCCTAAGAAATATCTCAAAATCCATGAAGTAGTGAAAAAGCAGCTTGGCTGATTATTTTGAAGGTAAATATGGACAAAATCTTATTTTTTTGCACGTTATACGAATGTTACAGAAAATAGGCATGACTTTGAAATTCTGACTGGAAACTCGATAACAATGAAAGTTTCAAGCAAAGTATTCAAATATTCTCTTTTCCGTCTCAGCTGTTGGCACTGCATAGTGATCTCCCACTGTTTCTTTTTCTCCAGCTCTAAAAAAATTCTACAGTGTCAGCTACATTATGTACTTGCTTTTTTTTCCTGTTTATGTCAGATCCCAAACTTTATGTTCATTTTCTGGTTAGTAGATGGTGATCAGCCAAATCCGTAGCAACAAATGTTTTTCTGTCTTTGTGACTGGGGGAGGGGAGGGGAAGAGAGTTTAAGTGATCTTGTAGCATTGTTCAACAGAGATAAGTTTTTAATCCGCTACAGAGAGGAAAAAGGAGCATTTGTGTGACAGAGGAGATACTGGCATGATGAGAAAGTGAGATAACTGTTGGAAAAGCTGCCTGTAGGGCCTTTTGTGCTTCCAAATCACCCGGAACAAGAGAAGCATTTCTAGTGCGTCCCTTAATTAATGCAACAGCATGTGATAATTTAGCCTCTGAGAAGCCTGGGGTTTAAACTTTTAAATTTTTTTCTTTTATTTATTTTTCAATCTGACAAATGAACCAAGAAGATTTGCTGTCGCTGTTTAAGGGGAAGCAGGGGGAATGGCTTGGGGAAGTACTGAATACTTAAACAGATTTGAGCTATTCAAGGTTGCAGTTAGAAGTGACAGCTTATTTTACCTAGCATGTTGTTTGTCTCATATAATAAATGTAAGGATGTAGTTTTTATGGCTCAAAACTACTGGTTGGTTATATAATATTAGTGAATCATAGTGTCCTTGGCCTATAACAGGGGCAGATGCTTTTTTTGCTCCAGGAGAAGAAAGGGAAAAGATAAAGAGACTTACAAGTTTAGAATGAACTGAACTAATATAATGAAATATTAATATTAAAGTTAAAATGGAAATAATGAAGTAAGTACAATATATACAAAACTGTATCAAGCTCCCAGAATGACATCACTGGGAAGTCCTAGACTGGGAAGTTCCCAGTGGGAACTGGATTCCAAACTTGGAGACAGGACAACACAGATCAGGATCAAAGACAAATGAACAGACAGGGTCCTCTTCGGACATTGACAATTGAAAAAAGAGCCTGGCCCTTTAGTCCTTTAGCTTTTATGCTGAACATGGGGCAGATAGAATGGAATACCCTTGTTGGTCACATTTGGGCCATCTGTCCTGTCTGATCCTCCCAACAGGTGGGACCCCTTTGTTTCCAATTTTTCTGTTTCCAGCCCTATAACGGGGCAAATAGCAAAATTAGCTGACCTTGGTTGTTACAGCAAAAAGTATAAGCAAGAACTTCTCTGCATACCATTCTTTGGCATGAAGTACAACATTGGTCTTATCACTCTGGGAATTGTTTTCTCCACAATAAGCTGTTAATTTCAGAGAGTTAGAAGAGTCCTAGCCAAGATGTAAAATTACTGAACAGAAAGTTGGTTCTGTTTTACCTCAAACCTAACACATAGCCTGGACAAAAATAATTGAAATGTAGAAATCTTGAAAACCAGTTGTTCAGCTCTCTTTGATGCATCTAGTTGATAAGTACTGCCTCCAAAGTGATATTTTCCAGTGTCTTAGTAGATAAGCATTTTAGATGCACCAAGTATGCCCACCCAAATAACTTAAACAAGTCAGAGATTTTCTTCCTTTTTTTTTTTTTTAATTTATACTGGTAAGAAATTAGAAATTTGGTAGAAGTTTCAGTATATCAGGGAACATGTTGCCACAGTCAACATATTTCTCCCTCTTAACTTACACTTCCAGTATAATTTTCCTCAATGTAATGATAGATTCTAATACATAAAACTGCAGGATGCAGAAAGTCAGGAGTCAAATAGAAACTGTTGCAAGTAGATAGTCTTTACTGCTTCCATTTGTGACCTCCTCAAGTACTGTTCTTTGTCTGTAAAACATTTCATTACATGGCAGGTAAAAAATAGTATTAGAGGAGGAGAAATTGTCCTTACTGCTTGAAGGTGTGAGGTCACAGACAGTACTTCAAGGAGTTTGTCTCTTGTCAAAATTTTATTGGAAAAATTTACAGGAAGTAAAAGGTTGTCTTCATAAGGCCTGTGATAAATATTGCCACAATAAACAGTGTGGCTGGAAAGATTATTACTTTTTTTTATTTTCTTCTCCTCCTTCTATACTCCTACTTCTTGTATTTAAAGGTTTGCTGCTGTCAGGTATGCTGCATTGCCATTGACTTAGTTGGTGCTACTGGGCAGTTTTATTTACTGTAGAATTACTGACTTCTTGTTAACATTTCCAACTAAGAAATGACCTGCCACTGTGCTGATGTAAGTAGTTATTGCTCACTGTTGTCATTCTAAATCTTACTGTACTATTTAGGTGCATACTTCTGGTTCATCTGACTATTTTTTGACAAATAAAAACCAGAACAGTGATCTAATAGAGTGACAATAGCCTTCATGTGATAGTCAGGAACATTTCTCAGTGTCATGCATGAAAGATGACTTTGGTTGCCATAGTGATATCAGCATCTTTTGGCTTTAAAAGCTAACAGCTTTTTTTCTCAGTCTCTTTAAGTGTTTGATTGAAAGACACTGACAACTCTTTGATATTGATCAATGAATGACTGAATGCCCATTGCCAGCAGTAGCATTGTATCATTCACTAAAATGTGCTTTAATGCACAGACTCAGGCACTTTTTTTTTCCCAATGTTTTTATCTCTTACTTTATTTTTTAGTTTCTTAACTAAATCTTTGTTCTCGGCAAAGTATTCTGTGAGTACTGATGGACATTGGCCACTTAAGTTATCCTGTGATGGATGAAATAATCCTTCAAATAGAAGAAAGTATTTCTTTGTGGTATGTCATGAAATGTACTGCCCACTGCCCCTTGCCCCCCTCCCCCTTTTTTTTTTTCCCCTTCCTC
>JAOXNG010000001.1:196692531-196709295 GCA_028566535.1 Scolopax minor | reverse complement strand
TAAATTATTAAAAGCTTTTTTTTTTTCCCTTACAATCACTTTAAGGCACTAAAGATTTCCATCTGGTCACACTGTAACTTGTATAACTGGTGTTACTGTAGAAATCTAGAGGAGCTTAGGATTTAACTTGTATATTTTCGTTCAAAATGTTGGGGCTGTCAGCTATTTGCCTTAGACAGTGCTTATACTCATGAACCCCAAGTTCCCAGGGGAGTTGCTGGCCAAAGCCTCAGGATTTTAGTGTTGATATTGGAAAGATCAGACAAACAGTGCTTTTTGTATTATTCATCCACAATGTGCTGTCAGTTAAAACCCACTTCTTGGCCGCATCTACAAAGCCAGCATGGACGCTGCTGCTCTGTTGATTCAGGATTTACATTGTGCACCGTGAAGACAAGTTGTTTGAGTTTGGAATCTCTTTTGCCAAAGGTGAATACCTTTTTCCATACTTCAGAGAAATTCTTACGATTCCAATCAAAACCATAGCATTATAATAAAAAATTATATCCTAAACATGTACAGAGTATCAAGGATCTAATTAAAATACTTTCTAAAGAAAGAAAGGCATTTTGTTTTCCCTTTGTCTGAAGCAACAAGATCTTGATGCAAGCAAATGTTCTCTGGTCGAGTCAATCAAGCTACATATTACAAAGGCATAAAAAGTATCAGATAAATCTGAAGAATTTTGCTCATTACGTTGCAGAAGCAAGAAGCCCTGCAGTCAGTGATCTAAAAAAAAAAAAACAAAAAAAAAAAACAAAAAACAAACCCACAAAAACATGCTTTTCAAGCATTTAGTGTTAAGGATCGGAAATTTGGTCTTCTTGTTTCCCCTTACTTGATGTTCACTGCTCATTATTTTCTCTGTGTCACAGAGATGTGGGAGATGTTTGACTGTACAAAGGAAAATTTCTTTTACCTGGTAAAATGTTCTAGTGTAACAGCAGTATCTTCTTAAATTTTAATTCCTATGCTTTAACAGCCAAGAAAAATGTCAAGTTTTTCCATTCCTTTTTGTAGACTGTTTAGCCAGGTGCACATAGCTTACCTGATAGTAGAGTACTAATCTTGAAATCTTGAAAGGCTGATGCAGCATTGAATGGCTGATCTAGGGCACAGCTGAAGAGGAGGGTATTTTGTGGTGATGAGCTATCTCTGGAATTGTAAAGAAGTGGAAAGAATCTGATGCCCTGTACAATAATGAGAGGTACACCCAGCAGGAAAAAGCACTGTCAAGAATTTTTCAGTGCTCTTTGATGGGTACTTCTGACTAATAGCCTGCACACACTGCTTCAGCATTATTATTTTCTTCAGAGCAGTGTATTTAACAACTGTATTAGTTGTACTGTAAGGATGATTGCTTGATTTGGCACATTCTTTCTGCACTGTCTGTTCTGTATGTTAGTAGTTTTCTTTATGCTGTTGTTGTTGAATCAGATATATAACAAAAAAAAGCCAATTTAAAACACAGTTATTACCTACAGTGTCTTATTTGTACAATATTCTATAATTGTCTTGTTTTGGCATTGCTGGCAAATTTAATTTGTTAGGAAAGCGTGTAGCATTGGAAGTTAAAATTCCTTAATAAACTCTTTTATTTGGGAGATGCTGTCTACTGCAGCTTCTGCTTGCATTCTTGTGGTTTTGTGATTTTAAAATAGTACCTCAGTTTCACACATATGAAGTTTACCCTAGTAGACAACAGCACAAGTTATGTAATTGAAATTACCAAATACATTACAATTACAGTATTTTTATATTCTGTTTGCTAAGTACAGCCTTTATGGTACATATGGAGTTTCATAACTTGCCAGAGGTACACCAGTTCTCATGTGTCAGACTGTATGCCCTAGCAAGTCACTTGAAAGATATTTGGGAGATCATAAAAACTGGTGCAATACCTTAGATCAAAGGTCTGAGTAGATGTTACCTTGTCCCTCCACTATTTAATATAGACAGTTACTTAATCTTCTCATACTGTTTTCTTCTGTAAAATTAGCACAATTACAGAGATACATGGTGCACAATTAGGCATCAGCTGAAGCGACACTAGATTTGAGTTAGTTTAAATACATTATATTCTCAAAATAGCCTATGTAATAGCTACAGTATTAATCTTCTAATGTATTTCATATGTCTTCTAATTTGCTTGAGGGTGGATCAGGTTACAGAAGAATGTAGCTGGCCATATGGCAACCTTGAAATTATGACTGTATAGCAAATGCAAAAAAACCAAAACCAAAACAACCCACCTGATATGAAAAGAAAAATAAAAGATTCATTGCATATAAATGCTACACGAATTTCATATGTAAACTGTCATTGCATAACTATTCTCAGTACTGATCATTGCTTTCTTTATAGTTACATTTTTAAGAAACTCCTCAGTAATTAGGTCATCTTGTACCTATTAGTGCTCTTAAAAAATTAAAGAGATACGTGCAGTGTTTTGTTGTATTAATATGAATTACAGTAGTAATAGAAATAAGTTGATCCTTGAAGATACATATTGTCTTAGTGGCTACTGTTGTCTAGCTTAAAATTTCTGCTTGTCATTGGATGTCTAGCATTCTGAAGATACGTATCTGAGTAATGTAATTCCAAGTCAATGCTTTTGCATGGGTCTATATGAAAAGAAAATTATGTATTTTTTCTGACTGTTTATTCAGGGATTTGATAAGCACAGATTCAAGCATAGTGTATTGAAAAAGATGCAGACATCACATGAAACCATAGAGTTATGCAGGAAAAGCATTCAGGTAAAAATGTCTTGAAATATAGTCTATTATGCTACCTGAATTTGTCTGAAGTCCCAATTGTTAGCCTGTTGTATTCATTTAATTTTCAATATTTAACTCTTAATTGTGATATCTCTCTGTAAAAATTACTTTGTTCCTAATGTTTAAAATCTGTTTCCAGGCTGCAAGCTGCTATATAAACAAGACTTTGCAAGACGGTTAGGACTGAGATGTGTTACTTGTAATTACTGCTCACAGCTGTGCAAAAAGGGAGCAACTAAGGAACTTGATGGTGTAGTGAGAGATTTCTGCAGTGAAGAGTGCTGTAAAAAATTTCAGGACTGGTACTACAAGGCAAGTAACTCAGAATTTTTGACGAGAGCTCCACAGTTAAAAAAACCAAAAATGCACGTGTGAGGATATCTCAAGGACTGTGCAGCAAATATGGCTTACTTCAGCAAAGCATTTGCTACACAATAAGCAAATGTGTTAATTTCATCATTTGAGTTTTCTTAGATCTTGCAGTAGCATTTCTACCATCTGATTTTATTAATTCATTTTGTAAGGAAATCTTGAGTTACAAAAAACCAAGAAACTACTATGTATACTTAATAATTTACAATTCCAATTTTTTCTTCTCAATTGATACCATATTTTTCTTGCCAAAACTTCTTAAATGTGTATTCAGAATGTTGAAAACACTGTTAATAGCAGCTGGATGATACCTTGAGTTGACTGATGATTAACTAGCTTAGTGGAGTTTTTCTTGTTCCTGTTTTTGCCTCCTTTTTTGCCTTTTCCCTTCTCCCACAGTTTGAACTGCAAAGGCTTTGATTATTCAGTATTTCCCAGTGGAAAGGATGCCAAAGGGAAAAGCAAGCCCAAGTGGATTTCTAATAAAAGTTTTAATCAAACAGATGGCATCTATTTCTAAATCTCTGGAAGCTTAACTACCTTGTGAAGCACAACCAGCAAAGAGTTCACCTTAAGAGGTTTTTTGTTTTCATTTTCTGAAAGAAATAAAGGTGAAATTGGACTGGGTTTAACCTGCGATTAGTACCATGGATAAAATCTCTGATGTGAACATCCTGGAAAAGCTACTCCGATAATATCAAAACAAGAACTACACTTGTGGATGCAATTGCAAAAAGACAGTACAAAATTCATCACCAAAACTCTGTTCGCAGCCTGGAAGGCAATAAAAAGTTTGAAATGTTAGAGGTCTAGATACAAGTCCTGTAATTCAAGATGATCTACCTACCATAAGAGAACTGAATCTGAAGACATATCTGATATTTTGGAATGTCTGGTTCCAGAAATGTTACAGCCAAGCATTCTAAAGCCTTTATTTTTAATAATGTGTGTTAGGTTCCTGTTAGACATTCCTGAAAGAGAACTACTGAAGACAAGAATGTGTTTCTTCTGTCTCATGTGAAAATAGGGTAACAAACCTTGGCTGCAAAGTTCTTAAACTTACTAAAATGTTAACTTCATCAGTAATATTTAACATATGTGCCTTAAAACTTGGGGTATAGGGTGAAATTTATCCCTGCGTAAAAAAGTGCCTTCTGGTAGAGAACCTAATAAAGCTTTGGTGTGCTTTACAGATCTCTTGGTGATTCAGCAAAGAATATAGTCTTGGGGGGGGTGTGTATCAAACTAGTTTCATATACATAAACTTTTGTGGAAGCTTGTACTGTCGTTGGGGTTTGAGAACCCCTTGAAAACTCTGACCTCAGTTTATCCTTCTGACCTATGGGATAAGGCAGTAACTTAATTGGCCCATTAAGTCTGCTTAAGAAATTCTGTGGATTCTGCAGTGCAGGGAAATTAGATGTGATGCTGTGAAAAGGCAACATATTCCAAGCAGACTTGCTGGTAACTAGTGACTTTGGATACTTTTGATATCTTTTGATGATACTGAAGTGTTAGATATTTTTAGTTTTGAATCTTATGCTTGCTAGTGGAACTAGTGTTACATGATGTTACATGATATTGCCCTTTTTTTACAAATATTTCTTAAAGCCTTTGTCTAATTCAGTTTGGGTTATAAAAGTTTGGGATTTATTACACAGGCAACACATGTAATAAGTTTTGGGAAATTGTGTGTTTTGCTAGAATTGTCTTTTTTTTTTTTCTCCTTTACATCCTTGCTGGAAACTTCTCCCTCTTTTTATAAAAGTCACTGCAGGTATCTTAGATTTGGCAGCACATTGTTAGCTGACGTTCTTAGCTAGCCATAGACAGATAATGATAAAAATATAGGAAGACAGAATAGATATGAACCCCTCCCTGAATTTGTACTTCATTTGCTGTTTTGTCTGTTAGCTTCTTAAAAGAATAGTTACGTATGTATGAGCTTTGTCTCATTTATGCAATGTCCCGTGTTATTTTGGAGTTTCAATGAATGTATACATGAAGAGAAATAAGTAGTAATAACCTAGTAATGTTTTAACACCAGCATTATGTTCATTAAACAAGTGTTTGTCTCCATCTTCTTTGTCTATTTTTTTCATGGACACATCTTTCTCATGTAGTATGATCTGGAAAACAACTCTTAGAAATCATTATTATGGGAGAGGTTCCCTGACTGACAAAATTCTTTTCTCAAAAAGCAGAAGGTAGCAGTGGTAGAAGCACAACAGTCTTATCTAGAAGTATTAGAAGCACAACAGATTTACCTAGAAGTGTTCTTCAAACTTAGTATGAAGGAATGAAATACAGAAGAATAGTTCAGTAATAATCATTTGTTGGGTGACAGCTACAGTTACCAGTTGGTGCCAAGTTCTGAGGAAATTTCTACTTTATGGGTCCATGCACCCCTAAGAAGAGAGGTACAATTTTTGGTGTCTCAAGGTTAGCTCCCTAAGTTATTAGAGCTCCTCTTCTAAACATCAATAGCATGCCATGGTTTAGATGTTAATCTGAAAAATGCCTGGGAAATTTCAATATAAATATTTTAGTGGCCTGTTGTTTGATGACTGTTTCAATCATTTGATGTTAATTATACCAGAGCATTAAAAGTACCTTGAAAAAGAGTTTACAGTTCCAAAACCAGCACAGAAATAAGTTTCTTTAAATATACATTGAGGAGCATTGCTGAAAATACTACAGCTGAGGTGCCCTTATAGGTCATTCAAGGCTACAGCAGAATATTGATTGGATTGAGCATGTACAGTGGAGGTCAGATGTCTTCAGCAAAGACTAAGTAGGAGGTGGGCAACCATAGTCTGAGGCGTAGGAGAAGTATTGTGACTGGTGAGCTCAGATAGCAACGATGGTCAGCGATGGTAAAGTTTGAAACAATGGAGCCAGCATTAATCTAAATGGTAAAGGCAGCAAGACAACCTTGTGGAATGTCTCTTGTCTGAATTCAGCCATTGTGTAGTTAGGCATATCCATTTCAAGTAGGTACTGTTTCAGAATAGTTGATCTCCTTTCTCTTATAATCACTAACTCTCTGGAAACATCTCTTGCTTCCTACTTACTGTGGATTGAACTCCGAATAGATAACTGAGATTGGGTCAAATTAATACCAGTCCAAATCATTCGAGAACATTAGGAACAGGTAATTGGAGGATTAAAAATGTAAGTAAAAGCCCCAAGTGTGAAAATTTTGGTTTTAAACCACATTTGGAGCAAGCATTAGAGATTTATACTAATCGCTGTGCCCATTTGAACATGTTGAAGTTGGACCTGGAAAAAGAATGGGACCAAAAAGCAATTGTGAGTTAAGTTCAGTTGGAGCACTGAGTATAGGTGGAATTTTTGGAAACACAGAGCAGACTTGAAGGCAGGCATTTTTGGCATTTCAGTTACTGTATAGTGCCAGTATCCCAAATGAAAACAAATGGGAAGGAAAAAGCAAAAAATCATGAATTCACACTTTTGCTTTCTGTCAGTTTCAGGGTCCAGAGAAGTGGAGAGAGCAAGCAAGTGGCAGGAAACTTCAATACATGGAAGTCTGTGTAGTATTGACTGCAAGCATGATTATGGAAATAGTAGAATTACTATTGTAGCAAATGTAGGGATGAGAAGTGAAGCATTCTTATAAAGGATTCTTGGCCTTGCTGAGAAATAGTAATGTCCATGTGTAATCAAACCAAGATCTTTTTTCACCTAAATATCTTAGTAGCGGCCCAGGAGAGACAACAATACATTCACTCAAAGGCCTAAATAAAAGAGCAGAACCAGGAGAGAGAGAAAACAGTTGCATGAAAGCTGTAGTTGCTGCATTTGACAAGATTTATCACTTATTTTTCTTTGAAGGAGAGAGAAAATTGAGCAGAAGGTGGTGTTTTGATAGTCAAGGAGTTGCAGCAGGTCAGAATAGGTGGGCTTTTTTGTACATGGGCCAGCTGTCATTCTTAATAGTCAATGTTAGGTGGGCTTGGTATTTAAAATTAGTGAATTACACATTTTTATCTTTTTTTCCTGCTGGTGTTTCAGCCTTTTGGTGGCTTTGGAAGATGCATTTGCATTTGAGGTGTGAATTCACAGTTTTTCTGAACTGATAAATCTAGGCTATTTTGGCAACACTCCACACTTCATCTTCCCCACTCCCTTCCAAGAACACCGCTTCCTTGCTCTTTTGTCCCACTGAGAACATCTCTGCTGCAACGTGAACTCTGGATCAGCATCAGCAGAAAGTCAAAGTGACAAATGTTACAAAAATTTTGGGAGGATGGGGGCAATGGAGTGCTGTAAGGTCTCTGACACAGTGTACCCTGCAGGTAGTACCCTGCCTACACCAGTAGGCACTTCTGTTGGCACCTGCACAGAGCAGGGAAAGAAAGAGAAGGACCTGCCCTTCCTTGGTGTGAAGGGATCCTGAAGCCACAGCTTTAACTGCTACCAATTTAAAGCTGGTTATACTGTTAGAATTGAATCTCTCAATATATCATCTCAAACATTTTAGAATTGCAACAGAAAGCTGAATTTCCTGCATTGCCAAAGGATGTTGCTGTTCAAGTACAGAGAAGGATCTCAACATTTAATTACTTTGAAAATTTGAAGTAATTGGCCATTTCACACCTTTTTGGTCTCAAGAACTATAGTTGGACCATTTTTTATATTTTTTTTTTTTAGCCATCAGAGCCTTGTGCATAACTGCAGTGTTGTGTATGGTTTTATGTATTAATGTTATATGTTGCATATTATCATAACTTCCCTCTTACTCTCCTGGTATTATTATTACGTTGACTTACTTTGGATTCCTGAGCATCCATAAAGAATTTTTTAAGGAGGTTGCAAGCAATATCAAGGGGAGCAGTAGTACAAATTTTTGCTTACTTGAAGATCTGTAACTGGGGCAACCACTGTTCAGATAATAATTAATAGTATGGCTGAGTAAATTCAGTGGAATTTAATTTGGAGAAATACAATGTCTTTCTTAGTATAATGTCTTTTTTAGTGATTCCTTATGAAATTATCATATAGGCTGGTGAAAGTTATATTACTTTTGAGTTTCAAGTTACATGCTAAGTAAATTTATCCTCTTTAGTTGAAGAGATGCTGTTTATAAATCGTAGATTTTTGAGAACTAATTAATAATTGGATTCTTAAATTGTCGAACTAGTAAAATAATGAAAATATAAAAGTTATTTACACTAAAGGGTTCTGATCTGATACCTAGAGAAGTGATTATTTGGGACTTTAAGCAAAAAAAAAAAAAGCACCAATCTTTGGGGGGAAGGGAAATCTCTACTTGTCCTGGGTTCAAAAGAGTAATTAATAAGTCTCAGTCACTTTCTGCTCTTGTTTTGCAGAATATTTCAGTAGGATTAATTAAAATTGAGGCATAAAATTATTTTTTTGCTGACTGTCTTTGGTGAAACAAAGCATTTTAATTCTGGGTGTTAAGCCCACCAAACAGTTGAAAGTAAAGTGAGAGACGTGCCTGTGTACACAGGGTAGAAGTAGCGTAACCATCATAGAGCCTACACGAGTGAGACTTAACTGTGTAGTGGTAATGATTCTCCAGTGCTTTTAAAAATGTCACCTTTTAAAATGTAGAAATCGTTTTTTTCCAAGGCTTGTTTAAAAATGTCAAAATCTTCCTTTGCATTAAGGCTGCACGATGTGACTGTTGTAAGTCTCAAGGAACTCTCAAAGAGAAGGTGCAGTGGCGTGGCGAAATGAAACACTTCTGTGACCAGCACTGTTTGCTCCGATTCTACTGTCAACAAAACGAACCCAATCTGGCAACCCAAAAAGGACCTGAGAACTTACACTATGGTATGTGCTGCTTTATGGCTCCTAAATGGCGAAGGAGATGCTTCCTTTAAATGAAAAGCGTAAAGTGCGTGAATTATTTATTTGTTGTAATAATCTGTGTTGGAGGTTACACTTTCTTATTTTATCATCAGAGGCATCATTGTGCTACTTGCTATTTTTATCTTAGTTCTTTATTTTGTTGCTTTTTCAAGAGCTAAAATGTTATCAAGTAATCAAACAGCTTGGTAATCACTTCTTAGAAACCAAATCTTTTTAAGTGAAGGGTAGTTTTCGTGTTGTATAATCATGGGACAGAAAATGCTTCCCTCTCATCTTGCTCTGGTTTGTCATTATGTGTTCTGTGGAAACCCTTCTTTTCAAAATGTGTTTTGGTGACAGAGAGCAGATAAATGCACTAGGAATGAAAAAAAAAGAAACAAATGAAATTAAATGGAAATAAATGAAGTGGAAACTAAATGAAAATGGAATGAAAGTATCTAGATAAGAGGAATGCATTGTGCTTTTGTTTTTTCTGTTGTCAATAGCTACCATATAAATTTACTGATGGAGGCTGGATGCATATTTACGTGGTTTAAATGGCACATCAGGCAAAGTTCAAATAAATCAGCTTTTTAATTAATCTAGTTATGTAAACACCACTTCTCTGTATGGCCATTTTTGTATTTGAGCATTTGTTTTTCTGAAAGAGGCTATATTCACATCTGAATGGAGTGTAGATTTAGTGTTTGCCTTTGTGTAAGGTTCAATGCTGGAGTGGTGAGATGCCCCTGAATGAGAAGTCTTGCATGTAGTTCTCAACCTGGGATACAGTGCGAATCAGTGCTGTTAATTTAATGTTTCCCTGATGACAGGTGTTGTCTGAGTTGCTTACTGAAATTTATTTTGAGTCTGGAAAAGGGGAAAAAAATTTCTAAAAATGTTTTCTTACGTTTTTAGATCAGGGCTGTCAAACCCCCCGTGCTTTTGATCCTTTGCTTCCATAGCTCACTGTGTGAGATTATTTCCTACCCTTGTGGCATCAGTCTTAGCTGTTGATGACAGGGATGTTCTTTAAATGATGAAAATTCTTGTACTTTTGAGTAAGAAACCTGAGTATTCCCCAAAGTTTTTGGACAGAAGAAAGGAGAGGAATAGTGGTACCAATGTAAGATCAGTAGTAGTAGGAAAGCCTATGAGAATAACAGGTGCAAAAACATTCTGTTACTTCTGCAGAACTTATATATGTGCAAGAAAAGATGATAAAATCCAGTGTGCCTGGGAATTTATTTAACCTAGCGAATGGTGCAATTTAAAAATAAGAAAAAAATTAAACAGAGCACTACTGTGAGTATTTTAAAAGAGTTTAAGTGAGGGATAGTGAGAAAAGGGTATCTAGAATAAAGACTGCAAGAGAAAACTGTCGTAGCTGGATCATAGAACAAGAGTTAACAGTGAGAAGAGAACAAGATAGAAGAAATGTTTGTAGTAAGGAAGTCTACAGGGTCTGGTGATATCCAGCTGTGGGAGCCCTGTAATGATTTACCTTCTCTGCTTCTGCAAACTAGTGGGCATCAGCTTGTTGGACCAGTGTGGCAGCAAATATAAACCCAAAATTCTCAGTGGAAGAATAAGACTTGCAATAGGTGGAATAAAATTTTCATCACTGTCCAGACATGACACTGACTCATGCATGGGAGGATTTGTTTTAATTCTGTATTTTAAAATTCTCAGTTCATTGAGGAGCTTTCTCACAGCTTCTGTTCCACATATGTGGGTCCTCTTTGGCCCTACTCTTCTGGGTGTACTGGGACTTGGGCTTGTTCAGGTGTCTTTCAAAATGCAGTTATGGCACTGAGTCACTTTCATGGGGAAATCTGAATGGTGAAATACCTGTGTGTAAAGAAGGTGGAAAGCCATGAAAGAAGGCAGCAAAATAAAGACGAAGAGAATAAGAAAATTAAAATTGAAAGACCACAAGAATAAATTGGAAAGAAGTAAAAGAAAGATGAAAAGTCCACAGTTTGCTCAACAAAATCTTGCTGAGCATTGCTCAAAATCAAATTTCTTGTGGCACTCTCAGAATTTTATGCAGCACATCAGAATTTCTAAGAAAGCCAGCCATAAATTTTAGTTAATCTACTGTATATTTTGAACTTTCTGCTAATGTAATGGGTCAAGAATAGAGGGAAAACTCTATCTTCTTATCTGAGGTTGGATGTGGTAGTTTCTGCCAGGAAGGATGTGGTTGGAACATGTAGAAGTTGTGCTTAACAACAGTATTTTTGAATGAATGTTTACTACTAGGGAACAAATCTCTGCTACACTCTTTTATGGTATTATGGGTTACTCCTCCATCTTCCACAATGTAATACTACTGTGCTTTATTTATCTCTCTCCAGCTTTTAAAAATCTGCTATGATTTATTGAATGCTTTGTATACTGTTTATGTTTCGGTGTTTTTTACTCTAGAAATGACAGATGATCAAACTACTTTATGATATTTGCTGTCTCACTTGGAAGAAGGAATTTGATTTGTTAGACAAAGTGAGCACACCTTATAAGATGTAAAGTTCTGGGTTTCTTAGAGGTTAAAAACCTATTTTAACATGTAGAAACACACGGTTTGTGGGCTTACAGTTTTATGCACTGACTTTTTATTGAACAAACCCCAGGCGTGCGAATGCCTAAGTGGTGATTTGCATCCACCAAATATGTGAGCTGGTCAGGCAGTCACTGCAATTACCTCTGCAAACCTGCATGCACAATGGGGTGTGCATTTGTGTACTCCAGCAGGTCGCCTGCTTATGCTGCAGTTCCTTGTGGCTGCCCTTGCCAGGAACAAATTGCTCACAGTTGCTCCTCAGCATGGTGAATTGTACAGTCTTTCTTCCTGTTGGCATGTCTGCCACATCCTATTACCTTATTATTTGTGTTCTGGACTCAAGAACAGATGAATGTCATATCTTTACCCCCTCGAGATGACCTGAATTCAGAACGTGGGCTTCCCAAGGGTGTTTGGCAGAGAGACTTGAAAACTTTTCAGCAAGAATATTTTCTCAGCAGAAAATTTGTTTTTCTGAGGAAACTCAAATAATTGTAGAAAAAAGATAATTATTTTATGTTTGTAGTGGCAAGGATATGTCATGTGGACTTCACACTTTCTGAGCTGTTAAAAAGGTGTTTGAGTATCCAGACATTTCAGTTAGTTTTCCTTGAAACCTCGGTATTTTCAACTATGGGAAAGTATCCGTTTTCTACATCTTTCTAATGGTAATGGTATGGTTATTGTTACTATTCTGAGTTAGTGTTTCTTTTCTCCAGTTTAGCTTTCCTGTTTTTCTGATCAAGCCTTGATGTTACCCGTTTCAGTAGTACTTTTTCATCTTTTCTTATTAATGAGGAGTTTATGCTGAATTTATTGAAGTGAATCTTTCTTTGTAGGCTTTGATCCTAACATTCCTATTTACCAATGAAAAATAAATATGCTTGCAAAGTTTTTCTCCCTGTGTTGTTCCAGAGCAGGATAGTTTTAATAGATTTGGGTGTAGGCCTGGAAATATAGACTGTTATTCAGACCCTGATGCTGACTGCATTATGGGATCTTGGGCAAGTCATTCAAGTTTTCTCAATGTACTTATTTGCTTAATCCTTGTATTGTGCCTGTGAAGCAATTAATCAGTGTGTCTCAAGTTATTTGAAAATGGAAGCTCTAGCATTAATCACCATTAGCCATTTACATTTTCATCTGCCTACACTGTAGCCTCCTGCTGAATGCCTGATAAAAACATGCTCTTCTGAACATGTTTGGCTAAGGGAACTTCCTGGAAATGCTTTATTTCCCACAGTTACTATCAATGTTTTTCTGACAGTGATCCCATGGTTAACTATAGGATGGAAGCACAGCTTGGGAGAAATGTGGTTGGTGGAAAAATCTAAATCTGTAGTTGTTAATAAAAGATAAAGAGGAAATACATGAAGAAAATTGTACTTAATATGATATAATAAGGTTGTTACAGGTTTTGAGCATGATGCAGGGATTGACTATGGGTTGAATCATTTGACCCCTTCTGACTCACAAGGCTGCTGTAAGAACCAGATGACTGGTTGAGCATTGCTAATGTGAAATGGAGACAGTATGTGTTGCGTTGTAGGTGTGAGAGAAAGACCATGGGTGCCTGCCTTCAGCTTATTCAAGTCTCCCTTCCTGGCAGTTCTCTCTCTGAACATAGAGGGTCAGAGTATGGAAGGAGCTGATGTCTTTAGCTGGCACTTACAGCTTCCTTCCCCAGGCTTAGTGACTGCCAAGTGAGTGGCAGAAAGAAATAGGATTAATTGTAATTCAACCCTGATGCTAAGACTGATTTTTTTGTCTTCTAAAACACTTGATGAGGAAGACAGAACTGCTAAAAATTTTGTCAAATGTATGAATGAATATGAAATTGGCAAATTCTGAATTGTGATAAGGAAATGAAACTTCTCAGCGTTGATGGGGGGAATACTTGACTTTTTTTTGGCAAAAATCTGTCATTCTTCATTTAAGCCAGCACTTTGATAAAAGCTTTCAGCTAGTACCAAATCTGGGGTGGAAGTGCTAGAAATCAAGCCTCTCTGCAACTCAGAGAGAAGGTTGTGAGCAGTGTTGCCTGAGGGACAGAGAAGCCATCCTAGAGCTGATGTGAGTGCGTGTGGCAGGAGCTGTACGCTGGTAGATATTATCATGTTTTTGCAACATTTCTGTGCCTCAGTTATTTGGAGAGTCATGAATATAAAGCTAAATGCAGCGTGGATAGGTGTGCTTGTACTGCATGTGGAGTACAGTGTTATTTCAAATAAAACTATATATTGGGAATCAGTATGGCATATGTGTGAGGATGTTTCTGTTTTCCTTGACTGCTTCATTGTATTATTTACTCTTCACTCTTTATATTCTAGAAAGAAATCCCCTACTGTCTTATCATTGCCTTATTAGGGTTAGATGTGCACAGTGCAGTAATTCTTTCTCTGCTTATCTTCTCTTTATATAGTCACTCTTTCAGATTGCTATGTGACACTGTGGCTGCCTACTGCCTCAACTGAGAAGGTTCGGACCAGAACCATCAGGAACAGCAAAAACCCCGTCTGGAATGAAGCTTTCTGCTATAAGATCGACCGCCGAGTCAAGGTAGCAAAAATAAATGTCTATTTGCTGTCTGCAGGTAGTCAGTAGATTATACAACACTACAATAAGCCTGTAGGTTTTTAGCTAGTTTCTAAGCGTTGGAGGTGTTGAAGATTCCTCAGGAAAGACTCTGTTGCTGCATCTCCCAGGTGTTGTTCGTACCCAACTATTTATTACTTAAACTGTAAGGGCACTACTGTACTGCTATACTACTATACTGAGGCAGTGAAAAGGGGGTTAAATATGGAGAATAAGGCCCTGCTATCCTGTTCCTGGGCACAGATATAAATGAAACCCAAGACAAAGACCATATGAAAATAACAATAATATCAGTTAGTTTTAGGTAGGGTGGAAAGGAAATCCTTTAAACATTCTTTGTGTACCTGTGCCTGTGTTATACACTTAGAGCCAAAGGTCATAAAACAAATGTAGAAATATTTAATACAGTTATTTATCACAAATTCATTAATATTCTGTGTGACCTGTCTGTTGTCTTTCATTTCCTCAGGCAGACAAGCCTGCTTCTTTGTGTATGTACAGTTATTAATGTGAAGTCTAATACTCACAAATTGTTTCTTTTTCTCCTTTCCCTTCATCCCCTAAAGCTGGAGGGATGCGAGGAAGCAAAACCTTGAAATTTTCATGGCTCATGGAGCAATTAGGTGCAGAAAGAAGTCCATAATATTCTTAACCTCCTTTTGCAGAATGTGCTGGAGCTAAAGGTCTGTGATGAAGACACGATCACCAGGGATGATGAACTCTGCACAGTTCTCTTTGACATAGATAAACTCACCGTAGGACGTACAGTTCGAGTGAAGTTTCAGCTGAATCCACGGGTGAGCAATGCAATCAGTGAGAACAAAGATGCAAATTTTATCCTTCCACCTAAATATATCCTTTTATGGTGTTTCACTATAGGAGAAATCTACTTAATTGAATTTTGCTGCTATTATAAGAAAGATTTTAAATCCCTATACGAGTGCTCTATGCTGTTTTTTGTTAAGAAAAATCTAGGGTGGAACCAGCTAGAAGTAATTACTTGGTGCCTTCATTCTGAGAATTTGTGGCAAATTTGTTAACTCTTGTTCAGCCACTTTAAACTGTAGTAATACTACAGCAGCTGATTGTTTTATGAAACCTGATTGAAACCTGAAAAATGGCTGTCTTAGCAGAATAGCAGTTCCTATGCCTGCATGCTTATAGGGAATTTAGATTTCAAAGAACTAGTTTTAGTGACTGCTTTTTAGTACCATAAAATTCAATATCTTCAGTTGGCACTGCAGTTTCTTTTGCAAATTGTTCTTATGTTCTGAGAATTTTCCAAAGTGCTATTCTAGCTACATATTTTACAAATGATATGTAACTTGTGCGATGAAAGCTATGAAGAAAAGTAAGTAATATACCTTTCTTTCTTTTTTTCCATGCTCTTTTCAGGCACGTGAGGAGCTGGAAGTGGAGTTCACATTGCAGAACACGTGAGTAGAGTCCTAAATTATTATATAGAGCTTGTATTCTCTATAAAAGTAGACTGGACAGCTGTTTAATCTGTGATGTGTTGCTTACTGCTTTCAGAGACTATAGTTTTATCTGTGTGTTTTCATTCAAGTCTAGTAAATTTGAATTTTAGAATACATATTTTTAGATTTTTCGATATATCTTAAAACATAATTTTTGCCCTGTTTGACTGCTGTCTCCTGGGCACCAACTTCTTCCTGTTCTCTTCTTGTCATTGAATCAATACACACAGAAGTATGAGGACAATTAAAGTATTCATGAAGTTTTGAGCCTTAGAAGGGGTGCCAAGCTGAAGTGTCTTAGGTACCCACTTCTTGGGCGATATGGTGTTCAAATCCACAGCATTATAAAATGCTCTCCTGTAATTTCATCTTTGTAGCTCATCTGGCTACACACAGGGAGCTGTGGTAGACTTGGGTATTGGTTCCAGCAGGGAGAGGAACAAACTACTCTGCATAAAGCAATGAGCAAAGATCACTGTGGGAGGTTGAGGACTGAGGAACCAGGAAAACTGGAGGAGCAGCACTGGCTTGACTTGGTAGGCTTGAAAGGCATTGGTGGAGTTTGACTGTTTAGGGGATGTGTTTGTGTCAGGTAATTTGTGGAGAAATCTATCACTAAACGGAGCGGGAGTGTGGTGCAAGATCCACAGATATTCTAGTCTGTTTCCATAATATGCTTTATGACTCTGAGGAGTCACAAATAACTGAGGAAGATATTTGAAAGGATTTATACTACCAATTTGATCCATGTTATTGGACTGAAAGTGTTGTTAAAACAGCCTTAGAGACAGGAGTCTGGAACCTTCTCAAGGCATTTGGGGTGCTTCAGGAGGCCTAGCAGGATAATATGTCGGTGGAGACTTTGAGTAACATCTTTATTCCATTGGTCAATGCTGTTCTGCCCATCAGTTGACTTTGGAATAAAGATATAAGCACATCTGAATTGATTGTGATCTTCATAGGATGTCGAGAGGATTTTTTTCCCCTCAACATAGAAAAGTGTGATATCAGGAGTAATTTATGAAAGGGTTTGTGTATTAAAATTGGAGAAAATGGATCACATTACCTGTGATAGATTAAAGAGCCCTGGAAGGTGTGAAAGACAGAAGTAGCTGAGATAGGTCACCAGAACTAT
>JAOXNG010000001.1:196522993-196534198 GCA_028566535.1 Scolopax minor | reverse complement strand
ACTCCAGAAAGAAGTCAGGGGGAGGGTCAGAAGAGATAAGAAGTGTTTAATGTTTTACTCAAGAGGATTCTTGCAAACCCATCTTTGGAATTGAAGACCAAAGATAATAAAGAAATACAGAAACGGACCCTGAAGTGGAATCCAGCTTTCCATAAAGAAACCCAACTGTTTCATACCAATCAAAAGCTTCTCATCATTAATAACTCCACAATTATTACTGATTGCCACTATAAGCAGTCTATGTTGTTTAAGCATAAAAGAATAGTTTTCTTATTAACATAGTTGATGTTGAAATTGTATAAATAGGAACAAAAAAGCTGTCTTCCAGACAGAGAACTTCCATCTATGAAATTAATGTCAGCAATTCAAGAACAATTCAATACATACACATGTTCTTTAGCAAAGCATTAAAAAAGCCAACTATGACAAGGCAGAGTTAGGAAATAAAACTACTTCAGTTAATTCTTATGATCATACAAAATAGCCTATACAGTGAGTAGAAATAAAGCGTGGGCTTAAAAATGTTAATAGACACACTGGGTCCAGTGTGTCTGGACACAATCCAGAACAGCACTTAATCATACCTTATCTTTAAACATGCAAACAACCTTACCAGACTGCTCATAGGCTTAACTTAAGGATGTATTTGCAGGTGTTACAGACTGGTTTGTAACATACAAAAACCACGAAAAGAACACCCAAAAGAAAAAAACTACAGGGTTTATGCAGGAAGACGGAGAAGGAAGAAGACAGAAGGAGAAAAGTCATGTAGGAAAGGAAGCTTGGAGCTGTTCATATTATGGCAGAGGACACAGGACAGAAGTGGTAAGAAATAGTGCGAAGGATTTAATGTTAGTAATCCATAGTCATTAGCAGTTGAGTCCTCTGTCTAGTAATAATGTTGTTCAGCTGCTAGATTGCTTTTCCTTAATATATGTCAAAGTGCTTTGAAAAGGGACTTACCATACATTCTGTACTGATCTTTTAGTTCAAAAGGCACATTCACACAAGAAATACAGACTACAGATACCTCTAGCAGTAAACTGAAATGGTACAGATGTTAAAATAAAAGCTAACGTTCTTTGTTCTGAATGTCACTGCATTTATCAACTCCATCTTTACCTGATTGATTTTCTGTTCAGTTTCACCTGAAAATTCTGGCACTGGTCCAAAGGTGTTCAGAACAAGTTTCATACCTTCACGGTATCTTTCGCAGTAATTTGAAATACCTAAAAATAAGAGTAAAAAATTGCATTTCAATAAATTTTTTTACTTAGGTTCATTAAAGTTGCCTGTGCTTGAGCACTGCCTTAAACTGGTCATCCACCACATTTCCTTTAAGGTTCATGGAAAAAACATTCAGGACATGCCTTCATTGTCAAAGCCAATTAATATTACAAACCAGCAGGCAATGCCATGTGAGGGGAGTAGGACACAACCATGGATATACTTGTGCTTTGTTACTTGAGACCAGAAAGCTTCCCTGACCACTGTTCATGAGGAGAGTACTCTCAACTTTCCTGTTCTCCTCTTTAATAAGTGGTATATCAGTTGAAGCATTCCTGTTGTTATTTTTATTTATTGATCTGCCAGGTATCAAGAGCAACATGGCTCAGGGTGAAAGGGTCAAAAGTCATGGAGACCCAGTTGGTCTCCACCACTGCTGGAGAAAGGCTTAAGGAGAAACATCTTGCAGATCAACACCTTGTACTGCAACTGGGGTTTGGCTTTCATGACCACAGGACCCTCTTTAGGGGTTGAGAACTGTCAGGAGGAGATGGGATCCATCTGAAAAGGTGGGGAAAAAGCATCTTTGCCAAAAAAACTGGTCAATCCGATGAGAAAAGTTTTATATTAGGAGCACTGGAAAAGTGAGATTACAACCTGAAGGAAGGAGTAACAGATGCAAGAGAAACCTCAAGAAAATAAAAAAAAAAAAAAAAGGCAGGAGTCCATATCCAGTGTATGTGCATGCAGCCTGGGAAACCAGCAAGGGAAATGAGATGCAGTGGACAGGTACACACTGCAGGAAAGATAGACAGGGAAGTCAAGGAGGGGCTATCTCTGTAAGGATCAGCTCAGATGTATTGGAGCTGTTCTACAGGATTGTCAACTGTCTGTGTGAGAGCCTGTGGGTCAGCATCAGTGGAGAGGCCGGTAAAGGACAGCATCCGCCAAGGGCAAGAACAGTCCATCCTCATATTAAGCAAGACAAGTAGATGCATCAAGAGGTTGGCTTGGGTGAACTCCAGTTCAAAAAGGCAGCATACAGGAGGTGGAAGCAAGGGCAGGCTGTTAAAGATAAATTTAAAACACTGACCAGGCATGTAGGGATGGTGTCAGAAAAGCCAAAGCTCAGCTCCAGTTGAGACTTGCAAGGATGTCAAGGCCAACAAGAAGGGCTTCATTAGTAACAGAAGGCTGAACAAGGAAAATTGCTGAATGGGTAGGTGATTTAGTGACAGGATAAGCAGTTAAAGGGGAGTTACTCATTGCTTTCTTTGCTTTAGTCTTCATTGACAAGGTCTCCAATGCCTCTGTGCTTAGAGGCAGAGCTCAAAGAGGAGAAGAGTGACTATCTGCAAGAGCTCAGCCCCACCCGAGACCATGGGACAAGTCAGACTATATCCAAGGATATGAGAGAAATGGCCCATACCCTTGAAGTCTGCTTTCTATTGTATTTTAAAAATCATGCCAGTCAATGCAACAATTCCATCATTTGAGATCCCCAGATGACTGAAGGCAAACATTGCATTGTGCCCATCTTCAAAAAGGCCAAAAGAACAATCCAGGGTACTACAAGCCAATCAGTCTCATTTCTGTCCCTGAGATGATCAAAGAGCAAGTCATCTTGAAACAAATTCCTGGGCACAGGTATAAGAAAGTGATTGTGACAGCATGTAGCCACCAACAGGTATAACATGGTGTAAGTCATTCCTGACTGATCTTGACACGTTCTGTAATAAAATCATTGTATTTGTGGAAAATAGTGAAGTAGTGGGTATAATTTACCTCAACATTAGAAGGACATTTGACACTGGCTCCTATGATATTCTGTATCAAAGTTAGGGCATTAAAGTCTGCGTGCTTTGACAGCTAGATGGACAAAAAATAGTCTGGATACCCCGGATACTCAGGCTCGAATTGTAATGGTTAATGGGTGGTACTCTATCTGAAGGCCTGTAAAAGTGCAGTACTGCAGCAATCTCTCCTGAGACCTGTACTGCTTAACAGCATTTGCTCATAAAGTTTATGACTGATACCAAATTGGGCAGGGGTGGGAGGTGAGGACGGATGGACAAGACATTGGAGACCAGGGTTGGCCTTAGACAGGCTGGAGGAATGAGCCAATGCAAAACCTTAAAAATTTAACAAGGCAAGATCTTGCACCTCAGAAGGAGGAACTCTGTGGAATAACACATGCTTGTGAACCCCAAGAATTCTTGGATCTGGTAGGCAGCAAGCTGAATGTGAACCAACAGTGTGCCCTGGCAGCAAAGAGGGACAAGAGCATCCTGGGCTGCGTTTATAGCACAGCCAGTAGACTAAAGGAAGTATTTACCCACCTTTACTTACTGCATTCAGGTTGGGATTGCTCAAAACAGACATTGACAAACTGGAGCAACTCTAGCAGAGGCCACCAAAATGGTGGGGGCTGGAGCATTTGTCCTGCAAGGATCAGCTAGAGAAGCTGGGCTTGCTCGGCCTAGAGATGGCTTTGCAGGGACCTAACAGCAGCTCCTACTGCCTACGGGAGGTCATTGAGCAGATAGAGACAGGCTCTTTAGAGTTGTAGCATGGCAGGAGGACAAGAAACAAGGGGCACAATTTGAAATGCGAGGTTCAGACTGGATACTCAGGCAGTGGCACAGGTTGCTCCCCGAGGTTGTGCAGTCTCCATCTCTGGGGTTTTTCAAGACTGCATGAAACCTTAAGCAGCTTGGTCTGACCTCAGAGCTGACCCTGCTGTGAACATCTTAAAAAACATGTGGTCAGAGAACCAGATAACTAGTAATAATGGGTAAAATGGCAGTCAAGTAGAACTTGGCTGAATCAGGGAAAGGTCCACCTTCCATCAGCTCCTGTAGAAATCTCAAAAAAATTATTATTGAGGCATTAGAGAAGAACTGGAATGATAAATGCACCACCCAAAAAATCAGTCCTTTATCCAGACATATACAGCTAGTAGACTTTTCAGTGCTATTAACTACTACATAATCAAGAAAGGGTAATGTGGCCTTTCCCATTGTACGTCAATCAAGAAGTCATGAACTGCACCACAACAGTAAATGAGCGATGCTTGTCTGGCAGTAAGTAGCCAACATGAGTAAGAATGTGATTATCCTGATGAACATCCTAGACCTGAGAAGGGAATTTCTGAATAGCCACTACAGGCTGTGACAATCTCACTTTTCTGATTCTGAAAAGAGATTCTCACTTTTTCTCTCACTACAGAGACTGAAGAATTGACATCCTTAACTCTTCTTTTTATTAGATAATTATCAAAGCAAAGAGGAGAAAGCTGCAGAAGACAAAGACAAGCATTTGGTCACCAATTCTTTCATGAAGACTTAGGAGATCCTACAGACTGAGAAGCATGAACCTGAACTGCTTGTGGTCTCATCCAACCACAAAATTCAGGAAATGTAAGTAGGGTGGCCTGACTACCACACAAAAGAATGCAACTCAGGGCAAGAGTCATTAAGTAGTCTCTTTCCTGAACAGCTTGTAGACAGTTCCCTGGAATGCAATACTGGGTGATATCAATACTGTAGAAGTCACACCTGTCTAACCCTAAATGTTTGAGGTTGAATGGTGGATGATTGAAAGGAAACCACCAGCTACTGGAAACTATGAATCATAAACTCCAACACTTACATACAACACTTATACTGCTCAACATGCCTGAAATCGCTGAAGTACAGGTTTTACAGAAGGCCTCTGAGGTCAGTAAGAGTACAGATTTCTCTTGCTTCTGGACCAAAGACAGAAGAACTTTCAAGGGACAAGTATTAAATTTTCCTTTAAGAAATTAGCACTCTGAAGTCATGATGACCATCAGATAAGTAACAGAAAGGACAGAACAGGAGAACATATCCATTACATGAGAACAATGTGGAGATATTTGAGTATTCAACTCTCTTAAAAAATGGTCTCCAGCATTAGAAGGAAGGAGGCTCTGAGAAAAAACAGCATCCTTGTCAAGTAGCTTGAACCTATATTTGGTGCTGAGTATGCCAATCAGCCTGTTTCCTTGTATTATCTACTCATGGAGCGTATAGGTTCCTAGAATGCACTCTGGCATGTTCTGGCCTTCTCCAACAAAAAAAGGGAAGTCAGCTGGTCATAGAGGTATATCTGTGCTCTAATTATATGGAAAATTAGTATTTTGCTCAGTTTTCTTGATTGACACATAGCCAGAAACTTTCAAATTGCTCTATATTTCTCAACGCGGGCTCCAAAACATCACTGGCAGGAAGTGAGACTCTGGCAGGAAAAGAAGCATTACTGTGGGATGTGGAACAATTCTATCTCTTCACTGGGGGAATAAGCAGAGACCATACTTCTCCATAAACACTCTGGAAAGGACCACTGGTTATCAGGGTTTACTGACCATACCCTGTAATTATCGTTAAGTGCTTGCCTGTTTCATCTTAACAGTTGGGCTCACAGACTTTGGCACGTGAAGCCAACCCAGATCTACCTACAGGGGATGTGGTATTTACATGAGCAATCATAAGACCCCAAGGCAATTCTGGATGAGACTCATGCACTAGGCACAAGACAGTGATATTTACATTTCAGCTTGCTCATATGAGTTTTTCTTCTGACAGTGAGGAGTCTGAGGAAGAAGTTTGCCCCCACATTATGCAACATCACAGAAAGTTCACAGGTGTAGATATAGGAATGTCTGAGGCTGAGGAGTGCAGAACTATATGGACTTGGGTACACCTTGCCAACACACAGCTGCTGGCAGCAGCTGTTGCCAGCCAGTCAATTGCAAAATCAAAAATGGCAATTCAGTCAAATATAGAAATTCAAGCAAATCTATATGAGCAATTGGCAATAGAAGGAATGGTAAACAAAGCCATACCAGTTACCAGTTATTCTGGTCCTTATCCAGCTGACACAAGTCTATGACACCTAGACCAGAGCTGAATAGTTTGGGTTTGGTACTTTTCCAAAAGTCATGGGGAACTTCTCAACTATATGATAAGCTTCTGCAATAATATCATAGACCTGAGTAGTTTTGGTTCTGGTACAGTCAGGAGAAGGTAGAAGAAAAAACTGTGTGCCAGAAATCTTTTTCATGAGCCTCAATCAAAGAGATAACATTAATATCTTGTAAAAGCTGAATGCTTGGATGTGGCTGATCCATTTACCTGGTGAATGCTAACTCCTGAGCTGGAGAGCTCACTCACTCAGCTAGTCCTGGAAATAGAGCTCTTACTGGTAGCTCATCTACAGCTTGAGTGAATCAGAACAATTTCCGGGTGGGTGTAGGTCACCAATGCAACAGAGACATGCCAAATGCAGGTTGGGTAATACAACTCAATTCACTCACTGCGTGCCACGTAAGAATGAAAAGAAGCCTTATGCAAAGTCAGCAAAATAGAAAAGGTAAAAAAAAGTTATGGGTCTAGAGAAGAGCAGCAGCATTAGTATAGGTGATCTCAGCACGAGGGGTGAAACGGTAATATGGAGGGATGTAAGCTGCCTGCCAACCAGGCTTTTTTGGACATGCAAAACCTTTTGAGTCTCAAGTGAAGGAAATACACCAAAAGTTAGAATATACTTATGGTCTTACTTAAAGATAAAAAAAATAATATTTTCAAAACAGATATTGTAAGATAGCACTCCCAGTGTGACATGTCAGTGGAGACTAGTGCAATCTTTAACTTGGTTTAATCAAGTAATCAAGATCAACCCTATGCTGACAGCTTCAAGAAGGCACTTGAGCAATGGGGAATATTGCTGGGAAAATCACTTTGCTTTTCAACTGCAAACTCAAAACTGGCAAATATTTAACTGCAGGCCTTTAGACTTAGAAGAATCATTTGGTTCAAAGGTCAGGGCTATTGCAAAGGTGGATGAGAAGAACACTTGGCTGGAGCACAAGGACAAGAAGATGGAAAACAAATGTGAGAGAATCCCTCTAACTTTAATCCTTGTTGATACTGCCCAGGGAGCGGCTTAAGCTGGAAGAATTAGCATCTGTAAACAGTGCGAGACAGGACAGCAACTGGGAGCTGGAGAAACAGGGAGAACATGTTAAAAACAACTAACATCATTCCTTGTACTTGGTTGCTGTGCCCACACTGTGCCCCACTATCTCCCACTGAAGAAAAAGAATGATGCAAAAATGCATCTGGGACAGAGAAAGAGGGGGAAAGAGGGGTACCGACTTGCAGCACAGGAATGACGATAGTTTCTTCTTGTGTATGTGGTTTGTTGCTCCCTGTCTAAACCTCCATCTTCCTTGCACACACACCTCATCAGTCTTGGAGGGAAGGGGCTGTGGGAGAAAGCAGATGTTGCAGCAGGCACCAGAGAACCATGAACACAGAAGAAAAATACCTCCAGGAAAAGTAGGAGTTCTCTGAATCTTCCTTCCACCACAAGGTTACAACTATAGCAGAGAGTGGAAGATGAGGAACGAGTAACAAAATGTTCTAAGGAAGTAGTGGATACGGAATTATAAAGATCAAAAGGTGAATATTCTATATATTCCTTGGAAGTCCCAAACCCACGCAACACTTCTGACTTGTACAGCACAGTTACAGGAACATGTTATCACAAGCTATGAGAGCATTGATTCAAGAGTCTTCAGCTGCCCATATGGATCTAAGAAATGCAAGGCTCCCACCAACATAGGAATAATAAACTGCTGCTTATTTAGCAATGTGAGTCCAGGCAGTGCCCAAAATACCTAATGACCACAATAACTTGTTCACATAACTACACTTTGTGTTTACAGGTCCTTTCCTGAAGGACTTGCACTGGTGTGGTACAAACATGGTATCAGTGAAATGCCTATAGTTGTATCATCAACATGAACAGGGCATTGATGAAGGAAAAGGAACTTGGGACAGATATTTAGCTTAGAAGCATGCACAAAATGCTTCACTGCCCTGAGAAGACCTCTTCACAAGTGAGGTTCATAAACATAAATGTGAGAGGAGAAAAAAGAAGGGAAAACATAACAGTATAAAATGTAGTAATGTTCATGCATTATAGCATGTAAGCATCTTCAAGTATCTTAAGCTTCTTGTATGCTAAGTCTGGTTCCTTCCTCTTCATAAGAAAGACAACAGGCATGAGGGCAGAAAGATGCAAGCAAGGAAACTTGGTAAACCAGTCTGGCAAGGACACTACAGATGGGGCAAAACAAGGAAGGCATTTGTGAGAGAAAACAGGAGACAGGAGCAAGTGCTACTAGCACGGACAGAGAACATGCCAAAGACAGAGGGTGCCTCACAATACTGAGCATTAACTTGTGAGGAGCATAATAAGATACTGTAATGACTCAAAGAGTAGGTAAGATGGTCAAGCCACTGATGTAATAGCATCAACAATTTGAAAAGATTGGGGTGGGGTTGATTTTAGCAGGTAAAATCTAAGAAGAGGCTCCACTTCGTAAGACTGAAGATGACTATGGATGAGAACAGAAAAGAAGAGGCATATGTCAGGAACATCCCGGAGGAATTTGTCATGGTTAGGTTATGCTCAAAGAGGAAAAAAATAAGTCCCAAACTCTTTATTTTGCTGAGGAGAGGGATTACATTTCTAGACATTACAGCTCCAAGGAAAACTTTCTAAATCTAATCCTGTCTTCATCAAGGGTGTGTCTGAACACAGATACATACTTTTAGTTAGGGTGTGAATCCACAGGATGCTTGCTACTCTTATATTAATTCCCCTATGAATTCACTTAGACTGTAGTAACATGAATACTTTCAACTACCCTAAGACAGCAGTAACACCAAAATAATTTTTATTCTCACTATCCGTGTATTACCATCTCAACAGCAATGCACAAATATTTGTGCAGGACGCTGTGAGCTGGATCAAGGAATTAAATGAGTTAATACAAACTACTTCTTTTGTTAGGCCAGTATCGTGGCTTAACCCCAGTCAGCAGCTAGAACCACGCAGCCACTCGCTCAGTCCCCCCAGTTGCAATGGGGGAGAGAATCAGAAGAGTAAAAGTGAGGAAAAACTTGTGGGTTAAGATAAAGGCAGTTTAATAGGTAGAACAAAAGCCACGCATGCAAGAAAAGCAAAACAAGAAATTAATTCACTGCTTGCATCAGGAATAGCATGGCCAGGAGGACTAAGGAAGTGATTGCACCCTGTACTTGGCACTGGTGAGGCCACACCTTGAAGACTGTGTTCAGTTTTGGGCCCCTCACTACACTGAGGAGCTAGAACATGTCCAAAGAAGGGCTACGAAGCTGGTGAAGGGTCTGGAGCAGAAGTCTTATGAGGAGCAGCTGAAGGAACTGGTTCTTTAGCCTGGAGAAAAGGAGACTGAGGAGAGACATCACTCTCTACAACTGCATGAAAGTAGATTGTAGCAAAGTGGGGGATGGTATCTTCTTCCAATTAACAGGCCATAGGACAAGAGGAAACAGCATCAGGGGAGGTTTAACTTGGATATTAGGAAAAATTTCTTCACTGAAAGAGTTATCAAGCATTGGAACAGGCTACCTGGGGAAGCGATTGAGTCACCATCCCTGGAGGTATTTAAAAGTTGTGTAGATGTGATGCTGAGGGACATCATTTAGTGATAACTTGGTAGTGCTAGGTTAATGGTTGGACTTGATGATCTTAAAGGCCTCTTCCAACAAAACGATTCTATGATTCCCAGAGCAGGCAGGTGTTCAGCCATCTTCAGGAAAACAGGGCTCCCTCACCCATAACAGTTACTTGGAAAGATAAAACACTGTAACCCCAAACATTCCCCTTTCCTTCTTCTTCCCCCATCTTTATACATTGAGCATGATGTCTCATGGTATGGAATATCGCTTTGGTCAGCTGGAGTCAGTTGTCCTGGCTGTGTCTCCTCCCAACTTCTTGTACACCCCCAGCCTGCTTGCTGGCAGGGTGATATAAGGTGCAGAAAAAGCTTTGACTTTGAACACACCACTGCACTGTCAGAGTATTTCTCATTCCAAATCTGAAACATACCACAATACCAGCTGCTAGTAAAAAAGCTAACCCTCTCCTAACTGAAACAATGTAAATCAGTTTCATATCTGCGATGAATTTCTCAGTTTGAGCTACTTGGTGACCACACACTTTCTTTTGTTAGCACAAGGGAGAAGGATGCACCAAGATGTATTCTTCAGGACACGTCTGTAATGACTTAAGCCATAAAGCATTAAAAATCCCTGTACAAAGTCATGTGCCCCTTTCAGAAGATGGAGGGAACCACTTTACCTCTAAGAGCCCATAGAAGGGAACTGGAGCACAGCAGCCAGTACGCTGAAAAAGTCACACCTTTGCTTACTGCACACAAACTCCTTCATGCAGAAAAGACCTGCAGTGGCACAGAGGCAAAGAGCAGTTCTGGAAGGATTATAGAGACTGTCTTCTCCAGCCTATTGGGAAGTGAACTGAATGTGCATAAACATGTATGAAATGGGTTCATGAAAGAAGAGGTTTTTGTATGATTATGTAGCACTGTGATATTTCATCTCAGTAGTAACTTTTTACAAACATTCCCGAGTTGAGCTGAGATTTTCTATTATCCTAAAACATAACACATGGGTTGGACAAAAACAGAAGCAATCTTCCTTTTCTTCAGTTTTATTACCATAATGTAGAGATTCTCACACCTTCTGCTTACTAGCCTGTGGTACAAAAGCTCCTGAACTTGGTTTGCTCCCAATATGGCAACATTAAAGCATTGGCCATAGCAATGAAAATAATCTCTGCTTTTGAACCAGTCAGAATGCCTGTCTACAGAAACTGTTAAAAAACATGCATGAACATGTTTTCACTAACCAGATAAAAATTTCCTTCCTTTGAACTTTTCCTTCCCTCATCCCCTTTCAATCAGCACAATCATTCTGCTCCTATCATCCAAAAGCAATTCACCTGGCTGGTGCTTCTCAGACAAGCAAGCATTCCCACTTCCAATAAAAGAAACACAATTTTGACCATGAGGACTCGTTCCTAGCTTACTGGGTATTTGCACTG
>JAOXNG010000001.1:196500598-196515748 GCA_028566535.1 Scolopax minor | reverse complement strand
ATCGTCTGTAACTTGGGAGAAGAGACCGACCCCTGCCTCTCTACAGCTTCCTTTCAGGTACTTGTACAGAGCGATAATGTCTCCCCTCAGTCTCCTCTTCCCCAGACTGAACAACCCCAGCTCCCTCAAGTACTCCAAGGAACAGTATTCATAAATACAGAGTTTAGCTCCCCTTGCTCTTGGGAGATATGTATTGTTGTTATGCGTCAGCTCAGCCTTCAAACTACTGCAGAGGTCATAAATCCCAGTTACATCATCAGTGTTGCATCTCTCCTGCAAAGGCTAACTTAGAAACTTGCGTTCCTTAGGAGTGGAAGCAGGTAATAAAACTACATAGGACCTTTTTCAGTTTGTGAGGTTTAAGCACAAAAATTCATCTCCACAAAAGGAAAAGAATGGTTAAGGTTGGACTCAAGGCCAGGTCAAAAGTTTAGACTTGGAATGCAACAGACTTCAGCTCTGTGGAGTTTTCACTCAGCCTTCATAACAGATTCTTTTATAAAATTCAAAGGTAGGTCCAGATTATAGATGTATATCTCTGTGAGGATATCCAGACCCTGCAATTTGGTCCAAGCCCAGGTCTCATAGGAAATGGACAGCAAGAGGAAAACTCAAGAATTTGAATCCATGAATGGCTGTTTATTTTCTGGCCAAATTCTGTTTTAATTTCTCTTTGAAATCCTATACCCATTGTCCTGCCAAAGTCAACAGCAAATCCAATAATAGCCTTGCTCTGAAGCCTGTTTTCACCTGTTGGGATATTTTTAAATGTAATTTTTCATTTAAATGATGAATATACATGCAAGAGTATAATGCTTTTTGTCTGTGAGAGACCTGTCTCCCCAGCTTTGCATTACCATCTATATAAACACCCACATACAGCACACTGATTTGTTTCCTACTCTTGCAATGCAAACCATCCAAAAGCCATGCATCAGTTAAATCTTGAGGGAAGACAACTGGAAACTGCAGTGCATGACAAAAAAAAAAAAAGTACTGGAAATTTTAAAAGATAGATCAAGCACTATAGTATTGGATTTCACCCTCCCTTCAATTAAGTTGAGGGACCAGGTTTAAAAGCATGAAAGTTCCAATGCATAGAACATGGTAGGCACTTCTGTGTCATTGCATTAAAAACACTTCATGCACCAGTGCTGTTTCTTGAAGATGACTCCCAAGGAAAGCTTAGGAAAATAGAACTAAGGACCTTGCAGGTACAGATCCACTCTATCAATAATTCAATTCTTGGGACGAAAAGGAGGCTGGACACCAGCCTTACGGTAAAGGAAGACAATACTAGTTTTATTTCAAGTGAGAGGTATATCTGAATGTGATATATCTTTTCAGAAATACTACCCTAGGAGCCTTGCAATGTGAACTGTTCCAGAACAAAGAGGAGGACATTAAAAATTTTCATAGTTCTATCCATATTTCAGTGAAGTATTTTATGAAAGAAGCAACAAACATTTCAATAATATGCCCTCCTCCTTATAAAAAACATTTTGGATTTGTCATCCATTTCCTTCTGATCCCTTCCTTGATTCTGAGAAGCACAAAGCTCCACTCTCCAGAAACGCAAGAGCTGAGGACTTCAGTGCTAGGGGACAATGACACTTAAGCCTTGAGTCTGCTCCCCAGTTACTGTACAAGTACACAAAGAAAGGGAAAGTAGTAGAGCGTCCTACAACCTGGGAGATCAGGACTCTCGTTTGTTGACACAAAAATTAGCTTTGTTTCACTTCGTATTCCCATTGTAGGGAATAACAATAATAGCCCACTTTCAGCAATACAGAAGAGTGTAAGACAGTGTAATTCCTAGTCTCACGAGTAACAGATATTCCAGATTGGTTCCTTCAGTGAATAAAAGCAGCTGTCAATTTATTAGCAAATGACAAAAGAGACAGGCCTCGAAATTGTAATCACAAATAAATGACACTGGATGGAGCACCAGACCCATAAACCCTGAGTTTCCTGCCACTGAGCTGCTCATCAGCCTCTTAAAAACCTCCCTAAATTCCCATGCCTCATTCACCTGTGAGATAGGGACAAAGCAATCTGACTTCCTTTAAAAAACTCTTGCAGTCCTGTTGATGAAAGATAGTGTTTGCCTTACACTTTCAAGATGAAAGAGTGCAGGAAAATCTGTAATAAATTAAAAGAAAGGCTCTTTTAGCCAAAATTACAACAATAGCTTTGGGATCAATAACCTCTCTACATGGTGTTTTTACATTTTACCTACTGGTTACACTCCTTGCAGAAGTTTGGAGAATAGCAAGATTTCCTGCCCACATGGAACAGGCAAGAGACTGCTTTCTATGGTTTCAGCCAAAAGCTAACACACATTTCACAAGTCTTGGTCTTCTTTTCTCCCCAAAAGCACCCCCAGTGATGGGGGCAGTGATGGGTCTTACCTCCTTGGCGTATAGAGTCTTCCAGCACAGACATGGCAATTGAGTCAGTGGTAGCAAGATCCTGTGGGTCACCTGAGGTACAAACCCAGCGGACTGGCCCAAATCCCAGGGAAAAAATGTCCCTGGGAAGAGAACTCGTTTCATTAAGAGATAGTTGAAATTCTTTCCTTATTTATCCTGGCTGCTAGCAGTGCTTTTCTTTCATTAGCTGGAGACAGAGGAATTTGAAACATTTTCAATGAACTAATCTAAACAGAAGCATCAAGGACCACTAATTGAGAAATTAAACAGTGCTATTTCATGCAGCCATCAACTGGTGTATAAAAATACAGTCAGGCCAGAATTCTGATAGAAATGTTGGGTAATTCAATCAAACAAGTGCATCATCTAATGAATTGTATTTTTTCTGTTGTTTCATCAAATATACTGTCCCTGCTTCTTGGTGTTTCTGTCCTTAACCCAGGCTAGCCCTGAGTACTTGTATACCATCAGACAAGCATAGGTTGTGAATGAGTGCCAGAGTCTAGATTCATTTGTTGTCCACATTGTTTACAAACAATAGTAAGACACACTTCAGTTGAGTTCCAGAAGGAGAGATCTAGTCGGGTTGGTGCCTTAGTCTATATTCAAGCTCTTATTCACATGGTACAGGCAAGTTAAGCATGAATCAAAGGAAAAAGGCCTACAACAGATCTTCAGAGCTCAGCTTTTCCTACAAGCAGTATGCAGAGCTTGGATAGGAGGTAGAGTCAGTGACATGGACAGAAGAGTATCCTACTTCAGATATGCATTTAACTTCAGTCTAGACATTGACTGATGAGTTGGAATTGAGCTCTACAACTCTGAATAGACAAGCTCTTTATTTTTGGCTGGAATGATTCAGCAGGGTGGGTGCGAGGTCAGCAAGGTGTCTCCCACAAGTATTGCTGTTTATGCTAACAAGTAAACAAGAAAGAGTTCCAATCTAGTTTCATTAAGTCTAGGTGTGAAACAATCTTCCCAAAGTGATTTTTCATCTTCTTCATCCTGGGTAACCTTCCTGTAAGCCTTCCCCTTGAGCGCTTGTCAGAGGGAAAAGGAAATGTGTTAGAGTTCACTAGAAGCTTTCACAGCTACAGAATTAAGATCTTAATTTAAAATAAATTTCAACAAAATCCTCAGTGACCCCAATGGCCAGTCAATCTTCAAGATCTAGACAAACTCAGAATCCTCCACACTTCTTATGACACAATTTATATGCCACAAGCTCGTCTTCCTGGAGATTTTAATCTCCTGTGATGTCACAGTATTGTCCTAATGCTTCTTTGGTATTTCATTAGTGCTTCTTGCTACACAGGGACCCTTTTCTCCCTTCCAAAAACCTGTGGTGGTTCTGCAGTTTTCACCTTTAGGCCCTGAGACAACCTACTTGGTTTTAATCAATGGTCTTTACATCTGAGTCACACACCCACATCACAACTTCTGTCCCCAAATTGGTTTGTAATCGTAATAAATGTGACATGGTGAAAAAAACCCCAAACAATCTCACTTTTTCTCATACTACCAATTCAACATGTTCTCCTACTCACTCCAATCTGTCTAGAAAGTTATTTTGAACTTCACTCTCATCTGGACCACATACTTTGTGTCTGCAAATTTCCCACTTCATCCTCTGTCTCTCCCAAAGCCAGTATTTTTTTCCCCTGATTGCCACTAATATATGCACTCTGTCCCAGCAGCACCTGTTACACCCTTCTCTTCATTATCACTTCAATCAAGTCCCTACCATCCACGCCCTGATGAGATCTTTTTCCAGTCCTGTCATTTTGATCCCTCTACCAACTCTATCTCTCTCTATTTCATCATGTTTGAGAAACTTCTTGTCCTACACGCTTCACACCTCCCCAATTTTGCTGGTCCTTATCCCCCTTCTTCCATGGTACCCTCACTCACCTCACCCTGTAAGAAACACTTAGTATCAACACCATTTTTCTCCCTGGCCCTTTGAACTTCCTTTTATGATATGCCCCTTTTATGGGGAACTGTAACTAGATATTTAACCTTCTACCTTATCTTTGATCTTTTGGATAGGTCCTCTGGAGAACACTATAATACAATTATGATTAATAAGGATTTTGGAATGAAAAAAGTCTTGCCAGCATTTAAGGACTGCCAAGCTAGTCACATGAGGAGGGAGAGGTATATAAATTTGGGACTGAAGCCAACGCACCTGATTGCTGGGAAAAACTAAAATGGACATACAGCCAAACAATGACTGTTTCTTTTCTGAAAATTTAACAAAGATGGCAGGACTACATTCTTCTTGTCTTTTACAGTGACTATAACCTTAAAAAACCCTACTTTTAAAGAAAAAACTACTTTAAAACAGTATCAAAAGCTTATACAGTGGAAAATGCAGACTCTTCAGACATTTCTCATGCATCCATCATGCAAAATAGTTTTAGCAGGTTCTTAAAAGCAGCTGAAACTGCTAAATTGTATAAGGGCTGAAAAACTGCCATGTTCTCCACATTATCTCTGCCGCTGTATTTCAGGACCTTCTTGCAAATTCCAGGTGATGTTTTGAAAAAATATTTCACCACGATAAGCTTCCACTCAGCAATACACAGTAAGAGGACACTCCTAGATATTTGGAATAAGATTTGAGACTTTTGATCTAAAGTGTTAGTGAAACCGTTTGGCTGTTAATTTGCTGGATGAAATCAATGAAAACTTTCCCTTTGGAACAAGACAAAGTCTATCTACTTAACAAATGCTCTTTAGCAACATAATTCCAAGCTACTGTACAAAAGTGTGTCAGCAGTGCACAGGGTGCTTCCAAGACAAATAATGTCCATCTACTCCAAGGAATTATGAACAAAATCAGATATATCAGTGACCACTGTCAATGGAGGCATGAGACAATAAGTAAATGGTAACAGGGAATAACAGAGAAAGCTGCCTGAGAGATTTTTGCCATTACTGTCTACCGAGTATTTTAGATGTTCCACACTTGCAGTATGAAAATTTAGGGCTAAGAAGAGGATTGAGGATCTTCAACCTCAACATCTCACAGTACATCTTTTACTTGTATCACAATCAGCTTTGCAACACATCTACCAGAGAGCTAAGAATTAAAAACAAAAATGAGAAACCTACAAGAACATCAGTCTCACACACACTATGTGGTCCTACAGAAAGTTCTCAGATACATGAAGTTGAAAAGACAGTCTGGAGCATCAATATATGCTTTCTCATGGACTACACTTACATATGTAAGATCACTCCCCTGCCATTGCTATAAATATTTTTGAGGTGAGGATGCAGATGAGAACTTTCAAGCCTGCACCTCAGCAAAATTCTCAAAAAATTAGATAGTTCTTTACATGTAAAGGGTTGATCTAAGATTATTTCAAGTTGCTTCAAAACACTCAAGATACTGCTGCTACATTTCTCTCCCAGTTCACACACAACATTTATATCTGGAATATTTATGCCCTCGTTGTGTGGCAAAGAACTGATACACTGCAGTGCAAGTACAGCAGTCCTCAAGCAACACTGCAGCACTCACCATTTTGAAATAAAAAAAAACTTGTAACAGAAAAAGGAGCATTGATTGGTTTGACATATAACTACATGTAGGCATACAAATAGACTTGTTCAGACCTTTACAACCACTAATAAAACAAGTAAGCTTGAAATTATGTTTTATGGTTCTGCCTCATTATTCTTTTACAATAGTCAAAAGCAATATACAATTATTAGCAGCAAAATACCAGTGTTCTTAAGTAATTTAATAAGAATGTCTGCTCTGCATCCAAGCTGACTTGTGTTGTTTCATCCAATACTTCAATTTACGTATCTAACCACAAAAGGATTAATAGGGTGGATGTTTTGGACAAGAATGCTTTATTAATTGTCCCTCCTGACAATATTTGTAGTTTAATCTTCCATTCCAAGTACTTCTCAGGGTAAGGAAAACATTTGTTACCAGAAGGCATCAATGTGAGCAAGACTTGATTTTCAGGAGCCTCTCAAAGATTAAGAGTTGGGAGGCTAACGTTTTCAACAATAAGGACTGAAAAGTGACCTATCAACAAGAAGCAAAAAGTATTTTTCCCCACTTTGAAAGTGGAAACACCAAAAGAACATAACTTGCAATAAAAGTGACTAAAGTTGGCAGCACAACAGTAGAAACACAGAAACTCTTAGGCCTGCAGCTTTTGCCTCTCTACAGTGATTCTGCTCCCAAAGGCAGTGTGCAGCCTGAAGTTACACAGATGGAATTGTAAAACTCTGATAACTCTATTTTGTCCAAGCTTTTGGAATGAAAATTCAGCCAAAGTTGTTACAGTTAAAAAGTGTATTTGCCTGAAATGTGATAAAATTATGCAAAAACAGAAAACTTGGAAACTTTGACAATACAAAACAAAAGCAACTTTCATTGTCTGTCAGTGCTTCAAGCACTACATTGTTCCTATTCACATACCAACACACACACAAAAAGCATCCATATAGGTTCACACTAAAGGTTCACCTCAAACAATACCTCTTTTCCAACAGTAGCCCATGAAGTGTTCTTATACTCTTTCCATAACTGAGGACCAAATGCAGAGCGATACTTCCAGGGACAGGCACAGCCTCAGCTCCCAGCAGTCTAGTCTTTGAGACCTCCACAACTGGGGATTGCTTCTGCATGGTTTTCCTCTAGCATGAGTGTGTCTAAATGTTCCCTGAACCCATTCATATGGGCTCCTAACAGTACTGCTTTGCTTACAATTATTTGCCACCTCCTTTATATTGTTGCATCGGGCTGCTCAAAGACACTAACTAGAGGTAAGCAAAATCACTTCAGCAACTACATTTAGACACTGCTTTGGAAAAAGAGTTGCTTTGTTTGCAGTATGTGGATATTACCTTAATTTTAAGATCTTCGCCTATATTTGTGTGCAAAGTCATTTTAAACAGCTTGACAAAATCCAAACACTCTCTATGACAAGGAAGTAAGCCCTACCCAAGTCCAATTGAATCTCTTCTCAACAAAATAGCAAGAGACTTGTAATTCAGCTCTTCCTGATGAAAGATCAGTCTTTGCAGCAAAGAACAGGTAACTGTGGGAAAAGCTGAAGGGGCACAAACAAATGATTCTCAGCTAGAAGTCTGAATGGGCAGGAGGAGGATAAATCTGTCTCTAACTACAAGTATCAAATAACTGTTGAACCTATGAGTGCAATTCCTGAAAGGCCAAAGAGAAAGCTATTTGAAATATTATTTTCATAACCACTGTACAATAGGCCAGCAACATTGACAAAATAACAGGAAATTATGAGACAACCAAGAGAAAAGAAAAATCAGTATTCTGATTTCTAGGTTTTTAAGGTTGTTGACTGTCCTGAAAGTGACAGTATTCTGAAAAGAAAGCAGGATAATGGATAGTTATTACGATCACATCACTTTGTTTTTCTCAGATTTTGGTAATTATAACTAACATAATTTCTTACTGATTTTAATGTACATTTTAGTATATATTTCACATTCATAAGGGACAATTTAATACAGACAACACAAATTTATAGGAAACACATCTATAAAACCAGCAGTGTGTGCATGTGTGTAGATATTGGAAAAAAAAAAACCCAAACAAAATACATACTCCCACAAGTCTCCAGGCTTCACTTATCACTGCATACTGGAGCCGATTCAGAACAAACCCTTCAATTTCTCTGTTTAGTTTGACAGGAGATTGACCGATCTTCTTCATCAGGGCATATGTTCTCTCTGTAGTAGAGGGATCTGTTTCTGGATGAGGAACAATTTCAACCAAGGGCACAAAGTAAGGTGGATTTACCTCAAAAAGAAACACAAAAAAATGTCAACTATCAAACAGATTAACAGAACAAGTTAATATAAAGCATCTTTATAAGTTATTACTAGCATGGGTATTTTCCAGTGAACACAGTAAGCCTGATCTTCAGACCCTGAAAGAATTCATTAATTCAATAAAAGCTAGCGCATTAATTCAAATTAAAAAAAATAATCCTGCATTAAATTTAACTCTGCTTAATCCCAGCAAAGTTCATAGAGCGGCACTAAAGATGACAGCGCTCAAATGGTACTTTGGGACACATCACAAGAAGACTTTATCCTGACTTGGGTAACCAACATTTTCTCAATATTCAGGCAGTTTGTTGTTGTAACGTCCATGGCCACCACCTGTCTCTCCAAATGAAGCAAAGCATTTCCTTTCAGATATTCAAGAACTTTGTAATAAAATCATTGATAAACACCACCTGTAAGATGTAACACTTAATAGATAAGCTGCTACTGGCCCAAGCCTGTAAATATATGCTAAATACAGTAACAAATATCACATAAAACATACTTTGAAAAAAGTTGCAGAACAGGTTACCTTCAAACACTGTACCTACTTTAAAAAAAAAATTCCCTCTCCCTGACTCTTCCCAAATGTAATTGCGAATCAAGACCTTCCTGTAATGTATTTTTGAAGTAATAAACAAAAAAATTCTAAAGAACATCCTTGAAACAGCTAGAAGTTCTTCAGGTCATAGTGTTACTGACAGTAACACTGCCTGCACGCCCTTTCCAAAAGCAGCAGTCCTTCAGCCATGTTCTTAAGGTGTTAGCTCAACTATCAATCTAGATTCCAGGCAATAGAAGGAGCTAAAATATCATAAATTACTACCAGATATAACACTGGCATTTAAAGGATGGTAATTAAGTACTGATTCTTCCAACAGTCCACCACTTTTAACTGTGCTCATGTAAATATAAGCACAGGATTTAGTCGTGTAGCAACGGGCAACCAGTCTTTCCTCCTCGTACTTACATGGTTCCTTTTCTGTAAGGTCTGACCAAGATAACCTGTTGTTGTAGGCTATGTCTGCTCTGACTACTGATGTAGCACACTTGCTTCATCTCCTTTAAAGTGCCTGGAGTTCCAGTATCACCTTTCTCACATCAGTCTCTATAGCAGTGCCACTACCAACACTGAGAACGCCGGGATGGACACCGTCACAGGTGTGGTGCCAGGCAATTCAGCAAGATCCAAACTCCAGCAGCACCAGTAAGTTCTCTTAAGACTTTTCTAACCCTTAATTGTATCACAGGTTTCAATCAGAAAGAGGACAAGTTAATTGTTAAGAGAGACTGAGGCTATTATAAATTTCTTCCAAGATTAGTGTTGACAGTCATCTTATTGAAAAATTCTATTTCATGAACTTGGCACAGGTGGTACATGGGTGTGTTCATGAGCATGTTGAGGAGATGCAGCAAGACAATTTTTTAGGAGTGAGATAATAGATGTTGGTAAAAACTAAAAGTGGCAAAATGTGAATGAAATTGTGGGGTGGGGAAAGGATTCTAAAAATGAGAAGGGGAAATGCAAAGCCCTTCTTGGGGGAGCAAAAGAGCTTCCCTTACTCACGCTAACAAAATGAAAACTAAGAAAGGATATGACAAAATAAACACAAAGAAATAATTAAGCTACACAAAAGCTGCCAACAGACATCAAATTAGTTTTAATGGTCTGTTAGTAGGATTGGAACAAAAATTAGAAGACAACTTCCAACAGGAGTAGTGGAGTTAAAATTACATTTTTAAGGTGATTACAGTTTCCTGTAAAGCAAGGAACTTCCTTCAATTGCACACAGTCTCTGTCTCATTATTTCTAGCTGCGTGACCTAGGTGGTCATGAAAAATGACCTGCTCTGCAGAAGACCTCCACTCATACGCTGCCTGAAACTACTTGCAGAGAACAGCTGTACATACATGTATTGCGTGCATTTCTATCGTACACCTGTGGGACTTCTTTTTCCTAGTTACTGAACCCATTGCTATGTTAGGCAAAGAGAGGAGCTCCTTCTATCCTTTGGGCATTTCATTTAATTTCTCCTCAATAAACTCATCTGTGCCAGAAGATTTACAACTTTAGCTTCTAATTTTTCTGGTATGTCAAAACTTTCTGTTTTTATAGCATCTTCCAGAGCTCCTTGCTTCCTGCAGCCACTGCTCCCCATGTCCTACTGTTGTGTTCAAGATGTTAGTAAGACCATGGTTAAAACAAAAAAAGCCACCAGAAGCCAGCAAAGCAAGCATATTTTCTGATGCAGAAATGTCCTTGGAAGAATACACTGGCTCACAGATTTTCCAGTACACTCCCCTTTGAGTGAAGCTGAGATTACTAAGAAAATAGTCTCAGTTGGACTGCAAAACCATTTCAGAACAATTAGACATTTCAAGGCACTCCAGTGTATTTGCTTTGGAAAAAGCTTTCGGAAAATCTGTACAACAGCAACCTAGAAAATGTTTACGCAGGGACTAGCTACCTTCCCAGATCTGATAAAACCTGGTTTCAGAAGTCCTAAAAAGACTGCAGTTCAGACTACACAAGTCAACAGGTACAGACCAACTTGGGAAAACAGTAAGCGAGACTAATGCAAAGCCTGACAGTCAGAGAGTAGGCAGAAGTAATAAACAAATTGGTTAAAAAAAGCATCATAGCTATAGTTAGTTAATATAGAAGTCTAGAAGAGACATAATCTCTTGTCTTGCACTACAGGAAGTTACAACTCTAGAAACAGGAGATAAGGAACTACTGAATTCTAGTCTGGAGAAAAGCTGAACATAGACACAGGTTTGAAGTTTGACTTTTTTTTAAAAAAAAAAAGACCTAAAAAAACTAAAAGGAGATGAAAACTAATTATAAAGAAAGAAACCAATCCTTTTGTTCCTTTCATTTCCCAATCACCCCAAGGCACAATTGTGGTGGTAGAGGTACGTCGCCAAATGCTTTGACACTGCAGCATTAGACTACAGGTAGCTGTAGAGACATTACAGAAAAGTAGTGCTGTATTTTCCTGTTCACACTGCTACTCTTGAGCACGCCCAGGGAACTGACATTTACTCTATACCCCAAGTAAACAAACAACATGTAGTTACCAAACTGTAGACCTTTCTCCAGAATACTGCAAACCTTCATAACAACAATCCTCTTAACTAATCTGTCAAACACCAGACTAACAATAGGCTAACAACTTCATTAGCTACTGAGCAGTGGAAAACAGAAGCAAGTAAGAATCCCAGTGATCAGGACAAAATGCTCTTCCATACTGAGGAAAGATGTGATAACCCACTGCCTGGCAGCCCCAAAGAGGTTCACAGGTGCCCACCAGCATTTTGAGATTCTCCTGCCACCTCTAGTCATGCCACTTCTGCATCACTGCCCTGTCCCAGCTGGCCACAAAGCATGCAAATTCAACTCCAAGTACAATTTACTCCATTTCATCCTCCTGCTTTTCCTCTTGAGGTATACTGCTTCTGCATCAGAACTGAAGAAACCAGACTCAAAACCTTCCATCTTTTATCAACATTACCTGATAAGCTCACTGTTTGGATCCTTAGTGTCACCAAATAGCAGCTGAAAAAAGGATACTAGAAAAGACTAATGATGCCACAAGAAGAAAGTAGATAATTTTATAGGTTTGTCTTCAAAACTCTGAATTCATATATTTTGAGAACCAGCAGTTTGAGTAACACACAACAATATCAGCACAGCTTATCTTGAGTCAACAGTATGAAACATACATACATCCTCTCAATTTAGTAGATGCTGCTGCTTGCAGATTGACCAAACAAGCTTTTCTGAAAAACCAGGCCCCTGCACAATACCAACAGCACATAACCACTCCAAATATCCTTCCGTTACCTTCCAGTCTGCAGGCAAGAGTCCGGGATGCAGTTTAGTTGAACACCTGTAGTACTACTACAAAACCAAAATATGCCATCATACTTACAGGATGTGACACAATACACTGCTTAACATGCTTAAGGCCAGTGAACAATTTGCTGGGTAAGAGACAAGAGGTCGAGCTGCTCAAGATAACATTGTCACCGACAATAAGATCTAACTGACTGAAAATCTTCTTTTTCAGCTCCAGGTTCTCCGGAGTACATTCCTAGAACAAAAACAAAAATCAGTATTAGAAGTTTCTAGTTCAATAGTATTTATTCATATATTTCAGACTTCACTGACCCCACCTTGACACCTAAGAACTCAGCACAAACCATCTGTTTTAATCAACCTAGATATACCAGTGAGCCATAAGACAAAAACACCTTCCCACATATAAAGACATGGAAAGCTTAAAAGTTTCTCTACAGCAGAAGATGGACTGCCAAACACCATAGGAGACTTAACACAAACCAAATTATTCTGCTTTGTATAAAATATAATCTTTTACTCCTGCACAGAGATAACAGGAGGATTAAAACCTGGCCCTCATTACTTTTTAGGAGAATCTCACATGGCAGAAGTTGCACTCTCTCTCAGACAAGATAGAAACATGTATCTCAAAAGACGACAAACTTAAAATCTCCAGAACTAAGGCACGAGATTCCAAGGTACAGTTCTGAAACCTGCACTGAAACATCTCTCACTTAAGAAGCTTAAATATCTCTGTTCATGTCAACTCTGAGAAAGAGTTCTGAAGTATAACCCACACTATCAGAACTTCTCCCAGAGCTACTGAGCATGTCCAGTTCTACAGTAGTTTGTAAAAATTTAATACTTATGAGCCAAGAGCCACAATCTACAGCCACTAGAATTTCAAAATTATCTCCAGGAGTTGCTTGAAGAGCATGCAGAAGTCCACCAGGCTGGGAATAATGAGGACATGGTAGAATAACTACTGTGGATCCCACAATCAACAGAAAGACTTCACTCTATAAGAAGAAAACAGAGGGACAAAGCCAGCTTGTTTTCTGGATTTTTTGGAAGGCTTAAAAAAAAAAAAAAAAGATCAAACAGGATCCTAAACTTGCAAAACCTCAGTTTTCCCCTTAAAGCACACAGAAAATACCTGTTCTTTTCCAACTCAACCCTTCTCCCACGTATCAGTACTTCATTATGTCCTTCTGTTATGCTGAACTCATATAAGGACAGTGAAATAGGCTACACATTTAATATAATCCAAAATTTACATTTAATACCTGGCAGCTTCAGACAGACTCCATGGCAGGAATGCCCAGGGCCAGGGTTTTTAACTGAGTAAATGGGTTAAAAGTAACTTGAAATCTTAAAAAATAAGCAAGGTGCATGGAACAGCACTAGAAGTTCCATAATGCAGAAGAGATAAACAGGGTCATTTAAGAACTCCAGATAGAGCCCAAAGTAATAGACGGTCTTATCAAAACAAAATGATACTCTGCTTATAATTCCAGAATCCCTGCTTGTTGCTTAAGTTTAAATAGTTTCTTTTAGTAAAGCCAAAGATGAAGAGAATTCTGGAGATACTGTTCAAGCTAATAAAAGAGTTTCTCTGAATAGGTTTATTGTGAACTTGAAACTCTAAGCCTCCTCTCACATCAGATGATAATCAAAAAAGGCAAACTCAAATCTGCTGGAAACTCAAACCTGCCACGGTTACATAAGGTTTCTGAATGGGTCATTTGCTTGAAGTTTCTTGTATAGTGTCACAATTGTATTCAGGTTGTTGGACCACTGCAATAAAGTTTCTGTCCTCATCAAGCACACAATTATTTTCTCAGAGACACCAATTCCCTGAAGAACAGGGAGAAAATTAAACTCTAAACAATCCATTAAACAGGAACCTCACTTGCTGTCAGTTATAGAGCCTGGAGAGGTCTGAAGCTATTCTGTTCACCCTGAGAAAGAGAAGATCAAACAGTGAGCAGGTCAGATATGGTTTTAAAGCTACCACAATCTCTCTCAAAGAATCAGTGCAAAAAGGTTAGCATACACCTCTACGCATTTTAAGTGACACTGTATATTTCTATGCCCTTTTTTTAGGGAACAGTACACCTTTATTCTGAGGCCTGAGCACCTGAACAAGGTTGCTAGTAATCTGACTTCCAATTTAAACTTTAAGACATCTATTTAACAGCCTGATCAGACAGTTATTTTTTAATTTTTAAAATCCATCTGCTGGAAGTGTTGTACTGAATTGAAGGTTTAAAGGTAACATGCATTATACTATCCAAATACACAATCAGAGAACAGGTAACAGCTACTTGACCTACCTATGAACTCTTAAAGAGCTACACAAGGATAAATGCACACTCTCTCCCCAGCAGACAACACCAATACCCAAGCCAGCTAGCTACCCCTAATTAATAAGCTGCACTCATGACATGACCCCTTGAATGCCAGACCATATAAAGCTAGAGAAGGGAGTTTTATCTGTTTAAAAACAGCGGCCCTGTATTTTTTTGTGCAGGCTTTTCCACCATGCTATCTGCTATCTGTGCTTCCACACACGACCACGCTCAAAGTGCACGACTTCATTTACCTGTATCTAAATGCTGGCATCTATCCAGATTCTTCCTATCCATTCTCTAATATGCCAAGGTAGCAACCCACCTGTATCACCTGTAACACTCCCCAAAACATTATCTTGCAAAATACCTTACCCTTACACTAGCAATGGGAATCGCTGCCAAGGCTGTGGATTTCTTAGCACAGGGAGGTGAAAGAAACAAAGCATGGCCTGAAGTAAAGCACTGCAACACGGTGGTATGGTCCTAAAGTAAGTGGAATTGTCCTATACAAGCACGGCAGTATAAGATGAAAGCCAAAGATTTAAACTGGCATGGAGAAGGTAAAAGATTAGCAGCCATTCAGGAACAAGCAAGCCACCCTCTGTAAAATCACCTCAAAATGCCATCACAGGGAGCAAAATTGAGTCCTTTCAATACCAAGTATGGAGTCTGATGGTAGTCACCA
>JAOXNG010000001.1:196360965-196371048 GCA_028566535.1 Scolopax minor | reverse complement strand
CAAAACCCAGCAACCTGCTACCATGAGCCCAGTGTCCCGTTGTAACGAGTAGGGCAGTGATTGCTTAATAGTGAAACTCAAAAGCATAAAGGGAGATTTTCTTTTAGAAACTACACTTGGGTGTAGATGTAGCTAAAAAGATGATTTTTATTCTTTGATCAAAAGAAGGAAAATAGACCATTTGCTACCGCTGTCAGGATGATATTAAATGCTCTCTTTTTCTTCCCTCAATCAGGATTTTAGCTTTTTATCTTAGAACACAAAGCAGCACAGATATTTGGGGTTTTTAAAGAAGAAATGGACCAGTCTATGATAAGTACTAGCTCAGCATCTCTCAAAAACTTTATACAGGTCAGGCAGGTTAGCAAGCTGCAAAATGCTGCCATCTTCTGTGAAGTGTTTAGGAGGCAAAAGATGATTCCTAAAAGCTTTGTAGAGAACATGTTCCACAGTCCATTTCCACGTTGCTGAAGCAGAGTCCGAGTCTTCATTCTGAAATACAGGGGAGGGGAGAAAAAAGAAGCAACAAAAACCCAATTAAACTGAAATTCTCTTTTACTAGAGGAGAGAACTCCTTAAGGAACAGCGCTTGTAAAATTCTGCTGGTATTAGAGAAGTTCATGCTGAACAGTCAAGTTAATTCTCAGCTCTGGGAAGTCACCTGCAGAATGGGATACTTCATTTAATTAAGTATCTGCTTAAGATACTTGGACACAAGCAAACAATATTTTTAATTTAAACGTATCCTTATTCTTCTATAGAAATTTTATCAAAGCTCAGCAGGTTAAAAAAAGATCCATCCCAAACTCATTATTACAACAAACAGTCCTTGGCTTCTAAATACAGTGTAATATCCCAAGTTAAAAGGTTCTTTTAATACATACAAAATTCTATTTTAGATATAAAATTTAAGGCACGGCCTTTTGGAAATCCTGCCTCGCTGCTACTCGATTCCTCCTTTGTACTTTAGTCCAGTGACTCCAGTCCTTCATGCTCTTTCTTCTTAAATTGCCAGGATTTTAGGTAACAGGCTGCTTCTTACTATATGCATGACCCTGATTAAGCTGGTTTGGCCTCTTGATGCTACCTGTATGTGAAAAAACCAAAGTTACATGAAACGCAGATGCCTTACCTTAAGAAAGTGCCTTGTTGCTAGGAAAAGGGTTGAATCTGTTTCTTGTGCTTTTGCACACTGTTCTGCTAATGGTGTTACTGCCTCCAGGCAGAGCTGGCAAACCTCTGAACTCATTCTGGTAACAGGCGTTAAAGAATGAAATTGTGGTAAAACTTCCCAGTGGTGTAACTAGAAAATATTTTAAATGCTTGTATGTTCCAAGATTTCTTTTTACTATAAAGGTGTTAATAAAAAAAAATAAATTAAAAAAAAAAAAGAGAAAAAGCGGGAAAAAAAAGAATTCCAGCTTTGTTGCCGCTTTTAATTAGCTACATGCCCGAAGGTAACATAACCCTCTCTGACATAACATTTTCAGAAAGTCCCTTATGGTCAAGCTCATCTGTTTCTGACACGTGCCACAGATTAGTGAAGATGGTGCTCCCATTATGAGCGGGAGAGCCCATTGGCACCCTGACAGGAAATGCTCTGGAGCCAGCCCAGTAGAACAGCAGCGGTGTTTTGTGTTACCAGCTGAGAAACTAATTCAGGAATGGCTCTGGGATACCAGCTGAAGGCTTATGAAGTTACACACTCTGAAGTGAAGTAATGGAGGAGGCAAGAATGGCTGCCAGAAAAAACTTACATGCTAAACCACTTAAAGGCTGCATTCAAGCAGCACGAGTCAGAGGAAATTCAGCTAATACCAGAATCTCCATAGACACTACAGAGAAATTCTCAGTCCCCAGAGAGCAAGAGTTGATTAATGATATATAAATATAGATATAAAAGATTGACAGAAAAGAAAAAAAGGAAAAACAAAATTAGATTTTTAACAGGTACTTATAAAAGCAACTCAGATTTTTAAATAGTCCCAATCTCTGTAAAGGATACGATGACATTCCTAACTCCAGTGAGTACATTAGGCTCTTAAAGAGGTCCTCTGGAAGTTGTGGAATTTTCTCAGGGAATATCTCACAGATGAAAGTGATTAATTTGTAATATTGATTACACAGGGATGGAAACTGTCAAAAGAAAAACACGGTCATTTTATAATCAAATATATAGCTATTCTGACGTGATTTCCACGTGGACATAGAGACAAGACCGATGCTTTTCCCTAAAGAAGAAAAGACAATTTTAGTAGGCAACTTGATAGACATCAGAATCACAGAATGGCTACAACCTTATTAGCAAACAGTATGGTACAATCAAAAAAAAAATTGCTAAAACTAAACAGGTGATGGTGGGAATCCAGTATCCGCTCTGTACATATTCAAGGAGCAAGACTAGTCCTGTGGGGTAAAAGCCTGACAAGCATTTGGAGCACAGTGGAGGAAAGGGCTTGTAGGGTCTGTCCTTTGGCTCGGTTTCATCTAAAGCAGACGTAGCCCTCATGCCCAGGGAGGGCTACCAGATGAGAAAGTGTGTTAGAGGGGACAACCGAGTACACTTCAGAAGTGCTCCCTGATTCAAAGCAAAACATTAACACAGTGCAACACAATGAAATCCTGACCTTCCATGCTTTATGGTTCTACTGACAAGTTGCTGATGTCTATAGGGAAGCCAAGCATATTGTGAAGATAATTAAAAGAGTTACTTCTTGCTCCCAGATTTTATTATTTTATTTTTTTTAAGTATCACTCTTCATACTTCCTATCACATTTCTGAGAACATCAGAAAAAGGATTCCACAAGCCACGTTTCAGGTTTGGCTAACTGTTGACCTGCACGGACTTACTACTAGAAGAAAAAAGTTTTGCTTAGGCCCTTTAAATATATATTTTCTCAGCTTACAATATTCCTTTTCAAACAGTATCTAGATCTATGGAACAGTTATTTGCATTTTAAAAAACCTAGAGAACTCAACTTATGGAGGTGGAATGCATATAGGAATGAATTCTAGGAATCCATTCCAGAATCACGGAATCATCTAGGTTGGAAGGGACCTTTTAAGATCATCTTCCAACCAATAATAAAAAAAAAACCCACACCAACACTAATCCATATCCCCGAGCACCATGTCAACTCATCTCTTGAATACCTCCAGGGATGGTGCCTCAACCACCTCCCCGGGCAACCCATTCCAATGCTTTGGATGCTCCTCCATTACTATAGAGCTTTCATATTCTTGCAACTACATGTAAAAATATATTTACCTTCAGCAGATCCTGGGACATTAGAGGCAGAACTAGATTAACCCCATATAAGACAACATCTGCTGCTGATACAGATCTATTTGTAGCTTGCCCAGGCTCATGTCCTCTAAATACTTCATCTGTAGAAAAGACAAAAAATGTTTTGTATAAAAGCAGGACTAAACATATTGAAGTAGTCCCATTTCTTTATAATAAAGGCATTTTTTTAAAGTAGGACCATTCCCCTTGCCCCAAACAAAACATGAGGCCCTGTATTAAAATAGAAACTTAGTGAGTGGAGGCTGCCATCACTTTATATTTATATTCATTAGGACTAAGCATTTCATAGCCACGTGTAGCAGATGGCACACTAAAACAGAACACTGAGATACTCTGAGGGCTCCCATCTATTACAGAACGTTGCATTTGTTTCTAGAGATGGCTGCTTCATGGCTGCACACATAAAGAGATAGTGAGCAAAATATTACAGCATTTTTATAATTTTTAATATATATTAACATATGTTTATATATATTTTGTAAGTACAAGGAGAAAAAAAATGTAACACTTAATGCAGAAAATAAATGCAGTTTAGATATTGCCAAGTTTTCTCCAGTTACAGGTAAGACCTATATTTCCCATCAACTGGTAGTAACCTTACTTTTGTAATTCCTGCAGTGCATTAGCAACAGCATGCAGACAACTTTCAAAATATTTGGTACCTTGGCATTACATTTAGGTAGTATTCACTTTCTTTAGTTCCATGGTAAGCTAATACTTTACAATGTTTTCCATGCAACTTCCAACATCTGACCTCAAAGAGAATATGTTACTGAGTTGTCCATTCAATAGACAAAGGCTAAATTGATTCTGTATTTGTGTTGTGCGTGCATGACAAAAAAACCCCAACGACTAGAGTGATGCACTGAATTTTGGAGTACAAGGTTGTCTCAAGATGCACCTCAGAAAAGCAACAAATGCCATCAAAACAATCAAGGCAGATTCCGTTTGTTTTCTGTGCAAACTGTATAGGACATGGTGAGATCTGAATCACACAGATATATTTTCAGCTTATTCAAAAGCAATGCAGCACAGCTAAACTAGAACTGTCAGGCTGTATTCAGGACTACCACAATTTTAAGTGGTACATACATGTGAAAAAAGTAACATGTTGGGCTACAACAAAGAACCCTTAGCTACACCCACATGCCATGTATGTTGCATAAAGCATGTTCTGTGAATGAGGAATACAGAAGACCTTCAAAAATGATGGAATTTAAATAAGCTCAGAATTTCACAAAAGTTGGACCTTATACTAAGATGATAATCCATTTGGCCTCTTGTGGCAATTTCCTATTCTGACTTCTATGTGGGGTTTTTGTTATAAAATTGTCGCTACTACCTGTACAGACTCACAACATCCAGTTTCATACATACCCTATTCATTTTATGAGAGCAATAATAATTTCAGATGCTAAATACTATGAGAAGTCCTGTGCTGCTGGCACATTAAACAGTAATTTCCATATCCTGATCTAATCATGCTTAAGCTTCAGTTTTCACTTTACCTGGATTGAATGCACGTCCCACAATGGCTTTTACAGTTTAAAACACAAGTTATGGTTCAGCAATTACCAATCCCTTCATACCTGTGTCACTGAAATCTATGAATTCTTTTGATAGAAGATTAGTGAGAAGCTCCATAATAAGAAGGAGATCCTGGTACTGGTCTTCTTCTGCTGTAACATCTATCCGCTGTCGACCTAGATTATTCTTGGAATACACCTGGAGCAGAGTTAGGCAGGCCTCGTACAAGTTCATGGCTTTGGCCTATAAAACAGTAGACAGTAAGAAAACTTCCATATGCTAAAAGGACTACAGTTTGTTTTAAAATGGACAAGATTTTCATTTCAGTTACAGAGCCACTTTTTGCAACAACTGTTCACAAAACCATCAAGGAAACAGACACCTTAAATGGTAAGAACAGCCACATAGAATCATACCGATGTGCTACCCACTGAAATTTGTCAATTCCTCCACTTTATCTTTTTTTGTTAAGAGTGGCTTGAGACAGGCTGACATCTCAGTAATCTCACAAACTAAATAAACAACAAAATCTCTTGGGGACTCACTTCAGCTATCAAATTTTGAAACCATAATACACTGTTTGTGCATACCCAGTTTTGAATAGGCAGGATCCCTTCTAGATGCAAAACCAAAATTAGCCAAGATGTAAATGTATTGCACTGACTCGTTTTACCAGATAGTATCTTGGTATCCATTATGCCTTGTTTAGGACCCAAGGCAGTGTCTCTGTGGTATGCATTTGTCACATAAAACAGTGCTGCAATTCTCCTAGATGCTTTCAGAGAAGTTTGACACAGTTAAAAAAAGTACTCAACATGGTCTGCACTTTTTTGCCACCCATGCATAGCATTAGTGCTGAATTATGGCTAAGTATATTAGTATAAGAACAGTCTAGATGTTCTGCTTTTAATCTTTGTAAGTGTATGTTTTTAAACAAAGGAATTCCTCTAACAGACGTGACCATATAGCCTTTATTTTTCCTTATAGAATCTAAAAATCACTATCCTTTATTTTGTTTAAGGGATAGTACTGTATACACACATACACACACTTGTCCCCTCCTTCCCCTTTCAGTTGTATTTACCTCTCCAAGATAGCAAATCTGTTTATGTGCAACTTCAACAAAGACTTCTATTATGAGATTAACAGTCTCTGGTGTGTTTTTGTATACTTCCATTAATCCGATGCAATTATTAAGGAAGTCCATTAGGAAATTGAAGAGAATTGCTACGTTATCAATCTGGGTAGCCTCAGCAATGCCACAGAGTGCTTCTAATGTAGCCGTGATTTCCTGTTTCACTTCCTCCTCCTGACAGATCTGCTGAAAGTTTTCTTGGTTTATCACATTCAAGAACCGCTGCTGAAGTGGCTGGAGAACCTTAAAATTTTTTAGAAAAGTCACATTAGGATAAGCATACATGAGATGTGAGGTTTAAGTTATTTAGCAAGCCCTGTGCTGTGGCACAGCAGTACAAGAGTCAGTCGCTTCCAGTTTCCAAGAGCTCAGTTCTGTTATTATCTGTGACATTAACCCAAGCTGACGTGGCAGTCATTAGTGATTCTCAATACCCATCACCACCTACAGGCTGCTTTCAAAAGGAGCACCTCCATAAATATGTTATTTTGTAGTCTTTAAACAAATGACAATGACTTTCTCTGGCTCTCAGTATTTCGTACTCTTCCAAATTCAGTAGTAGGGCATAACCCACTGCCTGACCCCAGGGGAAGGGAAAGAAACTATTGATGGGCAGGGGGGCTGAGTGAACAAAGACAGTCACTGAATACCGTAAGATTTAGTGGTAAAACTGTGATGCTCTGCTGTGGCTGCCCGTGTTTTATATCTTCCAAGGATCTTGGGGGTTGTCAGACAATTGCCTTCACACCAGCACCAGAAAGTTTGGGGGCATGGAGGGCATGTGCTGTTAGCATCATTTTCCTTTATCGAGCTGCTTCTGCTGGAGCTTCTCCACTCTTCAGCCTGGAAGTTTAGTTCAGCTGTGAGAGTAGAAAGGGACTGTTGAGTTAATGTGATTTCTTGGTTACTGCCTCCCTTTCTGGCCTGAACACACATATGCACATGCATATGCAAACATACACATACCCCCTATCACACACACACACACACTCCGTTTTCCCCAGCTTTGTATCAGGGGATATTGGAATGCCATGGCTGGCAGGAACTACTAACTGGATTAGCTGGGAAATCCATCTAGAGCTCCCAGTGGGAGGGATGGTCAGGTTCAAGATGAATAACGGCTTGTCTGAAGCAGCAAAATGAGGTAGTTTATGAAAAAGAAGGGAGGAAAATACCCTTTTTCTCCTTGCGGACTTTTGCCTGAGATGAGGGCAGTGGTTTCAAGAAAGTAAGGAAAGAGGAGGTGGTTTTTGAAGAGGGAATAATTCTTACTGTGTTGCTAAATATGGTTGTCCATCTGTTTTCCGTGTATTTAACTGCATCTTGTCTTCCTATTGAACTGTTCCTTTATTTCCTAAATCGTTATGAATTTGAGACTATAAGGGACGACACGATGAGGGGAAATTTTTTTTTATTCCTCCTTGTCCTTCTTTTGTTGTGCAAGATGTGAACTGCTTCCAGAAGCCTGCCTTGGTGCTGACCCTCAGGATTTGGCCAGTATGTTGGGGCTGGAGCCAGGGGGTTTCGCAGTGTGCCTTGCTGTCCCGCTCCCAGGCCGAGACCTGACGTTGACTGATGGAGTGAAACCAGTCGCTTGTTTAATAAGAGCTGTGCTGAGGTCAGAGAGCTTCGTCTGGGATCCAGCAATGACTCTACTTCAGATTTACCTGTGCAAAGTAAGCAAACCAGCAGAAATTGAAATGCTGGTGAGAGGGAGGAGGCTCCCTGTGACTATTGATAGACTTGAACAAAGTTGCATTTGCTGATGTATTGCTTCGATAAATGGCTGAGGAAATAAAAATAGCTTTTTCTCCCCCTGCCTTCATCCTGTTGCACAATGTTTCCTACTCAAAGCCAAATACACTGGAATGACAAGGGAAGAGCCTTTCCTTTTTCTTTCTGGTCATGTTATCCATCCACAGCGTTGCCAGTTGTGTTGCAGGGTTGCAAAATGTGGAATGTGTGAGTGTGTGCTCTGCAGTGAAGTGCCAGCTTCTGGAAGCACCTCAGTATGAGAAGGACTCATATCTTTTTCAGAACCTTGAGTTGGGTTTTTTTAATGCTTGCTTGTTTGTGTTTTTTCTAATTAAAGTTAGTAAAAGTAAGGCCATGTTTACAGGGAAAACGCTTTTGAAAGAATGAACATTCTCAACCCCAAATTTCATAGTGTAATTTAGCTACAGTGATTTTTTGAAGGCAGGTTAATGATTTTTAAGGGTCTGCTTTGGGATTAGCACTGATAGGATAAGCACATGTAGCATCAGGGTTTGAGTCCTCGTTCTGTCTGAGACTTCTGTAGTCTTGGATAAAAGCACTTGGCCTTGTTCTTCAATTCTGCCATCTCTAAAATGGGGAAAATAATACCTAGTTTATGTAACATGCTTAAAAATAACACAAGATTAGTGTCGTCTTATAAAGTTCACCTCAGTCTGCACTGATGTAACATGAGCTGCTGTAACTTCAGTTCATGACTCTTTACTGTGAGCTTTTTGTCTGGTTCTTCTGTTACCTCTTCCAGAGGATTCCCTCCTGCAATCTCCAAGGCCTGTGTAAGCTGCTACCTAAATACCTAGGGAGGGAGAATAAAAAAACATAATGTCTTTGGACAATATTCAGGCATGATTTCAGTAACCAGAACTACCTGGCTGAGGATCCCAGCTGATGGAGCTAGGCTGAGGTGGAAACAAGGAACCTGTCTCCAGAATGGGAGCAAACACAAAGAGAGGTTCTTTGCTGAGAGTGTTCATTAGCCCTGTGGTCCAAGTGCTAAAGGCTTTTGTCTGTTAAAATGTGAGACTGTTCCTAATACTGAGTGATCCCACCAGCACCTTTGTTCTCTACAGCCTCCTCCAAGCGCTGCTGCTGGAGCCCAAGTGCAGCACGAGCACTTCCTCCCAACTACACTGTTCTTCATACCTGATCCTTGTGCCTGTAATGGATTTGGGCAAAGGTGGGATTTCCCACTTCAGCCTGACCCCTGAAACACATAGGAAGAGACAATCACATATATACTTTGCATGTAGGCTTTGAGGTCTGAGGCTGCAATAAGAGAAATCCTGTGTGAGAAGGGGTTGCAAGCCAGCCTGGGAAGCGTGGCCCAATTATCAGAGGAGGATTGAGAAAGTCTTCAGCACCATCAGAAAACCACTGCACTTAAGGTTCCTCTCCCATCTTGTGTTATGACTGCATCCTGCCTTGACATCTAGCTTCAGGTACAGCCTCCCATCCTGCCATACAAGACACTGTCACCTCCAGACCCTACAGTAGGAACTTGTTTTCCGTCTTGTTGCATTAATGACATAGTATTGTGTCCAGAAATAAATGGTCTTTAAAAGCAAGCAGTGCAACATCCAGCAGTTCAGGGCCAAGGTTCCTCCAGTGCTGTCTTGTAAGAGGGTTTAAGGAGCACAGGGGGAGGTCCTGAGGGACCCCTTCCTTTGATGCTGGGCTGGGAGCGTGTTCTGCTGGGCACCAAGCACAGCCTGCAGAGCCCAGAGAGAACTCAGAGGAGACCTCTGGCCAAAAGTGTGTGTGCTCATGTGCAGTATCTAGCATAAAAAGCCTGTGTTCTTTATAGATTCTTAGGACCAAGATATACTTAATAACAACAGCAGCAGAAACAATAAAAATAATTGTGGTGCCGTTCAGCTGTGACTTGAAAAACAGAATAGCTGATGAGAAGTCATGGGTCTGATCTCTCCCCCTTCTCCACCCATGTCTCTATGCTTGTTTCTCTCATTCTTATTTTTCTTTTTTTTCTAATATATCCTTGAATCCTGGCCATTCCTCCAGCTTATGTGATTCCCATTATACATGCTTGATATTTAGCAGCCTTGGTGTCTTCCATAGCTGGGAGTGAAAAGAGGGAAAAACAGCTCAAAAATGTAATGGAGCAAAATCTGCATACTGAGCCCCGTTTCCATATCCCTTTGCACTGTTTACTTAGATCTTAAAAGCTACAAGCTGTGGCATCTACTCAGACTTCATCAGCCCAACCTGCCCTGATGCCAGCCTTGGAGACGCTGCCAGCTCCAGGTTCCCTTTGCAGCCACCTTGTTAGACCAGGAGGATGCTATTCCTGCGGCCACCCCATCCCTTTTCCAGTCTCCTCTT
>JAOXNG010000001.1:196250456-196260670 GCA_028566535.1 Scolopax minor | reverse complement strand
GATCCTGAACGGGTACGCAGCCAGTCACGTGTAGGGATCTGATGCCTGGAAAAGCCCACATACCTCCAGGTTCCGTAGATGTCCGTGGAGCCTCGTCGCACTTTGGATCTCCGTGTGTTACGGGAGCACAGCTTGAGACATTCTGTTTTGAAGACGTTGAGCTACAAACGTTAGTACTGGTGCTCTGCATTACTGCTCCTGTTGAACAACGCTACGTGAGTAAGCCCCATGTAGAGTGTTGCCACAAACCAGCTTTGTAATAACGGTCTCGCTATCGATCCTTTGTGGGGAAACGGCTGTGCCGATGATACGGTTACTAAAATGATCTATTACATCAGACCACAAAATCACTATTCAGTTATAACCTTTGCAACCTGTTTTACAAAATTAATATTGGATACAATCATAAGAGGAAACCACCCACACAATACATTATCAACACACGGTTTAAAATGGTCTAATTTTAGACCGTTAGTAAAAACGGATCCACAGGACCTGCCTGTGAATGGCAAGAAAAGGCCGTTTCAAATAGAAAAACACTGCTCATGCAACATTCTTCACACACTAGACAATGAAATCACACCCAAATTGTCACTTGCTCACACTTTCTATTACACTCCAATAAGCAGAAGGAAATAAAGCAGCTTTAAGGTTATGTCACAATTTTGAAATGTGGAAAATACATATAATAAACAAAAATCACGGTGCGAATACAATGGCGTCAGTAAATTTAGAAAATTAGAGAGGTTTTTTTTTTTTTCTTTTTTCTTTCTTATATTATTGCACAGAGACCTTTCATCACATGTTCTTCAGCTTTATGCATCTTCCTAAATGTGAAATAAGTGCTATGGATAAAATAAAAATGTAGAAAAGAAGAACAGCAGCATGATTTGTCAAAGTTAATCCCTATAATTTAGTAGGAAAAAAACCCCTGCTATAAACAAAATATAAGTGCTCTTTATTCATTTAAAAAATAACGCTGACAGCTGCAGAAGTCTGTAAATATTAATTTGAGTAGGGGAACGCTGACCTCAAATAGAAATAGGCCTAGAAATGACAGACTGCTGGCCTTGCAGATTTTGGTGAAGACCAGGATTTCAAGTGTAATTATCACCAAAGTTATTTACAGTAAAACTGACCTGAACTTTCAAGAGTGCCATTTTCAGGACCTGGCCCTGCAAGCTCCTGACTCCCCAGGACGACTCCAGCTGCAGCTGAAGTTACACCTGAACAAGTACTGCAGGATCAGCTCCTAAAGGATCAGTTAAAGGCCCTACTGGATTTGAGATTAGTCGTATCTGGAGTACTCTATACACTAATTTACACATATACAGGCTGACAAGCTCCAGTCTGATCCACCACACCTTTGTCTTCTGCATCAGATTTCTCAGACTGGCCAACTTCCATTCCAGAAGGTTTGGGATACCTGAACGGATACCCATTGTCATCGAAGAACCTTCGGAAAGTAAACTCGTAAAAAGCATGTTCTGTGTGTTTGCTATTGGAAGAGGCTAGGGGATCCCATGTCCTGGTGCTGTCACCACTAGCATCGTTCCAAGGACCTTCTTCTTCAACTGGATCAAAATTGGAAGTGTCCATTGGATGGCTGATCTTTGGAACATAGGGAGCTGGCTGCCTACGGATATCGGTAGAGAAGTCCATAGAGTGAAAGAAAGAGTGAGCCTTAATATCATCTGCTCCATTTCTTCCAAGCCTGTCCTCAGCAGCACAGCAGAGCTTTGTGATGAGATCAGTTGCTTCAGGGCTTAGCTTGATCTGTGAGGGAATGTGCAGTGTGCTTTCCCAATTTATCACCTGGAGGGAAGAAAGGTATTGAACAACTTCTGATCTCGGAAACCAAATCTTTCCGATTGTCAACTGTATGGAAGTACACACATAATTAGTCAATTCACAGTCTGTATAGTAATTTTAGAGGTTCAAGAACCCAGTGATTAGATTACATTGGCTGTTAATAGTTACTTTAATCCATCAAGAAACATTGTCAGATAGCAGATAAAAGGGAGTAATTCTATTTAAGAAAGAGGCAAATTCCTTCCAGAATGCTTCCATAGTCCCATTTGAGAACATATACAGTTTACACATGACTTCACAGAATGACTTCAAGGAATTACTTCATTTCATTTCCAAAATAAAAACTAGGAAGAGTGGTCATGAGATACATCCTTTCTAATAAAAAACTACTCACTGCTTGACTTTGAAACACATTGCCAACTGCAATTATCACTGGTATATCAGCTTACTCAAATCTGATAGGCACTCTAAGGAATTCAGACGGATGAACTTGTGCTGGGAAGACTCATAAAACTAAATAACTACCTTTGCAGTTGGACAAGGCAGTTCTAGTCTGATATTCAGTATCTTTATTGATTGGGAGGAGCTTTTGTAATCACTGCTCCTTTCTCTAGTAAAACAAGAGGGGATAGGTCTGTGCACGGAGAATAAGGGAGGGAAAAGGTTAAAATTCTGCTACTAGAGATTGAAATTTTGCTTCAACTTACCTTCAGTTGGGTTTCTGTGGGTGTAGGAGCCAGAAAAGGAGGCTGTCCCACTAACATCTCAAAGAGGATCACACCAACACTCCACCAGTCACAGAGCTGAGTGTATCCTGAAAGGCAAATCAAAAGGTTGTCCTCCACCAACCAAGAATGTGTATAGAGCTACTTGCAATTAAGTATTAAAACATAGGCAGAAATCTGTGCTATTTCTCAGAAAAACAATTCCTGACCTAGAACTAAAGGACTCCAGATCCACCTTCACCATAAAGTCATTTCTGCTTGCTGATCTGAATTGTACTGCTGTCAGTAAGGATCTAATCCTGTTGCCTGGGAATCTTTCTGGATAAATCTAATTCTCAACAAAAGTGAGTGGCGAAATCACACAATTAGAAAGAATGAAATTTTTTTTCATGTCCTGTCCCACAACTGCATCTCTACACAGGACAAACGACCTCAAAGAATAACAAAAAGGTTTAGTGACTGATGTCCCACCTAGGTTCAGCAGAAGTGAAACCATGAGTTTGAAAAGCTGCTGAAAGACAAAGCCTGGCTCTAGAGACAGAAAGAGGACACATGACTTTTTGAGCAAGTTCCAAGCAGAGGTATAATTTCAATCACTTAATTTCTGTGCCAAGACAAATATGCTTGAGATCTCTGAAAAGGAATGGAAGATTTAAACACTTATTTCAATGGACACTTGTGTCATCAGATGATGTAGGGTCCAATGTGAAATCTCTCAATTTGAAAAAGTTAGGGTCTGACTTATAGACAACTTTGAACATCTACACTCCTTAGTTCAGTGACCACATCTGTTCTGCACGGAGAGCCACCAAGGACAGCCACCATGGATAGCCACTGTCTAAATTCCTCAAGCTAAGCTTTTAAATGCAGAGTGTCCCGTGTAAGTTGTGGAAGACTTTTTGTTGGGTTTCCCCAAGATTCTGGCCAAGAATTTGGAGGACATTTCTACAAGTTTACATCTTCCATATTTAAGTGTCCTGTCTGAATCAGTGATTCAGAACCATCAGCTGGCTACTCAATGGTCTATGTAAACTTGCTAGTGGTCATAGTTGTACTCTATGAGTACAGATGATATACCTGATATACTGCTTTATCCTTGAAAAGTACCACTGCCAACATCCTCTGACATGTTTATTAGCAGTCTCATTTAAAGGCCTCAGAGTATAGATATACACAGACACACCATCAACATCAGCAGTGTGATGCTAAACAGTGGAGCATGTAGACAAATCTGTTCTTAGTATGAACTAAGGGTTTCTGGCCTCTACACAGAATAATCTTCCAAAGCAGCAAGCTATTTTAAGCAAAAATAGCCCGCCAAGCCCCCAAACAAACAAAAACCTATTTCAAAGCATCGATGATGCCTTAAACAGGAGAAAAATAAAAGTTACATACCTTTACGAAGCAGAACTTCAGGAGCAATGTAATTAGGGGTTCCAACTAATGAGTGGGCTAGACATCTCTGATGCTGCTTCTTAGCTCTTTGTTCCAATGTCTTCAGCCTATCTCCACATCTACAATTGGACACATCATCCCAAAGATCACTGGGCTCCATGCTGTCTTGTCTGATATGGCTCCCTTTCAAGTGGGAGAGAAAGTTTACATTCATGGTCATAAAACACATCAAAGAGAAAAGTATTTATCTAGATCTAGTTGTGCTATCTTCTACTATCACTGAAGAACAGCATTTAAACTTTAAATCCAAGGCATTTCCTTGTTCCCTCACCTTCACAACTGGTTTTCCATAACCAGCAAAGGAAGCGTGCTCTCATATGGGAGACACACAACAAAAGAGTAAAATTAGATTAGCTATACCAATCCAACTAAGTATAAACTGAAAAATTACTGCTACTGCAACGGTCAGCCACATTACTGACAGGGATTTAAATACTACTGGAAACAAATGACTGGAAGCAAACTAATTGAATCAGTTATCGAGAGATGGATGCATCATGTTACCATCGACTCTTTGTCAATGTACACACCTCTGTTTTCTGAGCTGGCATTTCTGGCCAAGATGTACCCGTTTGTTTCAAAATAAATCATGTAATACCAGCACAAATAAAGCCTATGAACACTACCTTTCTGATAGTATTTTGAATTGTGAGTCCACCTGAATCCAGTACACAGTCCAAAGTCAGTCAGTTTGATATGTCCATCAAGGTCTATCAGAATGTTGTCAGGCTTGATGTCTCGATGAATAAATCCCATTTTGTGCACACTCTCTATAGCCAAAGTGAGCTCTGCAATATAAAATCTAGCCAGACGCTCTGGAAAGACCTCCATTCGAATCAGTAGACTCATCATATCCCCACCAGGGATGTAGTCCATCACAAAGTACAAGTTCTCTTTATCTTGGAAGGAATAATAGAGTTTAACCACCCACTCATTGTCTGCCTCAGCAAGTATGTCCCTCTCTGCTTTGACATGAGCCACCTGGTTCCTGTTTAGCACATCTTTCTTTCGCAGAGTCTTCATGGCATACAGGGCATGGGTATCCACTTTGCAGGCCAGGCATACTTCTCCAAATGCACCAATACCCAGAGTCTTGATTTTCACAAACATAGATTTGTCCATTTTGGCCCTTTTAAGTCTGTTGTAGTTGGACTCCTTCTGGTAGAGAATTTTCCTCATTTGTTCCTGTTCTGCTTCACAAAGGCCGGCCTTTACAAAAGAGAGCAAACCACAAGAGCTAGTACTGTTACATTCATAGCAAGGGAACAATAAACTACCATTCCCAACACGCATTTTGCAGAAGCATTTACCAAGAACCAAAAAAACACATATTCATGAGAGATATACTGTCCTGTCTGCCTGTTGAGGTTTTTCTGAAAGACTGGCAAATTCACTGTGCCATAACTTGTTCCCTGAATTTGCCATATCTCAGATTGGTCTGTCTCTCTGATTTGACTGAATGGAGAGGCATGGGGCAATACTGTCAGAGAGGGGAATACAACATAACAAACCTGATTATGGGATTTAGTTTACACCTTTCAAACATGCACTTTGCCACTGTACAACACGATAAGTATGTGCACTGCAGTACACCTTAATGTAAACTGAAACCTAAACCTAGATGCTACAGTTGACTTTGCTCATTAATGGTTCTCAGGCAACTCACATTAACAGTTCCTACCTTGAGTGTTGTTTAACTGTCAGGTTTTGAGTTGTAATTAAGCAGCTAGTTTTGATCTACACATTCCCAAGTGCCCTGGGAACCACCTTCTTTAGAAACTGTTTTTCTTCTTTGCTATATACAGCCTCTGCTGTCAAATTTTGTAGATCTCCTGACCATCTGTTGTATAAACTTCTCCCTTTTCCCTCCCAAAATACATACATATAACCCTCAGCTCTGGCTTCCCCCCAGCCACTGCAGCCCAGATCTACTGCAGGATCTGGGAACCGAGGAACAAAACTGCTTTTCTTCTATTTGTTCAGTAGAGGAGAGACAGCACACAGATTTTGATTAATATTTGGGGTCACAAAGGCCAAAATACTTACAGTCAGAGTATCGACACTGTGAAGAACCAGATAATTTCTGTGGGGACATCATGGCCTCCAGCAGGGGAAACCACAGGGCCTGAAATAATTGAATGAGAGAAGAAAAAAACCCAGTAAGAACACAGCAGTACTAAAAATGAGCTGTGACTGATGTCAGAGTCCATTTCCAAAGACCCACTTCCACCTTCTGAAGAACAGAACTATGTTTCTCGTGACTGCAATGGAACAGAACTAAAACATGTTAAAATAACCTCGGAGCTCAGCGCTTTGGGGTATGCATTAGGTCTTTATTGCTCTTATCTTAGACTAAGATACTGTTTCACTGAAGCCTGAGCAGAGAAGACCTTCTCTGTTGATCTCTCTTTTCCATTCTCACCTGTTTCTTTACTGGAATTGTGACAACAGAAGAAATTTGTGAGGGTTTTTTTCTTGTGGGTGTAAAACCTGAACCACTGGAAGAACACAAGGCAGAGGAAAACACTGACTTCTTGAGATATATCAGTATCCAACAGATGGGGAAAAGAAAAAGCACGTGAAGTGAAAGTTTCATGAGACACAACGGCCTTGGCAGATTTTAGTGAGACCTTTTGTTATTACCTTACCTCTCGCTGTTGCTGGTCTAAATTGTGCGAATTTCTCTGGCAAAGAGCAATTGTTTTCATTAAGGTATCTTCAATGTTTTCTAGCAAGGGGTGTTCAGCTGAGCCTAAGTTGTTGGGGGAAAAAAAACAAATTGCAATTATAAAAACTATTAGATATGTCAGCTCACAGTCACTCTGAAAAATAAAACCATCTAAAGCCTGTTCACTACAGCAAGCAACTGCCATATAAAGATGGGTCCTGATTTTTGCCACTTTTTCTGAATAGCTCAATAAATCAAGCACAAAAAACATTCTGCGTAATTGAGAAAGGAATACCTGAGTTGTGGTTTAGGATGCAATTAAGTAACAAATATGGGCACTGCATTAAATTAGCTGCCCATGAGTTCTCCTGTTAGTGAAAAGTGTACTTGTGCATACACTAATTTTCTGTAGGCAGAACACTCTTACTTCCCTGAGAAGTTTGCTTCAATGAAAGCTACTTCCAGATGTGTGTGCTGTGCACACATAATGCCTCCTAAAGCTCAGTGAGGAACCTGAATGGATTCTAACACAGGAAATGTGCCTGCTAAGCCAGCAAGAGCACCAGTCACAACCAAAAAGACTAACAGGGCAGATGACCACACACATAAAAAGAAGCCCCATTCATTACAGTTTGTTCTATATCTCTAGCAAGATCAGAGTAACAGAATAAATATAAATTTTTTTAAATGTCACCAAAACACCTAGAAACCTGAAATAGGATCTCATTATGCCACGTCAGGCTTATGCACTTCACATTTTTGTGTTTATCTCTTTTTTAATCGAAAACAGAATTGATAACTTGATAACTCTTACTTTCATCATCTTGCATAAGCATCAGCAACTTGCTCTGCAACCGCTGAAACAAAAGAGAGAACAGCAAACTTGCAGAATCTCAACAGAAGCATCTTTAAAAGGTATGGTTACAAAGGCTCACCCTCATTTTCCTCCCCAGTGTGACTAACATAGCATAAATGTCTTTTCAAGCACAGCAAGGAAAACAGGAGCTGAAAGATGATGTCTTGATTAATAAAAAACCAAATTTCAGCATCTATTATCTACTACGTGTTTGAAGACATGCCAGAAAAATATACTGATCTGCTGAGTCTGCAGACAAGTCAACATACTGTTATTTGACAGGAGGTGAATGCTTCCATGGATTCTAGTGGGAAACAAACTGAGAAGCAATGACAATGCCAACCCTTAACAGAGGTCCTCATGCTGATGGCACCTCATGCCAAGCCACCATGGCAAAATTGCCACATTCGGGATCTCAGTGTACTGTACCTCAAGCATAACCAGAAAGGCACCGTGGATATCTCCCTTCTTCTCCAGTAAATACGAAGAAGCTTCATGGAGTTGATGCTTCTGGGTTATCTGAGTTGAAAGAAGAATTTAAGAAAAAAAGGTAAATGTCTGTCTTAAGAAATCTGCCAGTATTTGTTTACTCCTCAAGACAACAAGCAGCAGATGATCAGGTGGAACTGGACTGTGCCTCTGGGTGTTCAGAGGCACATTACCTCTCCTCCCCACCCCACGCCTTTCTGCTTTTGTTTCTCAACTGGTACTACTGCCACCACCACCATTATCATCTTAAAAAAAAAAATCTATTAAAAAAAAATAAATCTATAAATCAAGATCAATGACAGATTATTATTAACGTTTTTCTAAAGGGAAGAAAGAGTTCTTCTCCCAGCACTAGTTAAATTTTGGCAAGGTTTGTTTTCCCAAAGGCCCAGGCCTTTGATTTTATATACCTTCAGCATATTGATCAACATGAACACAGCCAGTCTCTATTCTGCTTCAGAGCACTAATGGCTTGTTTCTGATGAGCCCTGAGACCAAACTCAGAGTCAGTACATTAAGTATAGCTAACCACGCTGCAGGAAAGGAATTTAGCAGCTTGAGGGGACAAACGGCGTTAGATATGGGTTGGAAAAGGATCAGGAACTAATCCACACCCTAATCCAAAATAATTTTATAGTTAAAGAGGTAGGAACTGATTGGAATGCTTGCCCTAGCCCCCATCCTTATACACATCCTTCCTACCTGGATGGTTTCTTCCAGTCTGCAGTATTCCAGAACTTTAAGTGTCTCCAAAACCTGGTCCGGGCTGTACTGACACAGCAGCTCAATGAACTGCTCGGTGACGCAGGGCGATAAGTGTATCAGCTCCTGGTTAATGCCTTCTCTGGAATAAAAAAGGCACAGGCTCAAGTCAAATTCTAGCCCAGAAGTCTGGCTGGAAAGAACAGTTTCTTACTCGATTACGTCTTGTCTTTTCCCCTTAATACAGAAGTAAAAAAATCTGGTTTTAAGATGCTGTTTCTACTAATTACTGGCGCTAGAGGTCTGTTAGCAGGCATTTCATTTGTTCCACAACATGTTCTACTGATGCCTCAGTAGAAATTAGACTATCAAAGACCCCCGGGAAGCAAGATACCAGCACAGAAACATCTTCAGCAATTCTACAACACAAAGGCACAATGAACTTACCTGATTTCCTCAATTAAACCTTATGGTCTCTGAGTGGTCTTTTAAGATGCTGACTATCTATTTGTCCCGTACACTTTCTCTGCATGTGTTTGGGGAAATGTTTTGTTGCTTTTTGTTCTGGAAATTCTTTTTTGGCTTCAGTTACCACATTTTAATGTTTCATCTGCTAGAGTGCGATCCCTTTTATCTACCTCACTGAGATAGGAACTCATGCTTCTTTTAGGGAAACATCCCCATTTTTATTTAGTTTCTCTTCTCAGGGCAAAACTGGTGAGCTGGGTTTTGTTCTTGCAGAAGCAGTTACTCTGTGCACTTTAAGGTCACTGGCAGAGCAGTTTGCCAACTGTAAGGTTGGCATGTTGTTCAGCCAAAGGCTGCATCCTCAATTAAGGGTTTTGCAACCCTTTGCTGCACCACAGAACCATATTCAGATGGAATTAAGGACATCTGCCTCCTCTCCCCACATGGGACCTGCTTGGTGCAGGTGGGTGAAGTCTCCCAACTCTGCCCTTGTCTCCCTGACCTCCTCTGGCCACCCACAAACACCACTGCCAGGCCGGTGAGTGCACACCTGGAACCGCACTCTTCTGCACGGTGCTGTGGACAACCCCGTCTGGCTGAGACATCCAGGAGGCCCAACTAGGGTTTCCCTTCCAATTCTAGCAGAGGTCAATCCTGCAGGTGAAGCTCAGAGTATGACTAAACTCATTTAATAAAGACATCCCTATTAAAAGGGTTTCTCCAATTGCTTTCCAGCAGCAGCTGCTGGCACTGCAGTGCTTCACGCAGCGGCCATTTTCTAATCCCTTGGTTTATTTTTATTATATTTCTTCCCCAACGAGGGGGAGACAAAACAGAGAACAGAACTGTGTGTGGTGCCCATGACTGTCCCTCTGTCCTGTTTCCTCCTAATCTTGTTTTTAAACATCGAGCAATGTGAAGAAAGAGAGTTCCAAGAGTGAGAATGGAAAGGATGAAACTTTCCTAGAGGTAGGTGTAGCACCTGCAACCCCATGCAATGAAGAGCAGTTCCCCACCACTGCAGCTCAAACCTCACATG
>JAOXNG010000001.1:196096609-196108452 GCA_028566535.1 Scolopax minor | reverse complement strand
AAGAACATTTTCAGGTGAAGTACTGCAACGGGGTACAATGGTGAGAAATAATGTTTGTGAAGAAAAAGAAACTATTGCCACTGGTTTAACAAGTAAATCAGGAATGACACAGAGTTATGGAAAGTTAGATCAGATTCCTTCTAAACATCTACCACTAAGTGCAAGGTTTCACAGACCCTTAAACCTGATGCCTCTCCTGAGAAACTGCACAGAAACATGCACCAGGATGGGATTAGGATGTCCAGCCACTTGTCTAAAGACTCCAGAGAAGCTGCGCAGCAAGAGAAAGCTTTGTCACACAGTAGGAAAGGAGACTATCCCGGAACCAGGCAGTTGAGGCATGGCAGCACAGCTCCTGATGCCCTCACAGTTCTCCCAGACCACCATGTCTGCTCACAGACAGACCTCCATTTCCACCCCTAACAGCTCCCTGGCAACTGGGTCTCCCAAGCGGCTCTGCAAGTGTGGGAAGAAGGGAGAAACATAGGATCTTTACAAGATTTATAACATCAATAGAAAAAAAAGCCACATAAATAAGAGACAATGGCTGAGTCCAGTGCTCAATGATCTTTAAGTTTCCCTTTGTATAAATTCATAATTTGTTAAATTACGATTAAAAAGTTCAAGCCTTCTCTCTGCACCAGTTTCTGCTTCAGCTTTATCTCAGTGGGTATCTACCCTGCAACACAGCAAGTAATATCTGTGTATCCAATTTCTAGGCTGAAAAAGCAGACAACATAAAACTTAAGGAGCAGTAGATTAAACCAATAAAAATTTACACACACAAAAATCCCATGTAAAATTTGCATCTTTTTCCAGATACTATAAAAAACAAGACTTGCATGTTTTAGCTACACAGACTTTTTTTCAAAAGAGAACAGAAACCAAATTTTGCTCTGTTTTGGACTCTTATGCAATGTTCAGGTAAATCTGCATGCCACAAAGCCATAGATATGAAAGCCTTCAGGCACCATCAATCCCAGCATTGTGGAAATACAATTCACTTCTCTGCTTTTTTTTTAATCCAAACTTGATAAATCTAAAAGCAATGACTACTTGTCAAGAAGAATGGTACAGTAACAAGTTCTCTGCATTCATACTATACATTCACACTATAATAAAGCAGTTGCTGAGGCACTTAATGTAAGTTTTACATCTACCACAGACAACTGCAAACCAGCTTATAAAATAACTATCTGTTTAGGTTGCTTCAAACAAATCATGTATGTTCCTCTCAAGGTTATTTAGGTCTAACCTAAATTTTGATTCATTCTCTCTGCAGCAGCAGGTTGCCTAATTCCAGATGAATTATTACTTCCATCTCTAAAAATCTTTGGTTCCAAACAGACTTAAAAAAAAAAAGGGGGGAAAAAGCAAAAAAGCTATTTCTCTGCTTAGCGCTTCACAAGAAATGAATAAGATTTCCCTACTCTGCAGACAAACAAACATCAGGATGTACAACTGAAATACCACAAACAAAAAAACATCTGCATAAAACCCTCACTCGCTCTCTCTGTAAATCATAAGATGAAAATGTTCTGTGCTTCACATTTAAGACAATGCTGCACCATATTTAGAATCAGAGAGAGTGCTGCAGAAACCACAGAGGCAAGCATGCTGTTCTTGTGATCCAGTTCTCTTTGACAGTCTCTTAAGACAATTCTAATAGTCAAAAGGGAACATGAATAAGGAATGGATGAGCCATTTGGCCTTTCCAAAAAGAAAAAAAAAAAATAAAAAGGAAAGCAGAGGCTTGAAATGCTGCAGAGGAGGAACTTGATTTAGCACCAGTAAGAGAAGACAGTCAAAGGTTACGTAGGAGGCACTCCACTGAGGATTTGGAGGACGAAGTGGGCGAAAGTCTGGGACTTTTCTTGACCTAGGACAGGAGGAGTTAAGCACATTCCACAGAAAACAATTTAGTAACAGCAGATGGAGGTAATATTGAGAAGTGGCTAAAACAACAAATGTATTTGTTGTTGTCTCATTATCCCTTTTATGCCTGATTCACCTTGGTGGAGATTCAGGTCTCACAGAAAAGTGACCTGTGGTTACTTCACAAATGTTTCTACTGAATTTTATATGTACTATAGAGACAAAAATGGATATTCTTGTCCTGCTACAGGAAAAATATACACTGGATAAGGAGGAGTTAACAACTGAGTTGAAAACTCCATGAAAGCTGTTTCAGGAAACTCAGGAACCTATAGTTCATAACACTTGTAAGGAAAGCACATGTTAAACCAGCACAAACTCTTACAAGTTGTAGGAAACTGTTGAACAAAAAGAGTCTGATAAACAATAAATAGGTGAAAAATTAAACCCCATAAACCCTCAGCATTTACAGGCAAAATTTTAGACAGACAAGTAGGATTTCTCCCATTCCCATTTTTCATCACAGGCAGCTTCAAATTCCAAGAGTAAAAGCAGGTACAGTGGCATCCAAATGTTTCACCTCAGCTCAGATACCCATTTTTGTAGCACCATATATTTTTTGATTATGGAAGGCACATCTGTGCTAACTCATAAAAAAATAGCTGTTAGAGAACAAAGTTTTAATTGTTAACATTTCAATGTTTGAAATTGAAGATTTCAATTGAACATTCAAATTCAACATTTGAAATGTCAACATTTCAAAAAAATAGACAGCAGAACCTGCAGAGGGTCAATGACCTTGAAGTAATGTCTACAGAGACCACACACTTGAAATTATGGTCCTTTTATCCATAGCGTCTTGTTGGAAAACGGGGAAACTGGTAAATGGTGAAGTAACATAAAACTTCTGATTAAAAATAAAAGTGAATTTTTAGTCCAGTGTTCTAACTCTACAAGCATATTGAAAGCTCCTACTGTTGTTACCAGATAAAAATTTGAGAGAAGTTATTTTTCATAATCTTAAATACTCATTCTATCCAAGCACTTACAAACCAAGAAACAAAAGCTTTATAGTCCACATCTATAATGCAATCAGGAAGCACTGCAGCAACGAGTGATCACAACTACAAGGAAAGAGTAAGACACCACAAGCAGAGTTCCTGCTTCAGCTCAGATACTTGTGCTCATCTCCCTGCCTTCCCTAAGCCCCTTTCCTCCCCTACTCCAAAGCCATCTTGTCCATGAACCAGTTTCAGACAAGTTTCGAGGCTTAGTGGAGGTCTCACGCTAAGTATGTGCCAGCAAATTTCACCAAAGGAAACTTGGTAGACAGGTAGAAGAGACAAGCCCACACTCCCTGTTAGGAAGTAGCTTCTCTGAGCCCAGGTGCTCGATTTCTACCTGCCCCCAGCAAGCCAAGCACCACCAAACCAGCACCACGCTTCTTGTTTGACTAAACGGTAACTAGGGATCAAGGAAAGATGCCAACTACAGCAGAGCTGTCAGGAATGATTTAGCAGATACAGAGGAAAACTGACAATGAAGTGCCGGGATGGGCACTGCAGATAGAGGGCTGGGAGGGAGAAGAGGGATGGAGTCCTTCTGCTGGCAGAGGAGTAGGAAGAGCAGACACCAGATAACTTCCCAGGCTGACTAGCTCTGCTGCTCTTGGAACATTTTTTTTATTAAGAGAGCTGCCAAGAGAGCAGATTTCATGCCATATAAAGGGCACACACTGACCCATCTTTATAAACTAGTATGACCAATACAGTGCAAAGCACCATGTAAGAAGATACATAATCTTTCTACTCAAGCCGAGTGCCTAGTTTTCCAATACATATGTATCCAGTCTGAGTACTTTAAAAGGAATTCTACTTATTCATAACAGAAAAGGTTTCATTAAAGATTATAATATACATGCTTGATTTGAGACACTGCAAAACAACCAGGTGCATCCAAAGCTGTTCAATTTCTTTATTTTGAAATTCATGAGAGGCACACATACATACTTAACTGCTACTAATGCTCTAACCTGTTTAATTTGCTGTTCTTTTTCTTGAAACAGTAACCCTCTTTTCCTATGGGGATGCTTTATACATGCTTAACATGCAAATGTTGTACTTCAGTGCTGATACCTCAGTTTTTCCTGAGGTAGTTTGAAATCAGAAGTTACTGACATACTGCTGATAATATCACCTTGACATTGCTTGATTGCTACTGCATTAGCATTTTCAGTAGAGATTTCTCCTGGAGGAGGCAGATGGAATTACCTTCTCTCTGTTTATGCAACAGATGCTTCAAATGGGGAGCTTTACAACAGATCACCATGTCCTTCTCATGTAGACTGAGCTTTGGGGAAATCAGAGCTGTCTTCCCTATTGACAAGAGCTACTTCAGTCTCCTGTAACCGTGTACCATTAACATGAAATTATGTATTCTGAACTACGAACTGCCTTGTTTGCCAGGCTTTTAAACATTAGACATTGCACTGTATTTAAAAAAGGCAAACCTTTCTGCAAGTAGAAGCTATGATAAGAACTTGCTATGGTAAGAACTACACAGCTTGTTACTCCTGTAGCTTTCAAAATCACATTTTCCCATACTTTGCAGAGTTTGAGGCATAAAAAAATCCCCCCACCTCATACATTTACAAGACTGGCAAATCCATAAAACAAGCCGTTCACCTTACAATTCTCAGTGCAGAGAAGAGCCAGGACTGTGCTTGTCAGAACATAAGAGTTCTTGCTATAGAAGTAAAATCCTAACCTGAACAAAAATTTTATTTCTTTAAATAAAACCAGCCAATAGATCTTAGTTACTACCTGCAGACAACTCTGCCAAAGTTAACTTCTTTCTCTTTTTTCTCAGTGCAGATTGCACTACCAAATTCTACCAGTGCTTTAGCAAAACGGTTGTCTGGAGGAAACAGGCTGGCTTCAACCACCAACTCCTACTACATGTGTCAAAACAGTGTCTTCTGACCATCCTGCAGCCAGTCTGTATTCCAGACCATCACCTACAAAAACATTTGTGATAGGTAATAAGAAACAAGTCAGCCATAAGTGAAAAAGAACCACAAGAGAAGAGCTCCACTCTTTCTGAGCTTCTGAGGGAGGTGGCAAGCAGACACAATCAGTCAGTTCACTGACAGCATAATACAGCCATTGTTTACAAAAGCAATGTTCAAAGCAAAACATGTTTTGATAACAAGAAAGAACATATGAAATGGTTTTAAACTAATGAAGTTATTTTACAATATGCCGTATGTATTTCTAGGTGTGCTTTCTTGCAAGCAGAGCTCTGTGCAAGCTATGTGGAAAAGATAGAGTAAGAAACTATTCACATTTTTCAATTCAAAATGTTTTAAAAAAATCTGAATGAGATGTTGCCTCAAGTCTTCTGCAGTTCCTTCAGTTACACATGTTCACGGGTATTTGTTTTCCACTCTGCTGACATTCCTGACTTCCGTGCATTTGGTGAGAAAGGGCCATTTTCACTTCCCCAATTAGATTAATAGCTAATTTACCCGATTATCACAACTACACAGCAACAGTGATCTAAATAAGCCAGTGTTCACCAGCATACAAGAGCAATGTTTCAGAGAGATACAACAATGCTGGCAGTTTCCGTGGGAGGAAAACAATGGCCTAGCTCATGACTCTCCTTTCATCTTGTCCACACCAGTCCTCCTCAGTGTTCACAGCCAGCTTGTAACTAATATAATACAGGGTTATGAAGAGGCATAACCCAGTAAATACATACTAGCACTGAATTACAGAGTAAAACTCAGTCCGCCAGACACCAAGAGCAAGGCATTGAGCAATATGTGAGCAGCCCAAGAGGAGGGTGGGGCAAGCAGCAGGGAGAAGCTAAACTGAAAGGAAAAGGGTGATGTGATGAAGGAAGGAACCCCAACTTTACTCTACCATCTTCTACGTTGATTATTAGGAATCTTTTATGATACTACATTTAGCTTGGCTTCCCACTCGATCCACTAACTGAAAACATATGTTTAACCTTTAATACATGAAGAGAGTCAGAAAGGAGAAAAAAAAAAAAAAAAAAAACAGGAAGAAATACTTGGGGGAATGAAGGCTTTACCTCTTCCCCTTTCCTCTTTAGCTTCACATCTTCACTGTTACCAAATCTTTGAGACTAACCTTTGAAAAAAAAACACCGTGGGGGGTGCATGTTTACTTTCTCTTTTATTCTCAGTATCTCCTCAAAGTTTTCTATTGTGTCTCCTCTTTTCTAAAGTTTCCCTTCCTCCATCTGTCTTTCCTTTTCCCAGGGACACATCAGCTGCACATTGTGCCCTTTGCCAAAGCCAGAGAATTTCAACAAGCCATCAGCCCAGCTTCTACACCCACTGTTTGTGAGCATCTGCAGAGACATCATCCCTCCTTTGTGGTATCTACAATCATGGCATTCAAGGGCCAATTCCCTCTTCTGTTCTCATGCCTTAGCTGCCATTGCCTTCAAATTCCCTGTGTCTAAGCATGGTTTGGGCCACCAGACTCACAGCTCACAAAACACAAGGTTAAGTCAAGAAAATTCAGGAGGACATTTCTATTCTGCCCTCAGGACTTAACTACTGAAAGGTTTTGAAGTTGAAAATTAATAGTTTTTCATTTGGTCACAGAAAGGAAGAATAAACTAAAACCATCTTTACAAGAGACATTGCAGATACGGGCAGTGAGGAAAGGCCCTTTGGGCTGATACTTAGAGAAGCTCATTTCTATCCCCGCTCAAGTGCTACAGAGGTTAAAGACCTGCTACAACCTGCCATAAAAGGCAAAACCTACATTAATAGGAAATGTGTTCCCCTCCCCCATTCCAAATGTATTTTTTATGAGTAAACATTTCTGTATTAAGACTTACTGTCTTCAAAGATCTCTTTTATGTCCCAAAGGTAACCATTTAAGTGATCTTATAACAGCCGTTACTTATCTTTACAATGGGCAATGCACATGAACTCAGTGTCTGAGACTTTCATTTTGCTATATATTTTTTAGTAACTGCATATAAATCCAGCCTGTTTCAAGTGTCAGTGACTCTATGTGGCCAAAAGATAGTCTTGGATCTTATTTCAGCTACTAAGACCTTGTTTCAAGTGGAATTAAAAACAGCACAGAAATTTGCAAAACTCTTTTTTTTCCCCTCTCAACCATTTTAGCTTGCTTGCAGAAGCAATGCAGCATGCATGGAGTTCAGAAAAAGAGATGCAAATGTTTTTCACACATTCAGCCATCTCATACCTATTTTAAGAGTCACTGCTCCAGAATTTGAAATACAGGACCCTGCAGTAAAGATGTTTTAAGGACATCTTTGTAACAGCACACGAAGATTCCTCCAGAGTTTTCCAAAGGGAAAAAATTGCACCAAACAATGCTGTTTCCAGCTTCTCTGGAGCTTATTACAGTATTAGAGAGTACACGTGCACGGAAGGCTAATGAGAAGGAAAGAAAAAACTAATTACAAAACACTTTGCTAAAATCACTGCCTATTGCTAGGGTCAGGGTGAATGCCTGAAGCTCTGCAGATTTTCTGTGAATTCATCCAGGTCTGTCCAAAACTCTGTTCAGGTACTTAAACCTCAGCAAACCATCTGATGAACCTCACCGTACATATATGTAGGAAACCCTCAAACTGGAAAAATTAATTTTCTGTCATTTCAGATTTACGCAGCTATGAACAACATGATATTCTCTAATTGACTTTTCCAGATGACAACTGGCAGCATGAAAGCATGAAAAGCATGAAAGCATGAAAAACTTTCTTATTTCAGAGTACAGTGTCCCTTAGATACAGTCAATTTCTATGCATCCCTAAACGGTCTCCCCACTATAGATATTCAAAGTGCCCTTGCTATAAGAACTTAACCTTATCTTCCCTAACTCTGCAAATCTGTTTTATTGGACACCTTTGAGAGCAGCAGGTTGACACCTCAGACATATGAACAAGGTCACCGTTGTAACACAGTGCCCAGGGGCAGCAGCACCCTCTGGCAGGCAGTGGGGAGGGGGGCATGGCAACCTCTGTGCAAGTCTGACCTGTTAAGTGCTTCAGTATGACCAATGCCATAAACATGCTAACCAGATGCTGATGGATGGGCCTGGAGGCCCAAAGAACAACGTCAGTTCATTATATAAAAGGAGGAGCAAAGGGAAGTCAAGCAGCTTTCCCAAAATCACGAAGGAAGTTTGAGGCTGGATAAGGAACTGAAACTAATTTTCTCCAGGCTCAGTTCTGTGCCCTCACCGTAGGGAGCCACCAAAAAATTGGGTATCTTCACACAAGCAGCCTCTGGGAGTCGGTTCAGCTTCCCACAACACATAATAATTCCTCTCGTTAAAATGGTGCATGGTGCAAACCAATGCCTAAAGTCCTCACCTTTGTGTTTCTCTGTTTTTACTTTAAAGTGTGGCTGTAAATACCTCCAAAAGAACTCTACAGTTCTACCTCCAAAACAGCTCTACCAGTGAGATTTAGCTTAACCTCCAGCCTTACCAAGAAGGCACTTCTTTCATGCAGGATGCTGATATTCACAACAGCCAGCGTGCAGAAGTGGCAGCTGCCTGGTTCCCCCATCACTGTTGTCCCCACCCCACAAAGAACAGCCATGAACCCAGAGGTGAGCCTCAGACAGAAAAACAGAGCAGAGAATGGTCATTTTCCCCCTCTCACAAACAGAGCAAAGATTTCACTTGGGGAAAATCTAAACATTTCCCAACATTTTGGACCCAGTGTCAGGAGTGGTCAGCTCTTACCACTCTCCCGCGGCTCAGGGCATCTCCTTAGGTGCAGAAGTATCTCCGTTTTGATTAAATGATTAACCTATTGTTGAAGCAGTGCACATAGGGCCAGGGCTTACAGGAAGATACCTCCTCTATTGGATTGTTTTCAGGAATGCTCAGACACTGATCTTTTACATCAATACAACTGAAGTCATCAAAACATCTACTTTAACTGTTTACTTAAGGATACATCTGTTGCAAGCTGTGATTTTTTTTAAAAATCTGTCAGAGTCAGGAGCTAACCCATGTAAGGGGAGAGAACAGCTTTCTGGCCAAAACAGCACCTTTCAATCCCTGCAAATGAGGCTGTATTTTTAAAAAACAGATATTAGTGGCAGTAAATATAAATATTTTGCTTGCAGTACTCCTGTTTTTATTTAGAAATTACTTAAAATTGGAAGCATTTTTAAAGGAATACAGTCTTTAAAATATCAGAGATTCCAAGAGAAGGGAACAGATATGAAAAAGGAGAAAAAACCCAGGGAGCTCTCTAACAAACTGTAGAAAAGGCAGAATTAATTTCAGACAAGTTTGTGTGAAAAGTTTCTAATTTCTACCCATGTGGGATCACACCCAATGTTTATTTATTTATTTATTTTCATTTTGGACTTGGTCAGCCTATGTGCCCAAACTTTTGCTCAGTTGTTTCCACAAAGGTTTGCCTGATCAGCTCAACAACACTACAAGAGTCATAGAACACCCAGTGCAGATCACTTCCAAACACATGTAAACTCAATGGTTTAACACAATCCTAAACAAGCTAGAATGAAGAGACTATATCCACTTCATTCCTCTAAGAGCTAAATTTATAATCGTGGCTGAGGTTTATTCTCCGTCGTCACTATTATGATCAGAGAACTCATCCTGACAAACATCAAACACACACAAAATTCATGGTATAGTGGTTTCAGGATTTAAGGTTTCTACAAATTATGTCCCACTAAGCTCTGAAAAAAATTGCAGCTCCTTAATTATGAGCCCATTGTGCTAGGTACTGGACAAATGCATGGTCAAAAATGAATTTAAATTCAGTAAAGTGCTACTGAACATTTTCATATCCTTGTGCAACCAAATGGAATGGTACTGACAGCTGCAGAGTGATGGTCTCAAAGGCACGCATAGACACCTTATGCTCAACTCTCCTGAAGGGAAGGAAACAACTTCCCCATTTGGCAGATAGAATTTGAGTCATTTGACCATGATTACATGGCATATAATTGAGAGAGGAAGGACTTGCTAGTGGATATGGCAATCCAAGGCACCTGGGCTAAGTCATAATACCACCATGGTATGTCCCACATATGCCACCTATGAACTTCCAAAGTCAGAAAGACAACCAATTCTTGACATCTCTCATAAACAGCTAAAACTGTTACAGCCACTTTGGACTTGGAAAATCCTCCGTGCCCCGTATCTGCAGACCAGGAGCAATGACACCTCCCCCAATGTTTTACCAGGATGTTCATGTAAGGAGAGAATTACAAGAGGCTCAAGTATTCAGGCACTATCAAGGCTGATCAAGGTAAGAAAATCTCCCACACAACCTGGGCTCCCAGAAGCTACCACACAGCACAATCCATGTTTGCTAATTAAAAAAAAAAAAGTGTAGAGGAACAGGCTGTGTCCTCACAGGCCTCACTCACTGCCACATGAAACCATGAAAACACACCACCTGTTTTTTTGAGGGGCAGTTTAAGGAGGAGACAAGCAACCCCAAGTCATCCTCCTGCCCTAAGGTGCATGTCTGTCTTCTCAAGACCAGGCAGAAATTCTTTAGAAAGTGCTGGGAATACAAGCCCCTTTTCTTGATGCTGGTATTGGATGCACAGCATTTCTAAGAACATTTTTCTCTGCCATTTGTCTGACCCCGGGAGCAGTCCCACTGCTCCGCGCAGGCAGCCATGGAACGCTCTGCCAAACCCTATCAATTATTTAGTGTCAAAAGGAAGACTTAATCTGTGTGATAAAAGAATGGATTTTATCTAAGGCTTGTTCCCCTTAAAGTGATTTACACAACTGCCCTCTCTAGTTGTTTCCCTTAACAAAATTATTTACTTTTGCATTAATAGCCTTCCTCCACTTGGGTTATTTTTAGGAGTCTTTTGCAGCCTTTAGAATTTACTAGGTTTTTTTCCTTGTCTTTTTAGTGATGATTTTAAATTTCCCATGCCTCTGAACTGGCTGTTAAAACACTAGTTTTGTCAGTGCTGGTACAAACTGGAGCAGTTCTGGGAAGCAGCTCCCCTGGCTGCATTGACACTTGGGTGTTGAGTTTGCCTCTGACTTGAGAAAGCACAAGGTGAAATTTCATTTCAGAGCTAGCAGTCAGGGATCTGAGATTGCTCATCAGGCTATGGACTGATGAATGTGAATGAAGGGCTTTAATACATTAATCTAGTCTCACCTTGATTCCTTGCTTTAACCCCACTCTGCAATTTTGACAAAGTCGGGAAGACTAATGTCCATGTAACATTAGCCACCTCAAATCAGGTATGAAGCCCTCAAGCATCTCCACAACAGGATTTACTTCATCCTAATGCAAAGGGTTCCAAAACTGGACACCTAATGTATAGGCAGCCAACCTCAGACAAAACAAATCCCCTTCCTGGTACCCCATGACTGTGATAGGCTCAAACACCATAATTAATGGATTGCATTGGAACAGTTAATTTACAAAACCTGTGCAAGTTCTCAGATGCTCCAGCAAAAAGCTGCTAAGAGACTAAAAAATGATGGGAACATGCTGGCACTACAGAACAGACAGTCCAGGAAAGCATCATGATAAATATAATCCATTATCACCACTGGATTTTCTTACTTGACTATAAATGACCAACCCACAAATAGGTAAGTTAAAAAGATTATATTTAGGTATCCTCTGAGAGGCACTTTACCGAAGTCTAAACTGGATCCACAGAAGATAGATCAGTACTTGCCAGAATAAGCTTTTGGAGCTTACACTATAATAGAAAAGTAGAAGCTATCATTATTAGGAACAAGGAAGTAGAAGCTATCATTATTAGGAACAAGGAACAAGTTCTTTACTATGAGGGTGGTGGAGCACTGGAACAGGTTGGCCAGGAAGGTGGTTGAGGCCCCTTCCCTGGAGACATTCAAGGTGAGGCTTGATGAGGCCCTGGGCAACCTGGTCTAGATGGAGGTGTCCCTGTG
>JAOXNG010000001.1:196056928-196077747 GCA_028566535.1 Scolopax minor | reverse complement strand
CAGGACCGATCCGGAGAGAAGATTTAGACTGGACATAAAGAAGAAACTTTTTACGATCAGGGTGGTGGGACAGTGGAACAGGTTGCCCAGAGAAGTTGTGGATGCCCCATCCCTGGAAGTGTTCAAAGTCAGGTTGAACAGGGTTTGAGTAACTAGTGAAAGGTGTCCCTACCCATAGCAGTGCAGGGTTGGACTAGGTGATCTTTAAATGTGCCTTCCAACCCAAACTACTCTATGATTCTATGGTTTACTCTGCTGTGAGCAGTTCAGCACATCAGAACTTACAAATCAAAACATTTTGGGAACTTTACATTTTTTCATGCAATAATTAATTCAGACTAAAGAACAGCATTCTATTTTTGGACTTCATAGTGCTACTCTGGGATAACTTACCTGCCTTAATTCCATAACAAAAATGCATTTTTTTTCCTTAAAAAAACCCAACATATAAAAGGTGTGCAGCACTTACCCCGTTTAACAGGACGATTGGCTACAGTAAACATCTGCATGGCAATAGAAAAGTCTTCCAGGTTGTTTGTAAACTTGCAGAAAGTCTTGAATTCTTCCAAACTGATATTCTAGAGTATCACAGAATTCAGATGATATATAATGAGTGATACATTCAAATACAAGTAGCTCTACTTCATTAAATCCAGTGGGATGTAGCATTTAGGTGTGTTTGCTTACTCATCATCAGTATTTGTACTTCTCAGTTGGCACATTAACATTTTTCTTATTTGCATAAAATTCCAAAGCTGACATCATTCACTTGGTAACTAGTGATATTATTAGATACTTATATTGAAATGAAAACTGTACATACAGTCGAGGAAGCAAATCAAAGCATGCTTTGTGTACTGACCTCTCCTGCCTCAATTCTGTCTTTCACATTCTGCCAGTAAATTTCATTGTTTTCCTCATCAGTGAAGTACAGTAACCATTCTGCAAAGTCTTCTTTTCTCATGACATTCAAACCCTTTGAAAACTTTATGAATTCCATTTCTTGGACCTCTGTTTGCAAATTTTCCATGAATCTGAAAGTGTAAACAGATATTATCCAACAGCTGATACTTGCATCACTGTATCACTACTACTACCTTAGCCATTAAATGCAGTAGACACTAACTCTTAATCACATATACTATGAATATCATTCTTTAAAATGTCACTGCTTTAATTTTATTTGTGCAGATTTGTTCCCATGACTGCATTTCAACAATGACACCAGTAGGGTGCTCTCTAAGTCTGCATTCATAGATTGCTGCTGCTAATATAATTTCCAGGTCTACTTGGGATATAGCTTTTACTAATGTTTAAAAATGTGCAGATAATGAGATAAAATGATTGGTAAGTCAGTATTATAATGAATGAATGAAAAAGGACATAGTAACTAAAGGCCTGACACATGATTTATGAAATTTCATATTAATAAGAGAGGAATGACAAGGTTGGAAAGTGCCTAGAAAGATGAGGCCGTAATAATCAGAAAGGTGAAAGAAAAGAGGAATCTTGAAATTATCACTGCAAGAAAAGATGACTGAAAGCCTCCAAAACTGTAACTGCAGAGAGGGGTTTGGCAAATCAGTTCTGCACTCCCTACAGGACAGATTAGAGAGGATTACAACTGACATGTACAGAGTCTGGAAGAGCACAGAAAATGATGCTGCAGGTGTTTGGGAAGGTAAGAAGAGAGATGGCTGAAATAGGAAAGGGTGAACATCAAGGTTTTCAGGAGACACCCATTCTTTTAGGAAGAAAAAAAAAAGGAGCAGGAGAAGCAAGTAACAACTAGTACAGAGCTAAAACTGTAACCAGAGTTGTAGCTTTGAGTTTCCCCAGGTAGGATTGTGGCCATTACAATTTATTCTGGCTTGACAGGAATTTTGATAAAGTAAGAGACAATGCTGTGTGATCCATTTAGTAATTTCCACTTCAGAAATGAAACAACCCAAAACACATGATAATTTAAAAAAAAGCTAAAAGCACAGTGATGCTTGTCAGAAGCCCTTTAGTACTTAGAAAGAAACCTGCTTTATTGAGATGCAAAAATTAGTGACAGGAGAGAATGCACTACTCCTTTATTGGGACAAAGCAATTATCTGAAGAAGAGGACAGCTAAGGGTCTATGTAGCGAATATCAGTAGAGGCTCATTTGCTCGTCAGTGTTAGCAAGGCCTCACCGGATTTCAGTGCTTTCCCCTGAAATTACAGCATTTCAGTCCACACATCGATCTTTAGTTCTTTAATGAGATCACTTGGACAATTAGTAGCTTGAAGCCCTGTGAAGTCTATAAGGGGTTAGCTGAAGACTGCTGTTGCAGCATAAGCTCACTCTTGTATTTTTGCCTCTAATAATTAGAGCTGCACATGCAAATAAAGGGCTAACAAATGCTTCATGGCTCAGGACATACAGGTAAATGAAAGCCTGGTGGTGGAAGTGATTTTAAGTTTCAGGCTAGAGTTTTATTAGGGTAATACTGAGGAGGGGTATGATACACTCTCACATTTTATATGGACAGCCTTCTGGTCCAGTAAAGGGTGTTACAGGGCTGCCACAACACAGTCAAACACAGGAATATTTCTCCATGGTCCACCTTAAAACCTGGCTCACTTTCAAGTCCCCTGACTCTCCCTCTCACAAGGGGATGAAATACCAAAAGACCTGAGGACCTGTTTGTGCCACCAGTGTGAATGGGAGGCCCCTGGTCCTACAGACCAGTGAGAGCGTCCTTCCACAGCTTGAAAAACACTCTTCATTTTTCAGATGCAGCTCCTGTCCTCATAAACCCTGAGGTGACTGCTGCCTCTGGCCAGCCCAGCAGTCTGCATGTGCTGGGGAGACCAACTAGTGTGGGCTAGCAGAAGCAGTCCTGCCCCACTGCCTGCAAGAACCTTCCCAGATCCTGGCACAGCAGAGAGAGAGAGACCAGCATGGACCAGGCATGGAGTCAGGCTGGCAGAGACTGACCACTGCCACTTGGCAGCATTTTGGGAGTGGCAAAGAGTAGATGGTATCTGGGATGCATGTCTTGTGCTTGGCTGGAAGTCACAGCAGAGACCACGCAGAACACTAACTGCATCTTTCACTGTCATTTCCAACCCATGTAATGTCTGGTCTGGGGGAGGAGAAGCTGATAAAAATGAGGTCACTTTCAGAAATATGCCTAAAATGTGGATGTAGAGAAAGGAGATACCATGCATTTTATTTTCTTGGCTTTTAATCTGTGAAGGGTGGACACATTTTGCAACAGACTTAAGGTCTGTTACTGAAAGTATGATTTATTTATCTTGGGGAGCTAAATCTCAGTCATTTGCTGTATTGGTCAGTAACCACAGGTGATAACAAACAACATATTTTTCCATCTTTTCTAAATATTGCACTTGCCTAAGCAGAAAACCCTCAGTGACCTGCCCTCTAGCCAATAAAGGCAGGACAGCTCAAAGACCAAGCATTTCTACATGCTGAGGAAGGAGTGGGTGGCCCAGCAGGCACACACATCAGCCAGCTGAACGGTGCAGCAAAGCCAAAGAGGAAAGTGAAGTGTTTGGCTGTGGCATTTCTGATGTGTTCTTGCTTCTGCACCCTCTTCTTCTCGGACAGTGAATGATTTCCTTTATTTTCCCAGCCCCACTGTGTGTTTTCCATCACCTTTTCTCAAGCCTGGGTTCTTGCCCTCTCCGGTTGCTTTGGGGCAGTGACACTGCACCCTTCCTGTGGCTCAGGAGCTGTGCATCTTGCTGCAGTACACAGATTAGGGAGGGAAGTGGGAATTAGGTATTCAGGTACAAAAAAATTAAGATATTTCATTTCAACCTGTAGGCTCGCTCCTGGCAAACCAGAGTGGGAAGATTTCCTGCCATACCAAATGCCACGTGGAGCAGCAGCTGAAATGTGTAATTTAAAATTTGTATGTGATAGCATCCCATATTACAAAAATTAAAATACTATGAATCATCACATCAGCCTTCTAGGTCACTCTTATTCCCAGATGTGAGAGTTAAAAATCCTAATGAGTTTTTTTTTTTAAAGTTAATTTATTAAAAGTTATTAAAAATAACTTTCTAGTTAGGAAGTAAAACTTGATACTTAAAGGCCAAGACACCACTAGGGATACTTGCTTTTGTATCTTCTGGATCACGGTATGAAGAGTTTCAGCTGGAAATTCCTTAAAAATTTCTCCAGATATTAGGAAAAACAAACACAGGAATGAAATTCCTCCTCTCCCGAAGTCAGCGGGAGCTTGGCTGGGGACTTTGAAGGGAGCCAGAACTCAACTACAGGAACTGGATTCTGGTTGTAGTTGTGCTCTACAATTTAAAAATTATTACACTGGGAATACTCTCATGCTATACTAGCTTGAAAATAAAAGCAAACCATAAGTTTTCAAATAACAAAAAGGAAAGGTAATTCATATATTTATAAGAAGGGGAAAAGGCTGGTAACAGAGAGTACTTTCTTTAAGATAGCCTGTTTTATCCACGCTCTCTAAAACACCCACGTTGAAGGCCAATGGCCAAATTTGTTATCAAGTTACAACCGTATCCAGCAACCTTATCAGGATTTATCCCTCATTTTATAATGTGCTCCACTATAGAAAGAGGGAGTCTCTCTAGACTTTTTGGCAACTCAGCTTTAATAGAACTGAAAATGTAATAAAAACGGGAGACCTCAGGAATGCAGCTATTCCCCTTCCAACCTGAGCTGTTGCAACTAAGTGCTAGTGTTGTATTTCCTTACAGCAGACAAAGTCGTGGAATGAATCACACAAGGAAAAGTTAGGGAAGGTTTTCCTTCCTATGCCTCTTGAGCTGAACTGAAAGTCTGTTCAGAGCTTTAACACTCTAATACAGGACTGAGCAGTTCTTGTTGCACTGATTTATCGGAAAGAAACTCAACAGCAAGGTGATGGATATACCACCCTGGCATTTGTACTCTGCTTTGGCTCCTCTTTGGTCACTGAAGTCCTTTTGAAGACTTGACAACCCTCTCTGCACCAAAAGACTGTGGCAAACCAGCTGCAAGGTTTCCTTTTTGCAATCTGACTTTGAAAAAAGAATATAGAACATCTAATAAGGGCTTGACCATTAACCTTTAGAGAACATGTAGATTTATTGCAAATTCAAACATTGCAAATTCAGTTTTGCAAGCAGCAAGACAGTTAATCAATCTCACCATTTTCAGAATTACAAGCAAAACCCTCTTTGATTTATTGTCCTCAATGTTTCCAAACCAAAGAAAAGCACTCACTTTCATTTATAAGCATTCAGTAGAAACTAATCAAGCTATTCCTTTGCTAAGTATATAGGAAAGGAAGAAACAGAGATTCTTCAACATCTTTACTAAATATTCAGGAAATACTCAGATTCTGCTATGATAGGAATATACAATCACGAAGCCAGATTTTGTTCCCATCTTCACTTCCTTATTGTCTGATTCTGTCTCCATGAAATGTAATGTCTATATGGATTAGGGCTCTATATACATAGACACACACACGGATCCAAGTGTAGGTACAGAGACAAATATAGAGGCAATCATTCTCTATTTCTGCAAAGCACTTCCAAATCCCCAGATGAAAATCACTGAAAACATAAAAGCTGTCATTGCAGTGAAAGCACTACTGGCTGATGATGGTACCTGAAAGAGATTCTGCATCCACACATTGGAACAAACACAGAACAACACCAGACAAATGTCAGCACTTGCAGCGTGGCTCAGGCCAGATCATTCTGGTTTCTTAAATGAAAGGTTTCAAATGAAATATACGAAGGAATTGAAAATACTGAAGTAAAGAAACAGGATAGGTAAGGAAATGGCATGTTTTGTGTATGGTTATACAATTTATGACCTTCAAGCTAAAGCAGAAATTAAAAAAGAAGCCATGATTAAAGAATATTTCTAGTGCAAAAAACTGATGAGAAGTTTGGAAGCAACAAATGAGTTAAGAAAATGCTACGAATGGGATTTGAAATGTTATTTTTCCTTATATGAATAAAAGATGCCCACTGTTTAACTGAGAAGTTACTTTTTTGTAAATCATCCCAGGAAAAAAATACAATGATCAGAATTTTTTTTATATATTCTTTTCATACCCTCTGCACTTTTTTTTTTTTTTCCCTTCAGGGACATTGTGAGAGATTTAAGCTAGCTTGGGGACAGATTACAGAAAAAAATCATAGCAGTCGTAAACTGTTTAGGGAGTGAATTACTGTTGCCTCTTTTATTTGGGATTAGACATACTTAAACAAGATCAGTCAGGGACTTTTTTTTCAGGGAAAAAAACCAGTGACTGTCAAGAAGAAATATTTGCTATGCCTAGAAAATGAAATAATTTTCTACTCCGAATAAAAAACAGTACATACAATATAGCTGGAAATTAAAGCACAAGTGAAACACTATTTGGACAGAAAAGACCAAAAATCTTTTGTCTCATAAAAAGTGGGAAACCCATGCAAAAGAAGAAAAAGCCTGTAATTCCAAGAGCTTCTGGCTTCAAGTTTGAAATCTGACATTCTCTAAGACAGGTCCTGGTATCAGAAGCTGATGTTGTTGAGGTGTAAAACCAAGTGGTGGTCATCTGAAACAGAAACTTGTTTACGTCTTCTGAGAATAAAGTCTCACCTGGTTACAGATTCCTGTATTAAATTCTTCTTTGTTACCTGATTTTAGGCTCACTGCATATTGTTTTATAGTTTCTTGAACTGATACAGGAAAATAATGATTCCAGCTGCATTTAACTAGGAGGCAACACTTTTATTAGTGATATACATAAACACACTCCAGAATAATTTAGATTTAAATTTTTTAACTTTTGCGAGGGAAACAAGCTGTTGCTTTTGAAGTTGTGAATTATTATTAACAATTATCATATTGTGTGTATGTTAAGGACTATATAACTGCCAAGAAATCACGTTGCATTCTGGAGCTGAACATGTGTTCATGTGTCCTACCTTAAGATCTCTGAAACCACCTTATTACTATGGGAAAGACGTAGGATGGTGTGTGTCCTGGATTGCTTCCACTATTTCTAAGCAGTCTCGGGAGAAGCTGCAGAAAGATGCAGAGGTCCCACCACTGCTGCTCAGCAGAGAATGAAAAGGAGTGCTTTGATTGCTGTTTTGACTACATTCTGGAGAATAGGTGAGAAAAAAGCTTTGACTGGTGTCACAAAATACCTATAAAGATATTACTTCCAGCAGCCCAAGAAAGGTTGAAAAGTGATCTGATATTCTCATTTTTTATATCCTGTAAAAAGCAGCCAGGGGATTGTCCTTATGTGTATCACCTACCTATGATTTCTCAAGAACCACGCACCACGTGGAAACTGATGGAGCAGAGCATGCTTAACCATTTTCCCTCCTTACATCAGTGTGTTTGGGGCAGGAGGAAAGGAGGCACAAGAGCTGGCTTACACCAGCTTCATGTTGCCTGAAGAGATATAAACCAGTTTCCATTTTCTTTGTGCCATCTGAGTGCAAAGATAGGAGAACAGGGCAAATTCATTGCTCTGCTATATTGACTGAGGTTGTCTGACATTTTTTAAATGTTTGGACAGTGGGCTAAAAGGGTCAGACAACACTGGTGTACATGTAGATACAGATCGTTGCACAGTAACAAAAGGATTTTTTAATGTCAGCCAAACTGAAAAGGAGGAAGCATGAGGAAAATATATGTAAGTAATGAAGTGAGAACAGTAGTCTCAGCTTTCCGAATTCCCATGTAAGTACAGTGAAATTTCACAAAGAAAGCATTCCTGCCTTTTTTTTTTTTCCCTCAGTTTCAAGGACTCAACAGCACAGCAGTATCTGTGTATTTAACTAATGTGACAAGTTTTAGTGTGTCCTAATCAAGCCTAATCACCCCTACTTTCTACTAGGTACTACATTGATCAATGGAAAAGCTTTCTAGGCAAGAACTTGGAAAATGATAAAAGCATTTACCATCATTATTTTCTGCTTTTGACAATGATCTATGTCTGTACAGCTCATCAGTCATCTCTTGTAAAAACAGCATGGCACTTTGATCAAACAGCCAACAATAGCTTCCCGCATAAGGTAAAATGTTATGAGAGGCCATCAGATAGAAATCCCATTTTCTCTGAACAATAGGCACCCAGAAATGATGTGCTTGATTTATTCGCAAATAAAATCATGTGAAAGGTGATATCTTCACACAGGTTAAAAAGACAGTGATCCTTTTATTCACCTTTCTGTGTGTTAAACAAACTTCACTGTCACGTTGCAACTGAGATGGAGTGTCTACGCAGTGATAAAGAGCCACATTCCAGCTCTACGAAACATAACTGCCACTGCTGAAAAATTACCTGCATTAAACCTTACACTTATCCCACAAATTTTAAGAGCAAGATGTGGGAGTTTGATTTTGATTACAGGCCTCTATCTGTGTGGTAGGCAAAGGTCTTTAACCCACACGTTCTGAATGTACTAGGTACATAGTTTCATCAATGTCATGCCTCATTGGGTCAATGTAGGATTTTATCTAAAACCTGAGGCTTTTCAGTTTACACTGTATATGCAAACACAACCTTTTACTGGTGCTCTCTGCCTTTTGTTTCATTGAGAGGATCTATGGTATTTATAGAAAAGGGAGCTGGAAGCATCTTGAACTTATTTTACTCCCTTAGATTCCTATTGAGTCAAGGTCTTCAAAAGAGAAAGGTTGTTTATTTGAAGACTGGTGTGTGCCAGAGCCAGCGGAGCCAAACCTGTTTAGTGTTAGAAAAATTGCCACTCTTCCTTTTCTACTCTGGCTTACCCCAAACATTTACTGATTGCAACAACATTCATTTTTAAGAGGGCTGACAGAGACTCTCTGCTTCTGAACACAAACTGAACACAATCCTGATTTATTTTTGCAGTCTGTAAATGACTGATCATTTTTGTAGGAAAGCTAATACTGATGTAGGTAATCTTCCTTTGATGTTGTGCTGCAAGATGTGTGTCGAGATTCACACATATATTTAGGCACTTAAATTCCAGATTATGCATTTGGATTCTGGGCCCGAGTTCACATTGCAAGACGTGCATGGAGTTCATACTAACAGGGGAAATTGATCTCTCAAGTAAAAGAGAGTTTAACCAGCTAAGTTGTGATGCTGTGTAGGTGGTGGTCATCATTACTGATTAAAATACACATCAGAAGAAAGAATCTCATCCAATTAAAACACTAACAGCTGATACCTGGTTGGGTTCTCAAGTTGAAAGCAACCACAGCAGAACTTCATGCTCTGATGTAGAGAAGGATTACACCATCTTTGTGGCAAGTATATGACGTATAAACAGAACACTTCCCTACACCAGTCTTAGAATTTCCTATTAGATTATGATTTTGCAAAGCTTATAGTGAAATAGATAGATATACAGCACTACGTTTCTGGGAGTAATGGCCACTTGGTTCCACTGCAGTTTCAGTCCAAATGGATGTTTACCATCTAGCTCAATTCTCAGTTCTGACATAAGGGCCATGAAGTATCTGCATAGTCCCATTGCAAAAATAGTTCAGAGGGTAAAGGAAAAGGCACAGGTAAAGTTCCAACAGAAGTTGGAATTTGAAGCAAGCAGAGAAGTTGCCTGTGGCCTACCTTGCCATTTGCAATGGGGAGGGAGGTGTCTCAGCTCAGAAAAGGTCATTTAATTGATTAGCAGTCACTTCTTTGGTGATTTGATCAAGAAAAATATCAATGAATCATACTGCCTTAAGGTATACCGCCAAACAGCTGCCAAGAATGGTAGGTAGTCTCAAGCCTTATGGCCTCAGGCCCATTGCTGCTTTGGAGTTATCAGGGTGGTCGACTCCTGCAGATAGCAGACCCCAGGAGCTAAACTAGAAATGTAATCATGCAAAATCATGAATAATCTCCTGCTTCATTACCTGCTTAACTTTCTGAATCAGATCAGTGTGGGTCAGATTGATGCCAGTGCTAGTGTAAATTAGAAGGACAGAACAGGACTGGCTGTTGTTAGGCTTGCCTAGCTGAAAAAATACCTGAAAAACTCAGAATAGCGAAGTTTTTCTTTTCCTTCTTTTCCAAAGAAATGTACCAGCAACAAAGTATTAACACCAGAGCTTTCCAGTTCTGCTCCCTATAAAACAAAAAACTGTATGATTAATTATTATGCATATAGGATTATTAATATCTATTAACCACAAATCTGGAAATATTTTTTGAACTAGAATTTCACAAGACATGCAATTTAATTACTGTTCCCAAAGCTATCACACAGGATCTCAGAGTTGAATAATTCTTCCACATCAACTGGTAACACTGTGTATTATATGTTCTGCTTCTAAATATTCTGCATGATAGATGAGTAAAATTTACAGCCAACTTCAATATATTTTACTATTAGATTTGAGAAGGCTGCTAGTTAAATCTTTATAAACTTTTATGCTTAGGTGAATAGAGGCTTTAAATAAAGTTAATATCTTTGTAAAAAAGTTTTTATTCAGATATTTCTAAATTGCTACAACCATTTAAGAAAATTCATGAGAGTCTAAGAAATGAAACTAGAAAAATACAAAAATTCACAGTGCTCTTATAATGGTCTCACAAGGCTTCTTGCAAGTTTTCAATGTTAGTGACTTTTATATATATTTTTTAAATCTGGTGAAAAGACTTCTGCAGAAAAAGGATGCACGTTATTTCAACTCAACAGCATCTTTAACAAGCCTAAAACCACACATAATGCTGGATTTCTGTTCTATTCTTCTTTCAGCACTAGCATACTGGCATTTCTTTGAACGCAACAAAACACTAAGCAACATGAAGAGAGATTTTTTTTTTTCCTAAGTCCGGAGGGATTTCAACAAACTATTCTTATGACATCTAAATAGCCTCTGTGTCTTTTATCTGGTTGAAGAGGTAAGATGAAAGACAAGAGTCTATTCATAAGATTTAATACTAATGGTTATTTAGCTTTCAGCATCATCAATAACAAGTCCCATTAGTCCACTGTGTGTTTCATGCTTACTGCATATGTGACACAGTTATTTTACAGTTAAAGAGGTAACATTCCTCATTTCTACTGCAAGCTACAATTCACTGAATGACAGTGATACAAGTTATGTATGAGTGAACCTTGAAAAAAAACCTTTCAAGCCATATGCAAACTGTACTTACTGAACTTTTATCATTTAACTGCAGGCGAAGAATATTTAAATACCCAAAAGATCCATCCTTTTAAAGTTTAAACACTTCAGATTACTGTGAAGACTGATGCATAAATATTGGTATATGCTTTTTTGAAAGTCAAAAGTCAAACATTCATGTATGCTTATTTGATATTCAAACCCAAACTATTTCTGTCAGAATGCAGAGTTTTCCAAGAAGAAACAGAGAAGAATCCACATATTTCTCACTGCAGTGAGAGTTTTTGCTTACATGTTTGAAGAAGACTTGAGAAATGCAAGAAATACATTTGATTATGTAATTTTAAAAACGGAACTCATGATTATGCAATTTAATTATTCCTTATTAAAATCAGTGTTGCATTGAAAACAAACCAAAAATGATGTTTAAAATAACCTTCTAAAACCTAAGTCTGTGACAGAAAAAGTTTTTTTCTTCTATTCATGTTTCTCTTGTTATAAGCTAGAAGAAGACATACAAACAATACCTATCTCATCTTATCTTAGATGACAAAACCTATCCCTGGATTTATAGCAAATATGCACCTACTTGTTGGCTACCCTCTTTATCAGTTGAAATTCCAAAGTGGTCTTGGCAAATGTCCAAACACTATGTTAGTGAGAGTTAAATGTATTTTGAAACTACAAAACAGTACATTTCTTTAAAACAGAATATGCAATAGGAGAACACAGAGACTACAGCTTAAGGGTAAAATTTCAAAAAACTGCTTTTCCTAGAGTTAATGCTATTAAATTAAAGTACATGTTAGTACATAATTCCTTTTTGTCCACAGAATCATTAGGAGCTTTTGCTGCTGAACTGTATAAATTAGTACTGACATGACAAATCTTTGTTAGAAGATAATGAGAGCTCTGTTAATATTACCAACACCTCACCCTCCTAAGCTTAGGTAAAAGAATAACTTACATTTGAAATGTCTCTCTTGGCAAGGTGAATGAATTGGTAACTTAATCCTGGAGCTCTAAAAAGGACCAGAATGGTAGCTTTGTGTCACAGAGCTACTATTTAAATTGAGTGAAAGTTTGTATTCTGGTGTATCTGGTGGCTTCAGTTCCAGGAGGCTGTGTGCTTCACAGAAAGCTGAGGCACAGAGCGGAGAAAAGATGGTGATGTTCTGAATTTCATCTTGACGCAAACACAGGATAGGGCAGGGACACGTAGCTCAACTGGGGATCTCAGTCATGTTCCAGGGCCTTTTGACTTCAACAAAGAATCCCAAAGACCAAGCTCTGATGCTACACGAGTCTATATGAACTAATGGATGTGTGTACATATTACAAATATAGGCTGGTTTTCCTCGATGAATATTAACACCGCCGGACACTTTTCAAAAGTGCCATGAACTGCTGAATTATGCAATTATTTCTTTTATAGCAACATCAGATAACATTTATTCCTTACTACACATACTGTTAACATAGAAGCCTGATGCTGCAAACACTGAGTCACGGGCACAGACCTACCTAATTCTGCAGCTCCCCACTGAGCTTCTGACATTTAGGACCTGATACTGCAGCAAGTAGCAACAAGTACCACTGAGAAGACACTTATCACACAGTGAAACAGGATTTTTGGAACAATGTACCTAACTGATTTTCAAAACTCATCTGAAATGTTAATAGACTTACTGTCTCTAGATTTTTTCCACCTTTCATTGCAGAATTTGCCTGAGGCACAACTGGAAACCATTCGTCACGATTAAAATCTGTAATACGTTCCTTGTTCTCTCACTTGCTTCCTGGGAGATGGTATTTGCTGTGCAATGCCTTGTTTCAATAAAAATTGTAAAAGTAATACATATTTTGGATTTTTTTTTTGTGAAGATAGAAGGAGAGTGAATAAATGAAGATCAGGGTCAGAAAAAAGGCTGAAGGAGAAAAATATAATAGTTTCTGTCTGAGCAGAATGAGCTGAGCAATATGCCAATTCTTTCCAAAAATAAGACTAAATCTTTGCAAGTTTTTCTGAGACCAATGAAATGCTCTTTGTTTTAAAGCTTCTAGGTCAGTCAATTCATCGTGCCAGGCTTCTGGTACTGAAGGCAATTTAGACTTCAATCTAAGCAGCCTAGCCTCAAACACTGCTCCAGAGCATCCAGTTTTTGTCATTTTGAGAATCTCCAAGATGTTGTGATACATCCTACAACTCATTCTTGGAAGAAGGTTTAGAAGAGGTATCCATGATGAAATTAATCCTGCTAGGTACAGTTAGTCAAAAGAACTGTGAACAGGCAAGCTAGTGGGATTAGAAGACCCAGATGTCCAAAAGCAGTCTTTTCTGGCAAAGCCCAGAGAGAGCCTCAAGTGGACACCAAAATGAACTATATATCATTTTATATCATTTTATGATGAATTGGCTTTAATCATGTAAATTTGTACTAAGGTTTTTAACGTTTTGCAAAGCACTTTCTCAAGAATACACCAGGTCTGACACAGCCAGGGTAAACTGTGCACATTTTTTTGCTACAGAGGGTATAATTGACAATATCTGAGAAGAAATCTAATGGAGCATTTTCTAAGCAATAACAGCATTCAAAAACATCCAGCATTTTCATTATCTGTGGATTAGTTGTTTTTTAACGACAACTGATGCCATGAATTGCTATGCTGCACTGTCAGTGCCTCTAGCAAGGAAGACGTAGCTTCATGTTCTAAATAGTATTTTCCACCAAAAGTAGAGAATCCATAATGAGGACCCTGCTCAGGAGTTATGACTTTCAGTGAACTGTGCTCTTTTGAATAACGTGGACTTGGCCTCGAAGGCAGAGCACACCCATTCTCAGCACATGTAAACCTCCTCGCTCGGTGCTAAAACCGATTCAGATGGACGGTGACCGATTCCCCCACCCCCTGCCCAAACGCAACCCCAGCAGCCCGTGTTTGGGCTGACATCCCAAGTTTCAGTTAGCACAAAGTGCCAACTGAGCATGCTTACATGCACCATTTCCAGTTTATTCCAATTAATTTTGCAAACAAAGGCACTAGGCAGCCTTCAGAAATTATGACTAGATTCTTACTCTCTTGAATCAAGGACCAGAGCTTTCTGTGCAAAGCCAAATGGTGTGTCTTCCCTGGCCTTCCAGGAGCCCACACTGCTATCTGGCTTCTCTAGCTATATGATTTAAAGTGCTTCAGACTATGTTAAGAAATTAAAGGGGTAGCCTTGACTCACACATCTGCGCAATGGAAAGCAATGCTACCATTAGCACAGGGGATTCCAGATGAATTCCTCATGGGAGACACTTTTGCTATCCAAGCCAAATTTAATGTACTTGCAGTACAGGTACCTAGAAAGATGTCAGAAAGCATGTATCTCTGTCTCTCTTGAGCTTATGATCATTAGATCATGTGGGAAAAATAAAAATAATTTCTTTCTCCATGAGTTAATCAATGACCCCGTAATTTTTTAATAGCTTAATATTTTGATGCCCCATGGCATAGTTCTTTATGGGTTTTACCTGCCTGAAGAGCTTCTTTCAAAGCATGCAGGAACATTGCAGTGCTCTTTGACTTAAAGTATCTAAAAGCTTTTCAACAGAATTCAGTGTTAGTCTGCTGATATTAAACATACACATTCATGTTGGAGAAGATAGGCCAAGAAAAAAACCCATGCATTTCTTCTGAACTGAGAGGTGACAAGATTAATGACACACTTTTTTGGTGAGGAATAGTAATTTTAATCTTGGAACTAAGATCAGACTCTCGCAACATTCAACATGCTGCACCCCTGTTACTGAGTATGACTGCACTAGAAGAGCACAGCTCTCAACTACCATCTTTCTCCCTTTTTAGGGCATTTTTTAGTTATTCTGGGCCCAGGGCTCTGCAGACTTTGAAGCTATGGATAGAAAACTTTAAACTAATTAAACATTCTAGGGAGCAGGTGGGCAGGTTCTGATGGTCTGCACAGTCTCTGCAATCTCTGAGGAGATGCATTGCAATGCTGCAATGTCTGAAGATCCAAGTGTAAAACCTTGTGCTGACCAGCTAAGTGGTGACAAATGTGTGAATGACTAATGTAATTCACCTCTCTTAGGACAAAAAAAAAGAAAAAAAAAAAAAGAAAGAGAAGTAGACAGCTTAAAACAACTAATACATAAAAAGTAGGAAAATATCCATATGTGGATCTAAAAGTATACTTATAGTCAGACTGAATTTTAGTTCAAAAGTTTTCTGTTTAAAAGAGATTAATAGTTGTGTCCCCAAGTACTAGTTAAATGTTTTTAAAAAACATGTAAATGAGATACTTTGTATGAAAATGTGCTCATTGTGGAATCCAGAAGTGTATGTTTAATCATTTGAAAACGAGACAATGCACATATTATTTCCCAACATGAATTCCATTTTAAGACCAAATATAGAACATTCTGTATTGTCATTCCTTTCCTAACAAGAGCTGAAATTAATTTCTAAATTTAGCCATTATACAAAGCACATTAAATTAGAAATATCGAAACTACTTGATAACTCATTAATCTAAATTGACGGGCCCAAGAGCAAAGTCCCTGATCTAGACAACTGGGCTGTGCTGTAGACACCTGCAACCATTAGCATTGTTTTCACTACCAGAAAAGGCACATGACACTATTACAATATCCTTTTAAGAAACTCAGGGCATTAAAACAAAACAACTCATGCTGTTCACTAGGGAACACCAAACTCTCCTAGCTCATGCACTTTCCTATGACACTCTACACCACTGCCAGGCAAGGAGTCTGCCTCTCCTCATCTGTGGAGCATGGTCAAACTCTCAGCTGGATGTCTCAGGTGAAGCAGAACAGTTGTGCCAGGAAGCCAGGCACGGCATTTCCTCTGGGCTATGGGAAGATGGGTGAGGTGAGATAGCTGCTGCTTCTGTTGACTTCTGCACCATTTTCTCCAGTCTAGTCATAAAGAAACAGGTTGCCAGCCTTGTAGGTCTGCCTGCATCTCTCCTTCACTGTGTGCACGCATGCCTGCCCTACGAATAAATCAGATTGCCTGCTCTGCAAAAGTCAGCATGGAATTTTGCAGAAGACTGCATTGGTTAAGGCTGGGCAGATTTTTTTTTTTTTTTTGCATCAATTAATATATTGGAAAAATAAAATCCCTCAATTGAAATATATTTATCTGTGTAACGAAGTCCACTGCCATCTCATTCAAGGGCCATTACTAAATGCTCAGATTTGGAGTTTTAGATGTGTAAGTCAAAGTCTCAGTAAAAGAGACAGCTGTACAATACCCTGGGAGCACAGCAAATGAACTACTTCTTCTTTCCCTAACACAGTATCTCAATGAGTAAATGAACTGCTTTATCTGTTTTGTTTATATGCTTTATCTGCTTTGCTTGAAAGTAATACTATGACTACCATAATTATTAAAAATAAGGAATAAAAACATATGCACTGACTACATTGTATAGCCAGATTCACTGCTTAGAAAGATAATCAACTTCTTTTGTGAGACACAGACAGGAAAGAAAAGAAGAATTAGAAGAAAAGTGACAAGTTGGACTTTTCCAAGTAGAAATACAGAGACCAGAAGAATTTCAAGATAGCTGTACTCCTCAAAGCTATTTAATTTTTCTTTTGAACAGACTATCATTCCATTTATAATACGCTAAGAAACCATATTAAAGAATATCTTCTGGTTACAACAACTACAGATTTTTCTCAAAGGAGAATTCTGAACACAAAATTTGAAGCAAGTCAAAAACCAAAATAGAGACATTCAGGTTCAGGTATTTAATTAGTTCCCAAGAAGCTTATGTGTTTATAACAAAATCTGTCCAACTGTATCAAAGTTTCTTTGGAAATTTTATACTACAGCTGTGCATTCATGCAGAATAAAGATCCTTTTTCTTTTACTGTCATGGAAGTTAAATCTCAATTGAAATTGGTTTTGAGGAGCAGAGAACCCTATTAATCCTAGCTATTTTAATCTGGTGATTGATGAAAAAATTCAAGAAGGGAGACGGATGTTAGTCAAACAATTTTAAACTGAACTCTGGATGCATATTGAGGGAGCAAAGCCTTTATGCATCAGAAGACAGTTTTTCAGTGTATGCCTAGTAAGTATTAAAGGTGTTAGCAAACTGCCACTTCCATTTTTATCTCAGGCAGGTGAAAAAGTAAAGAACAGAAGCTGGACCAACTCTTTGTAGAAATTGCTGATGCATGATACGTTTATAAAGCAGAGCCCTATAAAAATTTCTTATTGAATGCTTTCAGCCTGAGCAGTCACTGTCCCATGCCTAACTACCCATTTTCAGTTTATGGAAAAGCAAGTTTGTGGTGAGAAAAATATCCTTCAGCTACACTATCCAATTCAAGCACACAACAAAAGTAGTGCTGCTGATGCAAGCAGCACCTTATAGTAATAGCTGGAGATAACCCATCTGAACTCTCCCCCTCTTTTGCTCCAGTTCATTGGCTTCTGAAGCGTTTTCAGTGTGGTCAGGACTTCCTGCTTTCTATTTTCCTTCTCATTCAGTCTCCTCCACTTAATGAGAGAGATTAAGATGTCTCTGTGCTTACTAGAGACTGAAGGAGAGATGGCAGCTAGCAAAAACTCCACTTGGGGAAGAACGAAGGTTATACTGGTAGGATTCAGGGGAAAACAAACAGAAGAGAGCAGGAATTTACCTGCTCCTCTCATTGATGAGCCACATTTGATATTTGCTAATGGCCTGCAGTCCAGTGAAATTGCTAACCCAGCTGGAAGATCATACTCTAAGATTGTTTCCTCTTCTAGTCTGCATCTAAGTTCTTTTTGGAAGTGGACCTGACTAAAATAAACCTTGCCTTTGTCACCTCAATGACAGCAATTACATTTCAAACCAACTCAGAATAAGCTGATATTACTGCAACAGCAACACTTCAGTTAGTTTAAGGTATGAATTTCTAATTACAAAGCCATCTTCTCTTATATGGCAATATATAGTTTTTTCTGAGTTTTTCATAAATAGAGTTACCTTGGAACAGAACCTTACAGACACTAAATAGCAGAATGACCACACAACAATAAAATACATTAATTGCATACATTTCATCAGGAGATCCAGAAATTGTAAATATTTTTCTTTCCCAGTTAGAAAGTAGTTGACAAATCATACACTTTCATTTAATGAGTGCTAATATTGATGCCTATATACTTTTCTAAAAACTCTGAAAAAATAAAAGTTCATGAGAAATATGACAATGCTCTTGCAAAGAAAAATATATCTCTATTTCATACCCGAAGTACTGTTTCTTCTCCAGCTGTTTTCACATCATCTTCCTTCCCAATGATTCTCTGTAGCTAAACATGAAAAAAACCCACAGGAAAATTACAAATCTGGTCTTAGATGAGTCTCCTTTTTCAGAAACTTGCATTAATTTTACCTTTTCTTAATTATAAAGTCATTACGCTTCTGCAAGGTTCTCTAGTCATGACAAAATATTTGCATACTTAAGGATATTTTTCTATTAAGCCACACTTTTTCCCAGGAATGTCTTATCTACTGTGGTTAATACAGACAAGCACAGCATATGAAACTATCTCTTGCATCCCAGCACTTACTCTATTTTTAGAGGAGATTTTCTTGCAATAGAACCTTCGCATTCACTCCATAAGATTTTGAAATGCAGGGATATAACACCAAAAGTAATTCAGGAAAGAAAAATTAACCTGGGATTTTCATGCTCTCCTCCTAGGCAGCTAGTTCTGCTACAGAGATGATCTTCTAGACATGAAAAACATACCTGTTCAAATGAGGCACTATACAACTAACAACGAAGAATGATTTCATGAAATAAGCAAATGTATTTTCAGAACTGGCATTAAGCAGAAAGTGGCTTGAGTTTCTCCTCCAGCCCACAAAGAAATGAATCCTGAATGTGTGAGCTGAGAAGATTTTTATAAGTAGTGAAACGACTCAAATTTAAAAATGGAACTTTCACTGTCCCAAGTACAGCTTTAAAGTAATATAAAACATGCACTAATTTGCAGCATCTCAAGCATATCTCAGCTACAAGGTTTCTTTGACTGTATTTTAGCTTGGGAAGTCAACACTGCCACAAGAATGACTGATATAACATAGCACAACGTATACTTACCTTTCACAGATATTTGCATGAATCCTCAAAAGGACAGCAAAAATGAAAGAAAAACTGACTTATTATATTTCAGTATAGATATGGATTTTAACTGAGTACTCTGGATTTGGAGACTTTAGGAAAGATGCTTTTAAAGCTCGGAATTTTTGAAGCTGCTGGTTTGCTTCTTAAACATTTTTGAGTGACAACTCACCCTGCCCATTGAAACTGGAAAAAAAATCCATTACCAAATTTGCAAAGCCATGATTTTGTGAGGTTTTAAAATCTTTTCTTAGGTCTTATTTTTTCCTTTTTTTGTTATGTTGTTCAGAGAAGCAATATGTAAGTAAGTAGTGAATAGGAATGAACTGCTAACTGTTCATGTTGCCAAAGGACTTCCCTTGACCTCCAAATTTCCATTAATTCACCTGTGCTGGTTTTTTTACAGCCTCAGATTTTGAGGTCCTCAGGATGGTTACTTTCTAATATTATTATTATTTTTGAATGGAATGGCATGCCTTGACAGTATTTATAAGTACTGTAAAACAAGACAATTAAACAGTACTTGCTCTTCGAAGTTTCTTTAAATTATATTTTATTTTTGATCACCTGCAAAATGATTGACTAGTACAGAAAAAGCATTATGAATTTCTTCATAGCAAAATAGCAATGTAGAGGTCTGGATAAAAACACAACTGCTCATCCACATTCTCACTGAAAAAATACATTTTTTTTAACTGAAAAATCCATCTTTTGCTCACACAGAAGAAATACAACTGCCAATTCTTCACAAACAAGAGAAATATGATTTTTTTCCCTTTGTATTTTATTTTTAAATAACTCTTTAAAAAATCTCCAGAGACTACTCCCTTTAAGTAGCCTGTCATAGACCTCAAGATCTGTATGACAAGTTTCCTCAGTTTTATCTGTCTTCCCAGACACATTACTAACACGAGGCTGAATAATGCAGAAAATGCACATCTGAATATTAATTTGGTTTTTTTTAAACTATATCACTGATTCTATAGAAATGTTCATTTTATGTCTGTCTACCAGGAATGTTAGCCAATTTTTACTGTTGCACTTGCATATCAAAACCACCTTTTACATATCCCCACGTAAGTATTTCAGGCAAAACCAAAAAGTTACATACATGAAGTATTTGCCTTGGAAGTGCTTACATATTCTTCAAATGGGTGAAAATAACACGTGACCAACAACACTAAAACACTACAGCTTTTGATTCCATAAAATAAGTTTTTTTTTAAATATATATTTGAATATGTGTGAATAGCAAATACTTAAAACTTCTGAGTTACTCATAATCAATCAGAAAATATAGTTCATCAACTCTGGCAGAAATCAGGCTGAAGAGATTTAATTTTCTTTACCCTGTTGAGAAGTGAATTTGCAGTTGATGAATGTAAGCAGTTTGATACCCCAGCCAAGAGTAGGAGCCCTGCCACTGATGGAGAGAAGCAGCTGGATGCAACATACACCAAATGCACCATGGAATTAGTGCAAGTCGTGTCTATAGGACTGATTCCAGGACGTGTCAGGGGAACATCTATCACATACAAACAAAAATCTCCGTG
>JAOXNG010000001.1:195957790-195971513 GCA_028566535.1 Scolopax minor | reverse complement strand
GGTAGATTTATGTACTGCAGTACAAGCAGCCACTCTTTCACGGATGTACCAGAAGACAGAAGGATACCCACAGGAGGCAAAGGCCACCTCATGCCACCAGTGAACGCTGACATACAGCCATGCTGCAGCATTCACAGAAATAATTTTGAGAGCTTCTGAACACGTCAAACGCAAATTTCACATAAAAATTGGACACGGAAAATGAAGTAAAAACATGTTTAGGTCAAGATAAAAAGGAACCATACTAATTTTTCATTTGTTTCATGCGTTTTCATTTATAAGAGAAACACAAGCTTTGGCAAAGGACTTTGTGCTGCTGGAGCAGTCAGTTCTTGCGTTGCATATCATGGATTTCCAACTTTAAACATGTAACACAGATAACCAAAAGGTGTTCTGCAAGGGTATTTCATATCCCACCAGATGAGAGCTGTGAACTTCACATCAGGGAGATTAAAACAACACATCAGTTTCAAACCTCGAGGTAACTTCATAAAGACATGAAGAATTTAGCATGTCTGAAAATATAGTAATTATTCCTAAACAGTGATACCTGTACAGATACATAACCATTAGCAAAATCTGCAGTTTTCCCTGACACGATAAACTTTTTCAGTTTCTTCTCAATACAGAAGGTAGAAGAAAAGACTTCTTTTAAATTTTCACAGTGCATGGCAGAAAGAGATGGTTGTACAATAGGTTTCAGCACTGAAAATTCGATGCCTCATGCAGACATACCAGAAAACAAAGACAGGAATCAATTATTTAATTAATAGCAATTTGTTCTACAACAGTTTAAAATATGGATGAGACACCAATTATGCAGCTGCTAAACAGAACAACTCCTTAAATAATTTAATTGGATTATTAATTTTCCAGTTTTGATGTAATTTACTTGTGTGACATCAGTCTGTGATTTATACTCTGTGATTTAGTTGCATTTTTCTAAAATGATTATGTTGTTTCTAGCTGTGTTTTATAAACACTCAGCTTATGATTATTTTCAAGTACTAGGAAAGGCAAACCAACTATGGAATTCACATAAGAGGGGATCAATATGCATGCTGCTTTCAAATACTTGTTGAAAAAAAACCCAAGGGAGGTTTGAAGTGGGATGTGCCCATACTGCAATTCTATTATACAGGGACAAGAAAACATAAGACAACCTCTCATTCATGCAGGACAAATAGCTGTGCCAAAAGCACAAATTACACCTAATTACAGGGTATAACTCTGTCATCTTTCTTTTTATAACCTAGCCGTTTGCACACTTTGATTTTTGACTTCCATTTGGGTTTATTAACATCAAAGCTTTGTCATCACTTATCTGTTTCTACAGACTTCTTTACCTGAGGCAATAAATAAAAACTTCTTTGCATTTCAGCTTTTCAGATGGAAGGAAGGTTTAGTCTACATTGTTCTTGTGATGTTTCATGCTTATTAAACTTTTGAATGTTGTTGTAAAGTTTATTGCTCTTGGCATACCAATCTTAAATGTACTATAATTAAACCTACTCTCATTGCATATAAATGCATTAGCACTATCCTATGATAAATTTTATTCTTACTGTTAAGGCTATTTTTCATGTAATTACACTGCCTTGTATAAAAGTGTAATGGACAATTTAGTCTAATGCATTGTTTAGATTTTTGTCAAACTTAAAACAGCAATGAATTTTAAATTAAGCTATACAGGTCTTCTTCTGTATATACAGATTACAGCAAAAAAGCACATAGATAACCACCCCTGAAGAAATGCAGGAAGTAAAGTTAGTGTTAGAAGGCTAAAATAATCTTGATGGCCATGTTGAAGAGAGCCCTCTCAAATTCAAATCACAGAAAGATGAGGGACAGACTTCTGCCTGAAAGCTGTGAGTATACAAACAAAAATATGTTGTGTAAAACTAATCTGAAGAAATCAACTGCTAGAATTCAACTTCTTACTAGAGTATTAAAAAGGTATTTTGAAATAATAGTTTTCAAAATGTCTCTTGGTTCAAATATATTATGTTTCAATCAAGAGAAAACTTTGTAAGTTTGGCCAATGCGAATAAGAATCTTCCCCAAAGAAAGAAGATTTCTAAAGTTTGAAGCAACTTCCCTCCCCTCCCAAGAGTCTTTCTTGGTTGAGTTTGGACCCTTTGTTACTTATGATCACCACTGACACAAGAGATTAGTCCTTTATTTCTTCTACAACAGCCTTTTACATATTAGAAAATCACAATCTATGATGTCTTCTCTTCTACAGGCTAAACTAATGAAAATGGATTAATCTTCCTCCAAGGGATGCTTCCTATGCTTTTGATCACCTGAGATGCCTCTGTTCAGCCTCCAAGGGGTCCAAGTCTTCCTTGAAATGTGACTAAGTGGAATACAGTGTTCCAGCAGAGACTCCAATAATGCTCAATTAAAAAGAAGGTTGACTTTGTCCGTTTTAAAGGTTACACTTCTATCTGTACATGTCAGTGAAAGGGTAACTTTCTCTTATAGTATAGTGTTACCAAATTAAAAAAAAAATAAAATAAAATCCTTTTCTGAATGACTGCTAAGATGTATTCATGAATATGAATCACATCTTCACATCTCCACTGATTTTCACCTACTGGTTTGCAGATTATTTTTCCAGTTTTGCAAGACCATTCTGAAATGTGATGTTGTTCTCCAGCAGTCCCTTCTCAGTTTTGTGTCATCTGCAGAAAGACTTCAGTTACTTCTCTATTTTATTATTCAGTTCATGAGGTAAAAAATAGAAAGAACCACCAGACTCCAGTCAGCTTTCTAAAGAAAATCTGCTCAATACTGCTTCACTTTGAGAGCAATTAATTGAAAATTAATCAATTGTAATACTAATTCAATCAATTTTGCACTTACTGTACTCTAGTTTTTCCTAGACTCCATTTCTCTGTTTTATTTATGAAAATGTCCCAAAAGACAGTCTTATGATTTTAAATAAAATCAAAACACATGACAGCTACTGCTTTGTTTCTATTCACAGGTTCAACTTTTTTATCAGAGAAATTAAACTAGTTTGACATTATTTAGTCCTGCCCATGCTGGCAATTATTAATCTCTTCATTACCTTGCAGATAAATAAAAACAGTTTGACAACTTATTTGGGGGGGTGTGTGGTCAGTATTAAGATGACTGCAATCTCCCTCCTTGACTCTTCCCTTGGCTCCCTCCTTTGACAACTGGTACATTTATCCTTTCCAGTCCTATGGTATTTAATGCATCCTATACGATTTCTCAAAGATAAGGCTGCTATTAGAAGACTTACGAGGTGATATGGTTAACTCAAGTAGCATCTGTTGGCAGCCCTGCCCCCAGATGAGTTAATATGGCTTTATCCTTCCTTCTCATATTTCCTATCAGGCACCAACTGGGAAAAATCTTAAGAAAGTGAATTTGGAAGCCAGAACTTTCCCAAGGAGCAGTGCATTTGCCCCCAATAAACCCACTGTAAAAATATTGCTTTAGTCTGAAGTCATGTAGATACAGCAAGTTCCTTGTGTTTTGTCATCTGCACCTATATTCTTAATATCTTTTTTTCCACTTAAGTTTCTTCTGAAAACCATGAACTGGTGAGGTAAATCCAAGAGGATTATAAACATCTACATCACTTTTTCCACTTAAATTCCAGGAGTATACAAGTGTGCTATCAGGGGCATTTGTATATAGGCAATTCTGGTAGAAGCATATCAAGATCTGAACTTCACTTCCAATTAGAAGGTGCTAATACATATAGACACCTTCTGCCTTTTCTATCACATCTTATTGTATTTTTCTAATCAAAAACTCAGACAAGAATTTTCACTTCAGTTTTAGCCAAGTGTTTCATTTCAACATTTTAGATATCTAACACCATTGTCTTCTGATAGGAGGATCTTTAAATACTTGTCATAAAGCTCAATTTACTTGACTTCTAGCATGTCTCACTATCTTCTCTGACCTTCCATGTAGTCAAGCTCCTGTTGTAGTCTTCTGTTTTTTCAGGTGATTATGTTTTCCCTTATGTTTGGAATCCTTCTGTGAAGGTTACTCTTTCTTGTTTGGTACTAAAATTCTGCACTTCCTCCATAGCCAAGCTCCTATGCTCTTAAATCACTTCTTTATTTAACTTCTTAAAGTTTGTGTTTGAATTAAAAAATAAATCAAGCCAAAACTCTTGTGCTTTTTTTAAGATTTCATTATTATTTTCCATTCAAACTTATTTTTACATCTATATACTGTTAGTCAAGCTTCTAAAATGTCCTCGCTGACCAAGACCTAGTTTACAATTAGAGTATTCCTTTGTGGGCACACAATTATTTTGTGAAAAAACGTGGCAGCTGTTACACGCAGGAACACACAGCCCTTACCATTATTATTAGCATTTGTTTGCCAGTTTATAAGTGGGGAAGATGATTCGATCATGACTTATGTTAGTAAGCCTTTCTCAAAGGGATATTTCCATTCAAATACAAATAAAAATTTGAGGGTCCAAAGCACACTTTCTAATGTTAGAGGTGATTAGGCTATTAGCTATTACTATGATCAGGAGAACAAAGAATGTATTGAAAGAGAAATACACTACAGTAGTTTGTCTTCCTTGGCCTGGCAAACGAAAAACTAAAAGAGATAACATTGTTCCATATAAAAATGGGAAGTAGCAAGGGAAAGGTATCAATAATCAATTATTAAAAATAATCAATTATTAATGAGAATGAGTATAGTTTTAAAAAATGTTAATGTGAGGGCAAAACACTGTCCAGAAATAAAGATAGCTTAAAAATAAGACTGTCCCAAACAACATGAAATTCTGGAACAGTCTTCCAATGAAAAGATTAGAAAAACAAAAGCTACAAGCCATAATGACTTAAAATTGAGGTTGAACAATTTGCGACTTGAATTATATATGATATGCTTACCTGCTACAGAAGGGTTTTAAGATTTGAGGCCCACAAGGAATCTACTCAGCTTACAGGTTCTTAAAGACCAACTGATTTTTCTGATTTGTTTTACTTTTCTACCATTCCCTTTCCCCAGTTTGTGGCTCATACACAAAAGATAAATTCACTGCGTACCATTAGCATCTCTTTCTTTATCTGACTTAGTAGCTCTAGTTCTATTTTCTTGACTCTATGCTTTGGCCTATGGATATTGCTGGACTCTCTGCTGGATACAGTGCCCTTTCATTAAGATTACAGATATCCACTCTGCAAACAGATATTTCAGCTAAAGGAAGCTATTTTCCACTGATCATTACCATTTTAATCACCAGTGATATGCACTAATGTAGCCAACTTTGGCTGAAGCAGGATAGGGAATTCTCATGCAGTTTGACTGTGGGGAGAGCAATCCCCTGCTGACTAATGGTGAAAAAATCATTAGAAGCGGTCACATTTCCAAAAACCTTAGTACAGAACAGAAATTCTGCCCATGAAGTAAATCTTACTTAAATCTATTGCTTCTATATTTTCCTTGCTTTTTGCCATTTGTGTTGTACTCACACCTCTTCATTTACAGATATATTTTCATTTGTTTTACTTTTTCCAGTGTACAAAGACCAGGCAAAGAAATTTCTATATCTTTCTCTCAAACTTTTAACTTATTCGTTGCTCTTAGTTTATATTGGACCTTCTGCCCCAGAATCCAGAAGCAATTTGCTTAAGGCATTTAGTTGGGACACATCCACCAAAAAGTCATCTTCAGCTGTTTTCCAATAACTGAGGAGCCCCAAACCTTCATTATTACCACCAATGATGATTTTGTTGCATCTTTACCTGCCTTCTCTAAGACATAGGAGGACAGAATACCTGCCTCTGACCATTGTCCACAACTTGACTAGCACTAGACTTGCTTCATCACTTCAGCAAATATTTGGCAGTGTCATCTGTCACTGCGAAGTTGATTAAGAGACTTCCACCTCACACGCATAGTACAATGCATTTTTCCTTCTTGTGTCCACATACACTACACTATTCTCATTCTGCACAAACACTATACCTTTTTGATTTTAAGATTTAGATCCATTCATTTCTTCACATCTCGTATTGAAAAGTTTCCTGGCCAGGATCTGACATTTTGATTCAGGGCTTATTACAGATATTTTCTGAACATTAAAAATTTAAGATTTCCTGCCAATGGAAATTAAACAAGAAAAATCCTGACTGGGAGTATGGGTATCATGTTGCCTTCACATATAAGCTCATGAAACCACAACTACTTGAGTTTAATTTCAGAACTCATTAAAAAAAAAAAAAGCTGTAGATAAGGTTCAAATATGAGTTAGAAGAATGATTTAATCTTGTAAAACACATCTAGAGCTCAATCTATTTCTTCCATCTTAAAAAGATCAGAGTGTTGTTGTTTTAATGTTGTTCTTACCTAGAAAAATATTAAAGGTTCTTTGTTTTTACATGTATAATCTACAGGCATAACAAAACTAAACAAAAGGAAGATGCATGCTTCAGATTGAGAGGGCAGCATGAACAATAGTAAACAGGTGAACTGATGATATCTGTAAGAGCAAAGAAGATGGCTTTCTCAGGCTCTACAACAAGCAAGTAGAAAAAGACAAGGTGTTTAGATGGCAACATCCACCTTGCTCTGCTCTTGTAATTTAAGGAGGATAACACTGGAAAAGACCATCACTGGAACTGATTAAAATGCTAAAATACCTATACATCTAAATGGCTAATGCACACTAGGTGCCCTGGACCTGAAACATAAGCTTCACACACGTGAGCCAGTCACTGCCCATCACGTCGATGTTAGTGCCTGAAGGCTGAACTCACTCAGGAACAGCAGCTGCCTTATGACATGAACTACTTTACCTGGGAGTAGGCCTCTCTCCCTCACACACTGCACACAAGACTTTTTGAAGCTTGTGTTTTCCCAAATCTGACAAAGCAGAGTGCTTATGTATATGAAAACTATTAACATAATATAGAGCCAATTGGTGAGCCCTCAGAAACCAAAGGCGAAGGCCCAAACTGGGGTCAAAACTGCTTGCAAGAATAAAATGCAACACAATCTCTATTACAACTATTACATATATAACTTTGACAGAAACATGTAGTGATTTCCTTTTCTTGTGATATAAATCCTAGTTATCTTATTCTCTGTGTGTGTATGTGTGTACATGCACAAACACAACCATACTTACATGAAGATCTACAGAATAAATAGCTGCACATGTCATTCTGTTAACTGGAAAATAACAGTCCTGGTATAAACAAGCAGGTTATGAAGTACAATGCTAAGTATTTTGGTGTGTAGGTATTTTTAATAGAATAGATTTTTTTTTTCCATATGATGGAACATTCAGAAAACTGATACTTAAAAATATCTACTTGCCTTCTTACTATCCCTTGAAACAAAGCAGTAAAATTCTACTAGAAATAAAAATTGTAGAATAAAGTGCAGAAAGAGAGACGTTCTATTGATACTATTTCTTTATGACTGACATTTGGCAAAAGAGCCCTGGAATTAAATGGACTCCATGTATATTGCTTTGGCATACATAGACAAGTGAATTACACAAGTTTTTTCATCCTTTTGTACAAGGGAACCAGCAATTTCTTACTCCCAGATGACTCGTGTTTGAGAGTATTTCAAGTTTAGAAAAGCAGCACACCTCCAAGTGCCAGAGTCCCACAGAAACAACAAACCTGGAAATGTCCCTGTATAGTTTACATGTATCATCTTCTCTACTTCACTGTAGGATCAGGCAATTTTTATATTTTAACTGCTACAAAACTACTAGAATCTTACATCCCAAACTATAGACTTACATATCATTTTTTTCAAAGATACATATGCTAAAAATATCAAATGTGCAAGAAAATATATTTGAAACATTATTTTTGTTAAGTCATCTGTTTAGAACAGGTGAAGGTCTAGAAAACAACCACAATAACAATGACAGACTAAATGTACTTAAGGACCATAAAATATTCAACAAAGACGCTAAACCATATTTTCTTTCTTTGACTTCTAACAATGGGAGCACACCTAGTAACGTTACCTAATCCAATTTCATTAAATCACTGTCATTGTTGAGAGGGAACTGTTGAAGCACTGAATTAACAATGGCAATTACAATTCCAAAAGCTATAAAGGCAGGCAGTAAATCAGACCAAACAATGCTAGAAAGAGAAGACAAATGGAAAATAATAGAAAAACAAAATATGCTAAAATACGACATCAGATCTTCAGAAATGTTAGGACAAATGCCAAGGGAAATACAAGGCAAAAATTAATTAGACATCCAAAGTAATGCAAGCAATAGGAATAAGTGAACCATAAAGTAGAAAACTAGTAGAGAAATACATAGACACAGATACATGTTTTTCCACAAAAAATTTAAATGCAATAGTTTTAAATAATAAATACAATCATTGTGCCATTGTATGCCAGAAGAGGGATACCAGAAAAAACAAATCTGTAGGTAGCAAGTGGCATTCATGGTTAAAGAATGTGACTAGAAATGTGAAGGTCTGAAATTTCAGAGGTTATAACCCTTACCAGCAATGTAAGTTCAGCCATGTTCTTCAACTCAGGTAATTTTGGCAAAAAATAAGCTCTACACTAGACTGCAAGAAAGTTTGAGACACACAAATTTCCTAATGCCTTCCACAAGCTAGGACTAACTGTACATCAAGAAAAAAAAGTTGAAAAAAACAGCTGAAATCCAATGTAAATAAGCTCAATGTAACTATGGACAGAGGAAGGAAGGAATGTATAAAACCAGATAGAAATAATAAAGAGCAAAGAAAAGGAGATGAAAAGTGATCTGAAAGAACAAAGAAAATGTTCAGTAGTGGTGACCAAAAATACAGATTGCTAAACAGTGCTAACTTAAAAAATGTAATGCAGGTAGAAAATTCAATTATTTTGTTTATTCCTCTATTTAAATAGAACAGAAGTGCAATATATTATTAAAGTTGTACACTACCAACTAATCAGGATCCACAAAGGTTTCTCAAAGATATTTTCAAACTGACCAGAACGACTGCAGCACAGCCATGCAGACCTCAAGTCTTCACAGTGAACTGTGACTCCTTTTCCCAATTTTGATCAGACCCCCTAGCTGAAACAAAACAATCATCCTAAGATATATCTGGTTTTGAAGAGTTAGTTTGTTGGTTTTATTCACCAACAAACAAACTGTAGCATAGCAGTTGCAGCCTCATAGCTTTGACATTCAACAAAATGGTGCAAGAAACAGCCTGCTTTTAAATACCACTGACAAAAAAAATCCAGGCAAATTAAACTGAAGGCGACACTGCACAGAATCATACCCAGCCCTAGAAAGGTAAGCTTGAGTGTATTTCCTTCCCTTCACAAGTTATGCCTTGGAATGCAACTGATAACCAGCAAATGCCAGAAGAAGGAGCGCCATTAAAAGGGAAAACAAGAACAGTGCAAAAAGCATCCTTCAGGACATGGAAAAGACACTTTATAAAATAATATAAAAAAAAAAAGAATACATAAGCTCAAAAAAGAAGGTGCATTCTGCAAAAGCGTTAAGATTGCTGGGTATTGAAGTACTGTAAGTTTACAGGGGGGCCAAAAGAACGATTCCCCAATGAGTGCCAAATCAAGCACAACTTGACTCGATGGCAACTGAACAACAAGATGTATAAATTCTTTTGCAATGCAAATTCCTTCGCTACCGAACTGTATTGCACTGACCCACCTGCTTCACGTAATGTGATAGTTCATACACCACCCAGTCTTCAAGGGAGTGGTGCTGAGAAACAGATCTCTTGGAATTCCCAAGCTGCTTTATATACTGCACGTTAGTGGTCCCTAACAAAATGACAATCAGGCTTCTGGTTGTCACCATCATGAATGGAAGGATAAAAATTCAGTGACAAGTTATAAATGTTACATCTGTTCAAGAAGGTAGAACAACCAGCCAAAAACAACATGTCACAGAATTGTGTAAAACAGCAGAAGATTTAGCCAGATCCAGCACAAGCCAGGTCTATATTTGTAAGCTGCACTGGTACAGATGTTAGTAGGTACTGAATAAAGGGCAAGAAGACTATACCACCAGTCTGCTTATCCATGGTAACCAAGAGAGGATCTCCTGGGGAAAGGAGTGTTGAGATGGGGAATAAAGGAGTTTTATTCTTTTCCCCTTTGCTATAGGGCTAAACAGCTTTCATGTTATATAGCAAGATTATTTAGGTTGGGGCTGTGTTCACCCCTGGATAACAAGACCCATAAGGAAAAAGAACAATATGGGTTCATCAGTCCTCAGAGGACTTGTCTAGCTTGCACTGTGGTCCACGTCTCTGCATGTTCACAGTTACTGTTCCACCTAGGCTACAGTTGATGCAAACACACCCAGTCACATTACAGCCAAGCCATTATAACATACACAATAGAGTACAGACCCAAGAGATCCATTGGTCGATTGAGGGATGCAAACTAAAGAAAGGAACAACGGCCTGCTATGCAGCTATCACTATACAGTATTTAGGTACCAACACAGCTCATGTCTCTTTGTGTATATGAGTATATTCTGAATACATTTACGATGATGCAATTGTATCCACTCTAGGCAAGGTTTGACAATCTTTACTGTGTTATAACTACTCATAAAAGTTCTATTACTGTCAAAGGACAATACCCAGGGAAAGAATGAGCTACTGCATAAGCAATGAAATGACTGGGATCTCCATACAATGCACAGTGATACCAGCCTCCTCCTGTCTGTGCCTACTGCATCACCCTAGTGACCCAAAGGGAAACCCCTGGAGGTCCCGCTCCTCTGTGTACCCCAAATGACCTTCACAGGACAATCACCTCTCTCCATTCCCTTCCAGTTATCATCAGGGCAAGCGATGGTGCTGTGTCCAACACTGAGCTGAGCCCATGCAGACTGGCTGCTGGGTACCTGCACGCCAAACTGCTAAGCAGGAAGCCACACAAAACAAATTAAACAGGCACAGTCTGCACTATCACTTTGAAGTAGCAGAATGAAAAATTATTACAAATACAGTTGCTGGTAATAATCTCCTTTTCTTATTTTTCTGCCCCTGACACAATGTTCAGCTTATTCCACCTGTGAGTCTGACAGCTCTCTGCACACGGTCCATTTCTCCAGCTCATTCCTGGTGCAGGTTCTCCCTGGGCTTCACTACAGGCAAGAAATAGTGACATCAGTAATAATATCGATGAGGCAAGAAATAGTTCTTGTCTATATTGAGAGGCAAGAAACAGTGACATCAAAAAGAAAAGGGAAAAGAAAGAAAAAAGAGGCAATAAAGCTTTAACATACTCAAAAAGCCATCTAAACATCAAAACAGGAGCAGAAGCTCCTTCTTTTAAATAGATCTTTTGTTTCCCTGCTATACTATCTAGAGGGTATTTTTTAATAGTCTGTTCTAAAATAAGTTGGGCATCCTCTTGTCACTAAGTATTGTATGATTTGATAATCATACAGCAGAGAAAACAACTTTCCTAATCTGGAATAAATTCTTAAAGTACCTTTAAGAAAATGGGGCTTAAGCACCTTTTATTTCTCCAATGACATATAAGCCCAGGAAAAAGTAATTTTCTCTCTATTTTAGTTGGTTTTAAAAGTCTTGGAATTGACAGTTGTATGTAAACAATTTACACCTTCACATCTACAGCTACATAAAATCACTCTACTGACTTATGCAGCAAACAATGTCTTTATATCTTGATTAACTTACCTTCAGACTTTCACTGCTAGCCAGCGATATTTTATTAGAGCTGAGAAACTCTTGACACTTGTATTAATTTCCTTCCCTATATTCAGTTGCTCGTAACTTTGGCAGGTGGTGTAACTTTTAGGCCCTTTGCAAGGGAGGGCAAAAGGGTGAATAGCTCATGACTTAAGTCCTCCCCACGTGCAAGGGGCAGGTTACGGCTGCGCAATCAACCTTGGTTCTGACACACTCAAGTTTGTGCTTTGACTCAGGAAACTAAATAACACTCTTTTCCAGCAGCCTGCACAAAGCTGTCAGGGCGTTTTGTTGTCAAGGTTTAACACACGGCACGTTATCAGACATTACACATCCAACACAATTAATTAAAGCATTTTAAAACTGAAGTGGTTTCCCCTGGTATTTGACAATCTGCTTTTCCTAAGCAAAGTGGCTGAGAGTTTAATAAGAAATGTCAGGAGGACTCGTTCAAATTTGAAGTTCATTTTTTTTATGAATCTTTTCATGTAAGTAGACTACTTGCATATTCCTGTGGCAGCAGCTCTCTCACCTACACTAGCAAATGGCTTTTGTTTCCTTACCCTAACCTGTTACAGCAGATATTGTCTCCAGATCACTACATGCTGTACAGACCCATTGTGGAATATAATATTGTAAATGACACCACAGCAAACTCTTGGGCTGAGCTAACACGAGCTCTCAGCTTCAGTCCAAATTTGATAGCAAAGCAAACAGTTAGAATGACACTCAATGCTATTGTAAATTCCAGCCCAATTCCATCTTAAAGAGTAGATGGAGAAAATAAAATGGTGTAATAATTTATAAATATTACAAGAAAAAATGTATATTGGTCAGTTTTATTTTGCCTTATGCTTCAGAAATAGAGGCTATTAAAATAACAACTATTCAGACAAGAAAAGCTAGTAGGAAATGAGGCTTTTTATTGTAGAGATACTGCTAATAAAATTTAGTGCTGTAGGAGAAGATGTGATTGGTAAGAGAAGTCATAAATTCGTTTTGTGGAGATGAGGCAGGAAGCCCATGCTGGAGGCTGCCACCACCATTAACCAGGGTCTCCATGAGTTCAACAGGAAGGTTCATACTGAGATGTGCCTATTTGCAGACACTGTCCTCTGTTATAACCCAAATTACTGCTGTGATTGAGCCGGTAAGGTAATTTATTTTTTTTTGACTAAGAAACTTGCTACATCAGGCTCATCAGGCTCTTTCAAGAGCTGCAGAGAATTTCTGCAAAGCTTCAAGAAAACAGACCAAAAACCTTTTGTGACAACAACGACAAACAATTTACAGTGCTCTTTGCTCAGAGTCATTTGGCATCAGCTTCACATGACCAGCTTTTACTAAAAAAATCCTCTCACCATGAGAAAGGTTGCGGAAACATCTTCTTTAGAGCAGATAGCATTTCCTTAAAGCACTCCACAAGCAAATCCTCATATGCGTGTGTTAATGGTTCTGAGTTACACAAGAGATGGTAACCAGCTGAAAGAGCATAATTTTGTCAAAACAAGCAGGTCAGCTAGTGCTATCTTATACTGCAGACTCACCACAAACCTCAAAGAGGAGCCAGACTGTTTACTTGGTTCAGGTATCTCTGAAATGGACCAATCTTCTGTCCCATAAAAACTTTGAACTTCCTTCAAACTGAACCTTGCCTGTTCAAGGGTTGAAGCCCATCTGGGGATCCTGGAATATCAGATATGCAATATTAAATTATTACACACCCATTATTTCAACTTGACTCTAGGAAAAAATGTCTCTGTCTTTCTCCTATCGTCTCCCACCATTAAAATTCAGGCTAAAAAACAACAGGAAAATTAGTAACCCAGGTTATTATTGTGCCTGAGTTAAGCATTACTGAAGCCTATAATTCAGAGCAAGTGTAAAACACAACAGAGCTTCTTTATCATAGATGGTAGAAGCATGGCAAGTCCAAAGAAGCCAAAGAAATGTCCCTTAAGATTGATATTTCAAATGCAGGTAATTTTATGGCAGAGATGTTAGGGAGAGAGGAAGGGAGG
>JAOXNG010000001.1:195944316-195957690 GCA_028566535.1 Scolopax minor | reverse complement strand
ACTCCCCATCTCTTATTCTATTTAAAACTCCCTGGCAATATGTTCATCCCCTGGACAAAGAGGGAGGACAGACATTATTTAGGGAAGGGGCTGTTATCTGATTTCACTGACATTTACCAAACATTACAATCACAACAAAGCTTGTGTGAGAACTCTTTTGGCAATTACCGCAGACATACAAATCCTAATACTGATGACACAGAACAGATTTTCCTGTTTGTATTGTTGAAACTTCAAAATTAACTCAAAACTGAGCCTGTTTTCCCATTGGTACGTACCTGGTGACCAAGCAGGACAAACTTAGCCAGAGCAAAAAGAGGGACTGGTGCAAGTCTCCAAAATACAAACTTTATTTCAAGACAGTACACTTATTGATTTTATATAAGAAAGGTTTTCAATTTCCATCTCACTACCAGCCAGTATGTAGAGTTTCTTTACTTCTGTCCTGTTCCCCAGGAAATAGTCTGGCTTACAGCAATACAATTTTGTGCTCTAGGTGAGTAAAATTACACATAAAAAACCTCCAGAAAGGAAGATGCATGTAGATAAATTACCTTCCTCTTTCACTCTAGTGGATCTTCACTCAGAGCCGGTCACTGAAGTCTTCAGCCTTGCCTCTCTCATCCTTTATTTAAGACTAGCTCAATGTAAGTTTGTCAAGGTCCCAGTTTAAATGTTCCTGTTTGTCTCTTGAGTTTGTCTGAGGGTGGAAAGCCCCCACACTGATAGAAAGATTGGAAAAAAAAAAAAGAAAAAACCAACCACAAAACCCCAAACAACTCGTGTCCTTTCCTGTGAACCTCAGCATTCTCAGAAAAGCATCATCCTTCTTGCCAGGGCTGCCCTAGGTGATTTCAGGAATTCATACCCATCAACTTTCTGAAGAGGTGCTGTGAGAAGGAATGCAGGATCTGTGAGAAGGGATTGAAGAGTAGAAATGTGGCATTCAGAATTCATTGAAGCAAGGGACTGAAGCTGATGGCTGGAAATCATAAAGATAAAGAATGTTCCAGAAGAAGCCAGGAAACCTTGTTTGATCACCCCAATTCGTACAGTAAGAAATTCTAGGTGTAACTTCTGAAGGCTGAGCTCTTGCAAAACTGCAAATCTTCTGCCATAAACTTAGACTTGAAATGTACTTGGTAATGTGGAGCTATTTGTGCCATCTGGCAACTGTCAGCTTTCTCTATTCACTTCCCCCCTACTAATGCAAAACACAGAAACTGGACCTTTTACATCTTGCTGTGTGAAAAAGGTTGGTATCTAGAGGCTTTTTAAGGCCAAACCATTACACTGTTCTGGTGCCTGCTATCTGTGTATCCATTGTAAACATTAATAATGACTTACCCTGGTTGGCAACAACCATATATTCCCTACTTCCTCTAATATTCCTTTATGGCAGTGTATCTTCCAAGAGCATTGCATATGTCCTCTTAAATACCTGAAATCTACCTCGCACACTGCTTCAGAAGGATTTAAAAAACAGCTGGTGTTTATCTCATAGCTATCTCCATTTTTAGCTGCAGTTTACTGACCTCCATAATTTTTATCAAAGATTACATTCTTTTTCTTTTTGCCAGAACACTTACAGCTATCCTCAAATCTTTTTTAGTCAGTGCTGACACTTTGCTATAAGCCACCTGTGACATGAAGTGATTAATTTGCTTGTTTACCACTTGTGTTGTGTCCCATGAGGAGAGGCACTGGCTCAGGCAGGACCTTCAGGTGGTGGAGGAGAGGTTGTACCTTCCCTGGAGGGCAGAGCAGGGACAGAGGCTTGGGGACAAGGGGCCAAGGCAAGGCAGCAGGCAGGGGTAGTTGCAGCAAGTAGCTGAGAACTTGCCCTGTGAACAGACAGCTGTGAAGGCAGTGAGAAGACAGCGGCCAGACCTTCATGATGAGGGAAAGACACATTCGCTGTGTGGATTTTGAGTTGATGGAAACTAAGCCTGGAAGCAAGGTTATTCCCAAAGAGAGACAGTGAGAAAAACATTATCCTAAATAGAGAAAGCTTAAATTCTAAGATGCCCTTAAGAATATACTACTTAATGCCCTGCTTGACAGACGGAACTGACACACGTGGTATAGTATGCTCACTGCTGCCTCTTTTCCTAGGGACCCCTGGGATGCAGGAAAAGAAGAGATCAGGGGCCACATACAATTTTAAAATAGGATTAAAATTTATAATATACCCTTGCTCACCTGACAACACAGGAATGATAATTTTTATTTCCCCTACAAATGCAGGTGTATTAGCAAAGCTACAACTTAGTTGAGAAAGCTTATTCTTTAGGTTTGGTTAACTGGACGTTAATGAAGGACTAGGTGAACTGTGCTGTACTGCAAGTCCTTCCTGTCTTTGAGATCTTTACCAAATTTAAGAATCTTTTGAGCATTTTTGTTGAAATTACAATAGAAAGTAAGCATAATATTTATGCTCTTAGAAACTAATAGAATCCTGGTAGTGTAGAGCCTAATGGCAACCTATTACCCGCTTTTAAAAAGAGAACATGTTGGCTATTGTGCTTTCCACATCCATGGCTGGAGGCAAAATTGGCAACTGCAGCCTAAAGCTTAAAGATGGACAAAGGATCCTGTAATCCATATAAAGAAAGACAAGGTTTTTAGCACAGTATATAGTATTCCCCCAACTACAATGCAGTTGTTCATTCATTAAATGCAGTGAAAGATAATTCAAATTTTGCCTTGGAAAACCTTTTGCTGAAGATTCTCAGCAGCACCAAATGGTCATGCTGAGGTAATAAACATGCTACTGATACTGGGCTACCAGCAAGACATTTGCTTCTGCATATCTTCATTAGTCTGAAATTTTGGGATCATGGTGTAGATCAACCTCAAGAAATCCATAATTATCTCTATGTTGAGTCAAGAACTCAAGACATAATCTTGTCCTGCAATGGCAATCTGCATTATTTCTTGCTCTAAGCGAACTGCTTAAGATAGGATGAAATGACTAAGTGCATCATGATGTTCAACCAAACTGTATTGAACAAGTATATTCACAAGCAGAAAGGAATGCTGCATAAACATCTGCTGTTGCATATTCCTGCAACCAGTTGTGCTAGATTTTTGAGACTACTGTATTCACAATTCCATTAGTTATTACAAATGGGATTCATTGTGAAAGGTAACAACCCTAAGAAGATATTAATTTAATTTATACTTGTCAATTATACATTTGAGAAACTTTGCTCTGTATTCAACTGCAAATACAGAATTTGGATAAAACATTAAAGTCTGTTTCTACCTTCTACTTTGGCTTATACCTAAAACATTAAAAACAGGCAGCTGTCTTGGATACCAAATACTCAAAACCAATAGGAGATGGTTCATGCCATCACCACCTGTTAAAGGCTGCCATTTAAGCTATAGACACTAAAATTTTTTTGCATTCAAATAAAATCATGATATGTTAATTGAAAAGAAAGGAAGAAACCTGAAAGCCAGTAAACCCTGAGTCAAAGATGTTTTCTGCTTCAACAAAACCACAAGTGGCCAGAATACTAGAAAAAGTGCCATATGCACTTGACTAATTCCTTTGTTCTTCCTTGGCTGAACCTGTATGGCTGTTCTCATGTTTTTATGAGAAAAGGATAATTTCTTAACTGAGAAATCAGAAACATAAGGGAGTTCAGTTAGCAGAGCACAAATTAAAAAAAAGCTTTGATACCCTTTAGCTATATGAGTCACTTTCTTAAAATTATTAAGAATCAGAATATGTCTTACAGACAATTTCAGGTGACAGACTTCTGTTAAGACAACGAACAATGTGAAACCCATCTATTTTTTTTTATTCCAAGTTTAAGAAAAATAGTCCACCATTTAGTGCAACTATAATCAGAGGTTAAGAAAGCTTCGTCAGGAGGCCCTATCGTATAATACCAAATTCCAACTGAAAAACGTGTTTGAAGATAACAGAGGAAATAATACTTCTTCTACAAGTTAAGAACAGTTCAGACAACAAGTTTTTGCTAATAGTCTGGATAAAGTTTCTATATTAAATGAAAGATTAAATATTATGGGATTTTCCACAACAAATAAAGGTAGGGCTCCTGTGTATTTGACGTCTCCAAGTTACTTACTGAGAACTAATGATATTTTTCATCACTTCTGCAAGTCTGGAGGTGCCTGAAAGGAATTGTTTTTACCAATACATATTTTCTGTTAGGATTTTGTTTTCACATCTGTATTCGTAACTCTTTCTAAATCTGTTTCCTGAATAGCTGGAACCTTAACTCTGAAATAATGACTGAATACCTGTGGATTCCGTAATTCTAATATTATTACTCTGCATCAAGACAGATAAGTTGCAAAACCCAAACTCCAAAACCACAGGACCAGATACGGTCCAACAACACTATTAGGCTGTACATCTTGAACATCATTCTTGCCTAAGTACTGTGGAATGGGAACACCATCTGATTGTAACAGCAGCAGTCCAAAACATTCCTACCTTTTTCCAATACCTGCTCCTTTTATTTTAGGAAATACAATTAAAAGAATGTTAGAATTACCACATCAACCAGTTCAAAGTTGAAGGGGACAAAATTTAACATTATCACAAGAGACATAAAATCCCACTGTGCATCTCCAATATACTTTTTTTTTTTTTTTACTGTCTGGCTAGATCCTCTGTTTCAATTTATGCCCACTGTATCTTGTCCTCTCCACCATTGCAAAAAACCTGGCTCTTTCTGGTTGTTGACCTTCTCCAAGGCACCGGAAGGATGCTATTAGGTCCTCTTGAAACTGCCTCTTTAAGAAGTCCAGAACCCTCAGCCTCTCTTGCTCTCTCAGCCACACAGAGCAAGTGTTCCAGCTCCCAACTGTCTTGGTTCCACTGAATTCATTCCAGCTTGTCTATGACTTTCTTTGACTGGAGAGTCCAAGATCAGAAGTGGTGTTCTAGATATTGTCTAAAGAATAGGGGATAATCCCTTTCCTTCCCTCAATCTACTGTTAATACAGCCCGGAATACTTTGCACTCTTTGCAGCCAGGACAGAGCTAACAATGCTCAGATTGTGGTCCACCAAAACCCTTAGATCCCCTTCCACAGAGGTGCTCCTCAGACAGTATTGCTGCAAGGAATTCTTCCTTTGCAGGTGTAGAACTTGGCATTTGTTTTAAGAATTTCATGAGGCTCCTGTTGTGCCAGTCCTCCAGCCTACCTAGGTGCCACCAAATGGCAGCTCTGTGTGTTGACCGGTTCCCCTCAATTTGGCGTTGTCTATAAATTTGACAAGTGAATGCTGTCACCTCCTCTGGTTCATTGGTATAGATATTAAACAGGACATGTCCCACAACAGACCTTTACAGTACCCCACTTTTACTGGCCTCCAGGTCAAATATGACTTATTAACAATTCCCTCTGAGGCTAATCATTTAACTCATTTTGTTCACACATCCAGACTGTAACTTGGAGGCAAAAATATTTTGAGAGACAGTGCTGAAGGCCTCACAAAAATTTGAAGTTAATGGCTCCCACTGTTCTCCTGTTATCTATAAATCCACTGGAAAGCCAACATGTCTGTAAGCACAGCATCCTCCAAGCAAAAAATTAAGAGCTGTACTATAAACCATGTTACCAAGAGTTAACACAATAACATACAATAATGAAGTCTGCAGCAGTTATGAAAACAGAAAAGCAGCTACTCAGTAATTAGAGATGTAACAGATCTCATTGTTAGAGATGTAAATAAGATATAACTCTAAATTATCCCTTATGCAAACTGTCATAAATGTAGAAACACCTTTTGATGCAGGAGCAAACGCTTCACAAAGCAAGTTACATATTGAATTGAAAAGCCACTAATAATTAATATATTTAATATATTAATGATTTATTAATGATAAATAATTAATGATTTAATATATTCATATTAAATCTCTGGAATAACAAAAAAATTAAATAAAGCTAAATTTCACAAAAGTAAACTACATGAAAATGAAGAGGCATTTTAAAAGGAGCACCTTGAAGTATAAATGCTCATGTGTGACAAGGATCATCTGCAAAATGGTTAGAAGCTCATAGTAAACATATCACTTAATAAAAACAACCAAGCAAAAATAACAAAAAAGCTCCAGAAAAGCAAGTATGATTTAAAAAAAAAAATCATACGAGAAGTCTATTTTCGGTAGAAAATTTTTTTTTTAAAAGTGGATGCTTTTCCTAAACAGTAAAAACGGAGTGAGGAAGGACTCCCCATAAACCTCAGCTAGTTAACTAGAATTTGTAAAAAAAAAGCAGAGTAAAAACTCTCTCAGTTTTCAATTAAAACCTGTTCCAAGAATAAGCATGATGATAAAGAATCAGTAGGGTAAATATGTGATTGAGACATAAAGGAAGAACTCAAGCAGAAGTACCAGAAAAGCTACATTGATTCCCCATTTTTGGTACAGATGAGTCAGACCTGCACCACAGCAGACAGTTTAAACTATTACAAAACCATCAAGACTAAGCACATGGATAAATATATGGGAAGAGTCAACAACTTTTGTAGAGGGAAGTCTCTACTACTAGAAGTAGATGAAGGACTGATGAGCAGGTGCATAAGTGTGATTTTAGTGACAGAACAGATTTGAGTTTTCAAGAAGTTCAGACAAGCTACCTACTAAAGGGTAAGGAATCTCCTAAGCAGACTGGGCTGACTAAAGGCAAGGTCCTTACTGAAGTAAATAACTTGTTAATCCAAAACAAAGCAAGAGCAGACATAAATAGTTTTTAATATGAGATGTTACCGGTAAGGTTCCTAATGATTCAATGTGGTTCTTTGAATACATCAGCTAAATCCCAATAGTGATCAAAAAGACAAATCTAAGGCTAGGATAATCAGGAAAGAACAATGAAAGAATTAAAAAAAAAATAAAAAAAAATCACCATGTAACTAGGGTACCCGCATTTTTAAATACTCTATACAATTCACACCATTCTTCTTCTTAAAGATGTGAAGCCAGAAAAGATACAGAGAAAATAACGACAATTGCAGGTACAGCTTAGCTTCTAGATACAGAACAAATAAACCAAATAGAGCAAGACGACATAAACAGTTGGATGAAATAGATTTACTGTTTCTAGCTCTGAACATCAGATCAGAAGAATCAGTAAACTTTTAAAAGCTGCAGCCTCAAAATGAGAGCATTAACATCTACTAATTACCAAAACCAATTCAACTACATTATGCAAAAAAGGAAATCATTAGATTGGACACTGCAGTTTAGCAAAACAGACTGGACTGATGTTCACAGAAAAGTTAAATTTTAAGTTCCCAGAGCAGAAAGCCAGAGAAAGTGAACCCAGTTATCTGTATGCCCTCAAATTATGTGTTGTGGCATAAGAAAGAAAAGCACAGCTTTCTCCGAATAGCAACATTACAGCTTCCAAAAGCTTATAAATAAATATTTTCATTTATATTTGATGGTAACTCAAGAGTTTTGCTAATGTCTTTCAAAATATGGCATTGTCTGACATATGCCGTGAGTTGCACAGTGTCAAATACACTAACACCACCATGGACACACAAAACCACAGAAGAGGTCTTTTCAAGTTATTAACAAGAGAGTTTAATACACTAAACAGGGTCTAAACACAGCATGGGACTTGTTAGGCAGAACTACTTTTTTAAATACAGATAACTTGAAAAAGTAATTTGAATATTGATATTTAATAAAGATATAAAAGGTAAAGCACAATTAATGATAAAAGCATAACCAAGCAGCCAAGCAATTAATATGAGAAACTAAGTGTATTTACACACCTTCGCTCAAAGTAGAAGTCTTTCCTATTTTCTAATGCTTATATATTAATACACCTGAAAAATAGATCTTGCAGCTGGTATGCTGTTATTTTTATTGCTACACAGCAGGGTACTAGTCTCTTGCAAAGGTAGACTTCTAGTAAATAGCTGTCAACAAGTCCATGCATGACTGAAGTCAAATTACAAATAGTAAAGGAATGGGTTTTTGAACTTAATGCCAGCAAAATATCAAGTATCTAATCCATGAGGGAATTACATACCTCAAGACTGCTATTATTTTATTAGCCATACAATTTACTTTTTAGTCTGCTCCACAGCTTTATTTAAACTTCCTAATCAATGGTATTTATCATTTGTACTTTACCAATAGCAAGACTCTACGTATATACAATAGGAAGCATTTTATTTTTTAATTATCTATGTATTTTATTACATCTGAAAAAAATTATAAATACCTAGAAATGTTACTAGCCAAATTAAATATACTTTTAGTAGTAAGCAACTTAGTTGTCCGAAATCTCTACATCAAATTTCTACAGTTGCTTATCAAGTGCAGATCTTTTTTGTCAATGAGAAAAAACCATAAATGACAGGAACTGCTTCCTAAGAGCCCCAGCATTAAAAAAAAAAAAACCAACAAACAATAAAACAAACCAACCCATGCACCACACAAACACTAACTCATCCCCTCCAATTCCACAACAAAAATATAACCTCAATTTGATACACAATGCTCTGCATAAGAGCTCTTGCACACTTCCTAGCACACACAACCCAGCGGCATCAACGCTGCTTCTTGTCCTTCGGAATGCCATACAGCACCAATTTTGGCCATCTTTCTGCCATACCAGTTTAAAGCACTCTAATTTTACTCATAATTAAACTGAAACCACCTATATATTTTCTCTTTAAATATAATATAATTTCTCTTTATTTAAATTACTTAAGCTAATAACAGCTTAAGAAAACAAGCCACACAGTTATTTCAAAGTACTGAAAAACACATGTACCACCATGAAAATAATGTTTTCATGAAAGCACTATTACACAGAAAACAATTTGTTGACTTCTAACACACTAAGAACTATTTGATCAAGGGACACCAGAGCACAATGTTAATGACACAATACAGATACTAATATAACACATGTCAATTCTTCCATATATAATCATAAGAACAAATTATTTTTTATTTTTTTTCATCTCCAAGTTGTTTTGCATAGATGAGAAATAGGCTTAGAAAAATTACTAGTGACTTCACAGATGCCAATTAAATCCATTAACTGTTGCTAGAAGAGTGAAGGAAAAGAAGTGATCATAAAAAAAAAGTAGGTTTGGGGTTTTTAAACACATACACACCTGGTAAGAATCACTGTATTTTCATACAATAATTTTTACACGTAATGTTTGGAAAGCCTGCAATTATTTGTGACTTCATGTGAAAAACTAGGAAATAAAATTTGACCAACTTGCCTGAATAAACAATCAAATGATTAAGAAAAAATCCAGATCAAGAGAAAACAAGAGTGCTGTATTTATCTTCACTGAGCAGTACATTACTCATAAATTCCACATCCCTTATACTTAAATATGGACTCCAAGTGACTAACAATCACAGGCAAAAGATTTGCAGAACTATGACATGGAAGATTAATGATCAGTAACGAAGATTATATGAATGATCTGTGCATGGCCTGGCATAACACAGGATTAATGTGTCAGAGAGCAGTATCTTCTCTCACAACTGCTACATGCCATCACATCATATAACAATGCTAATAAAATATTAGTAATCATCAAGCCTTATCCTCTTTAAGATGCAGGCATCAAGTACAGACACATATGCACAGAGTGATTCAAGAAAAGCAGGAACATTTAGTTTATTCCTGAAGTAAAACCATGAATGACAGTAAAAACTCATCAATTTTTTTTAGAAGCGTGACAATACTTAAAAGATTTAAAAAAAACAAACCCAAAACGTGGTGATTTCCTTCATTTATACATAGATATTAAAATCATTCTATGAATGAAGCAACTTTAAATGGTCATTAGGTATGGGAAAGAGTTATCCCAAGTAAACACACAAGGCCCTGCTGTACCCAGCAATATTCAAGGAACATAATTGCTTTGGAACCAAAAGCACCTCATTCAGACCAGTAACACAAAACTTGCTTTGCTGGTGAAACACCAGTGAGCGTGACAGCTCCTGCTGCACAATGCTGGCCATTACTAAGCTGGGCCATAGTTTTGTTTCCTCTTTGACTAGAAAAAATGTATAGAAAGGAAAGCAATTAGCTAGGTTGAGCAGCAGCCTGAGCAATTTACTGATAAAGTACCGATTCTTATGGTCTCTACCTGGTCTTTAGATAAAATAGTAATTTTGATTACAATCTGTATGTATAATAGCATCTGAAAGCATTACTTAAATAAAGTTTAGCTGAGCTCTTTCACTGTAGTTTTGCTGTCTGGCATCTCTAACTCTATAGGTCACATGTCAATTAAGCAACCACTTATTAAATACATTTCTCTTGAAGCAATCTTCAATCAAGTTTTTCTAAGCTATTATTTTTTCCACTTCAAAAGATTTAACACCAGAGATCAGAAGATTTGGGATGCCGCTCCCACATCAGTTAGTGATGTCCATTTTTTATAATGATTTGGAAGACCAGAAAGGAACTTCCTAAGTACAATTATGAATTTGGAGTAATACCAAACTACAGACAGTTAGGTACAATGTGCATGCTTCAATATCTGTTGTGCTTCTAGTTTTTTTGGGGTATGAATTATCAACTTAGTTAATTTAAACATCAATGGAGTGTGCCTACCATACAAGGATTTGATGTCCCAGTTAAAGGGTTTTTTTTTCCACCTTCAAAAAGAACTGGTTTTGGCACAAAACTGAACTCAGAAGGCCATGTAAAAGCCCAAGTCTCTCACTCTCTCTCCTCTCCCTTCTCCCCACCAATACACACGTAAAGGCAAAATATTTATTTCATATAAAACCAAGCAAATCCAATCATAAAATAAAACGAAATTTCATAGGTTTTTAAATAAGCAATACCAAATTAGGTTTTTTTTGAACCTCTAGTGTATCTGCTTGGAGAAAAGAGTAAATTATTAATCCGGGCTTGATTTCAATAAAGTGTCAAGTCAAATGGAGGCAACAAAGAAATTACAGCAATATTTTTCCATATCCTGTTCATGAAATAAAATCAATGTAACATTTTAATGAGCAAAAACCTTTAAAGAAAGCTTTAAAAGTTGATATTAGGCAATGCAAATTACAGTCCTTGCAATTTTATTCATAAATTATTCTAAACCCATTAATTACCCCCATAAGCTAATGTTATGTCTAAATATTAATTCCTTAAAAGAAAATGGCTTCAAGCTAGTCATTAAAGCTTCTACAGAGGGAAGCCCAAGCTATCTTTAATAGAGAATATTAAAGGTATACTTGAAGCCAATATCTTGGCTCTTTAAAATGATACTAAGATATACCAGTTTCTGTAGAAAGCAAGCAATTCTTTTGTCTCCAACTCTCTTTTTATAGTTATTTTTTAGTTTCAGAATAGATACTGTTCTTCATTCTTCTTCAAATAAATGGTTGTTTTACATCAAAATGCACAGAGAGCCTGGAAGTTCAAAGCAGGACGAAGGTAGCTGAGGAAGGCAAGAGGAAGGCAACATAAGAGTCAACTGGAAGAAAGAATTAGAAAATTCTCATCTAGCAAGAGAGAACAGTAGGTCAGAAGTTCCAGTGAGCCATTTTCCCACTCTACACTACACAAGAGCATCAACATAAGATTAAGATATTTATTTTCTTATCTTTATTTTGATAGGATTATGGAATGAATAGATAACAGAGTTGAGAAAGAGATGACAAGCTGTTTCTCAGTGTTACTTCCCCCCTCCAATGTAAACACTACTGCCTTTGTTTTAGCTTCATATTAATTTCTCTTTATATATCCAACACTCTAAATGTTTGGGAAAGCTCAGTAAGAGTTACTACAAAAGTATAGTTACAGAGCTGGCACAGGGTAGTTTAACTACAAAAAACATGTACTATTGGAACCACATGAACTTGCCAAAAATGAAGCATGACTCTACTGTTTGCACAACAGACCGTCTACTATCAGGCACATTTTATAGAATTTCACATTACTATTGGTGAATTACAACTGTTTGTTTTTAAAAACTCTGTCTTCTCAAGTGCTTATGGCTCCCTATAATGAGGGGAGATGAGCTTCATGTCAACTCTCCTACATGCCAGAAACACGAACAGGGTTAGACAAGGGCTCTAGCCAAGAAATGCAGTGTTCATCAAAATACTATGTTTAAAAGAAGCCTCCAGTATTAGGGTAAGCAGCTATAACCATCACCAGGGTATAAGCTGGCAGCAGCTGTGAACAGCTATTTAGGTCCCACACGTAAATAGCTTTGTATCAGAAGCACAGAGAATGTTAAATGACAGCCTCACACACAACACAAGTTTTTTGGACCTTGGCTTCTTTTTGAGAGAAGATTGTGGGAATGAACGAAGACAGACATCAGTGCTCTACATGCCCAGTGCTACAGGATGAAAATGCCATCCCTTCCTTCACGCTTTCCACTGTCCAGTGTTTCTAGTTCTTTGCATACACAACTATAAGCAATATTATGTAGCACTTAAGATAGGAAGATTTTCTAAAGAGGCAGAAAAAGTGAAAGGGAAATAAATTTAATTTAACAAGCTTAGCTTGTAATAGTACATTTTGAGTAAGGATTAATTGCTATCAACACATCAGAAAAACAAGCTATTTTAAAAATAGATTTTGGCCATTAGACTCTTAAAAAGCAAATATAAACACTCATGCTAGAAGCACAGCTCATTTCATATTTTCAGAAGGCACAGCTTCTCAGCTAAGTGCAGGTCACAGTTACCTTGGGCATATTAATATTTTTCAGATTAATTTCAGCCCAGCTTGACATTAAATATTAATCTGAGACTTCGTGTTGCAAAACAGCTTTTCAAGACCAATGAAAAATGATCATAGCCATTAGCATGAAAAGTTGATATTAAAAGCTATAATATTAGAAACATTTATATTTTGCTAAATGCTTTTATAACTTTTTTATAAATGAGTTGCACAAAATCAAACATAAAGCTACAGTCTATAAATTCAGGCTTGCTCTGGTCATTCCATAAAACAAGTGGCCAAATAATCACAAAATGATGTATGCTTGTCATCAGGAGACCTAAGGTAACCCATCAGTCTGAGCATAGGATGGAGCAGGTGGACAACCTTGCAAATGTCAGAAAGACATTTCTGAATGTCTTTAAAGTTTTTACTCTAGGTGACATAACAGGGAGTTGTATGCCTAATTCATCTTGCTTTTAAATGGCCAAGAAAATAGGAAAATGTAGAAAATTAGGCTGGTGGGAAAAATGGGAATGATGCTTCTCAAAGGTTGGAAGACATAAGCTTCCTTCTGGGACACCTTCAAGGAGTGAGTTTTACCACAGCACTTGATTACTTGCTGTTGAAATCACAGAATCTTCATGGTTGGAAGGGAACTTTAAGATCAAGTCCAACCACAATAAAAAAAAAAACCCAAACC
>JAOXNG010000001.1:195729820-195739851 GCA_028566535.1 Scolopax minor | reverse complement strand
GTGGCCTTATATAGGCCTGTGCAGTTGGTAGACATGAAACTGTTCAAGGAAATGCCATAAAAGAAATTCAGTTGCTCGAGCTGTGGTAATATTGTTGGTAAGTTGTAGCGGAATTAACAGGACACGTCATAATGAACATTTTCCAAAATTTGCTCTTTTAATGATTTATAAGCCCATTCTGAGCGTCTGCCACCTAAGGAGTAGGATGACCCAGAAAACCACAGGCCAGTTTATCTTCACCTCCATCCCTGGAAAAGTGATGGAACAGCTGCTTCTGGATGTCATCTCTAAGTATGTCGAAGAAAAGGTTTTCTGGAGGGGAAAACATGAGTTCACCAAAGGGAAATTGTGCTTGAGCAACCTGATAGCTGCCTGCAATGGCATGACTGGCTGGGTAGATGAAGGAAGAGCAGTAGAGAACAAGGCTTTTGACACTATCGTGGCCTTGTTGAACTTCATGAGATTTGCACCTATTCTACTTCACCTATTCACGTATATACCTATGCTACTCTTCCCTCTTCTGCTACAAGATTTCACCCCAGTGACTCTGAGAGGAAGATAATTTTCTGTAGAAGCAAGAACAAAGGGGAGCTTTCTGTGGAGTAATATTCAGACCTTGAGCCCTGAAATTCTACAAGATATGGTGCTTTTAGAATCATAGAATCATAGAATTGCCTAGGTTGGAAGGAACCTTTCAGATCATCTAGTCCAACCATCAACCCAATACTGTGACAAAAAACATCACCAAACCATGTCTCTAAGCACTGTTTGCCTGTCTTTCAAATACCTCCATGGATGGTGACTCAACAACTTCCCTGGGCAGCCCATTTCAATGCTTAATAACCCTTTTAGTGTAAAAATTTTTCCTAATATCCAATCTAAACCTCCTCTGGCGCAACTTGAGGCCATTTCCTATTGTCCTATCCTTGTCCTTGTACACCTGATTCTTGGGGAAAGTTTTGGATATAAAAACTAGCTGACTTAAACTTCAGTGAGAATTTGCTCTGGGAATCTGAATTTCAGTGGGAGTACTGTCATAGAATTCTGGAGTGTAGATATATGGAGACATAAGATCTCTTTAATTTGAAAGGTCACTCTGTCAGAACTATTGCATATACATATTGTGGGTTAGAGTGATACATCTTACATTAGAATAAAACCAAAAGCCAAAGTCATACATATCAAATTCCCCTTAAATTAAGGATTTGGGTAAATTGGGACATAGACAAAACCATTTGTGGTTTTGAGCATATAACACTTAACTGAAGAACTTGCCAGACCAAAATTACCACTTCTCATCAAAAGTTTAATAGGTACTGTGTAATTTTGTAAAGTTCAAACCCTATCCTCTTCCTGCTCATCCCTAGCTCATACAACACTAGCCCTTGCCAGTTCCATTATTCAATTTTTCTAATGCTGAAGGATATGTGAACTCTGTGCCTTTAATATCAGCACAGTCCTATTAACTCAAAACCTGCGTGTATCAGGTTGTAAATAATTACCACTGTCCTGACAGACTTACTCCTGCTTCATATCAATGCATGTGAGCAGCCCCAGTAATTTTTTATTCTGATGTTTTGAGGCATTTTTACTGCATTCTTCCATAGAACATTCCATTCTACTTCCTTTATTTTGATGTTAAGCCATGTTCTCATGTTTTCTCCAATGATTAATGATTGTATCTTATGGTCACTCAGAAGCATGTCTCTAGTCATTATGGACAGTGGAGTTAAATATTGTTGGGACTTTTATTTCCTTCCATTCTGCTTATATTAATTTAGTTCTATTTGCAATTTTAATACCTTAAAGGGAGGGTAAGTACAGAGCATCTCTGGTCTATGGAAGGATAATTTTCTTGGTGAATCTGTTAGTCTTTTAAATCACCTTCTGGCTGAATATCTAGAATGGAAATTTCTCCTCTCCACCCCTTTTGGGTTTACTTTAAATGAAGAGATAATTGACTGGGCTAAAGATAACATTCACAGCTCTCCAGATTCAGATGGATAGCCACTGTGGCCTACAGTATAGTAATACAGTAATTCAGCCTTTAGGACTTCTTTCTAGTGTACTACAGAGGATGAAAGGTTATCTTCTGGGAGTGGTTAAACAAGGAAGGTATGGACATTGATCTGTCAATGTATATTAGTACTTCTCCAGTAGGTCTATGTGTTGATGAAAATGGAAGCAGACACCCCTGAAGAGTCTTGTGCTGTTCTTCCTGCCAAGCATGGATGTTTGGGGGCTGTTAGATCTGCTGTTTCAGCACGGAGGCATCACGGCATGGGAATCTTCAGTGCAGGAGAAATTCCGCAGAACAGGTTTCTGAAGGTTAAAAACCCTGTATTTAGCATTTCCTTTTTCTCTCTGTACATATCCTCTACCAAACAAATTGAAGAAATGTCTAGCCTAATGATGCTGTTTCAGGGACTTGCACTGTGCTACTGGCACACTTGCAGGGAGCAGCTCAGGTAGCCACTAATGTCCTACTCCAAGAGCTAGATTCCTTCTGTAGAATGTGCAAAAGCCAAGAAAGAAATGATTATATGTCCTTATAGGTGTGACATGGGGAAGGAAATGCCCAAGTGAGATCTATATAAGGGGCTTTTCTTTTAGAAATCAGTAAAGGAAGTACAGTGCCAGTCCTAAGAGATGTAGTTCAGGAGCCAAAACAGCCAAAAAGCATGTTCGATAAACTTCAAGAAATAAACATCAGCCATTTGAAAGCTGTGCTAGAGCTCCAGTGTTGGACACTATGACCTTGTATTGGTTACAATGTGGTTTTGGGCAACGCAATAGGACTTTCATAATTCCCGTGCTCCTGAGAGATGTTCATTAAAAGAGAAAAAAAAAGCAGCTGAACTGTAGACAAGCTTCTGTGATGGTACTACTGTCAGGGCCCAGAGAGTACCATTGGCTCTAATGGCCCCTCCCAGGGTTCCCCCCAACCTGCCCATAGCCCAGGACCCCATGTCGGCCCCCTAGGTCCATCTGCCCTGCTCCTAGATGTGATGATGGGAAAGACTCTGGCTCCTGGCCCCCATGGAGTCCCTGGCCCTCATGGTGCCCTGAAAGATCCTGGGAGCTAACTTCTTTCATCGTAGTCCATCAACGGGGTGATGGCATAGGTAATGAGTAATTGCATACCTTGGCATCATGTCAATGGAGACTTACATGAACCAGAGTACCTAGGCTGGATCAGAAATGATATGCTGAGATTGATCTTAACTCAATTCAAACTTGTAAATCACAGATCATAAACTATATGAGATTTCACTTTAAGTGAGGATGAGAAGAAAATCTGTGTCCAAAACACCTTGTATACAGTGCAGACTTGGCCATCAGACATGACGATGACATAATGCTGGTCTTTATGGAGTCAGCCTTTGCAAAAAGCCAAATTGACTGGAGAAAAAAAAATTCTGAAGAGTCATTTTTTATTCTTTTTATATCCTTTTAGGATATTTTATAGTAAAGAAACTGCCTTGACTTAGACAGCTCTTATTGTACACAGACGAAGCTACTGATGCCTATTTTTGAATGTTTCAATGAAATGTGGCAGTTGTGATTGCTGACTTTTTTTTTTTGAGAGAAATACAGTGAGGATTTTAGGTTATCTATTACTTTTCATAACCCATGACAAACTGAACAGGATTTGTGAGAAAGTGGTGCTGAATTTTGTGGATACAACCTTTCTGTACAGTTGGGATCTTCTGGATGTTAGGAAAGATTTTCTCTAGCCAGGAAGGTTGAATGGAAAAAGTGAAATTATTGTTTGATATGGAAAGAGAAAGTGGGTCACGCTCATTTCTTCCACAGTGAATTACGTTGACCTTCTGCACACAATGGCACAGAAGTAATTACTGCAAATGGAAGTGCAAGCAGGTTGACCAGTAGTATTTGGATGTAAAGGAACTAAAGTGATGCAGCAAATGCCTCTATGACATTTTGTTGCAGTAACAAGAGCTTTTCTAGTGATTAATATATTTACTCTTATTTTGAGTAAGATTGATAGCTGCACATCTTACTGTCTGCATGAGGTGGTTTGACTGAAAAGAGAGAGTAGCTGTGTCACATAGAGAAATTGCTTTCCAGCATTTAAAGTTAATGTTCACCTACTGAAATATAGCATATTGTAGCTGAAAGTAGGTAAGAGAAACCTCATGGATCTTTTGGAGTCTTTTATCCAGTGTAGTAATACCATGGTGGGGAGCAGAATGGTTATGAGGATAGGAAGACAGGCAAAGAAGGGATGCAATTATTTTTGATGGGGGATATGTGATTTAGTAACTTAAAACATTATATTATTATATAGGAAAATTAAAAAGCCTCCAGGCTACATATGTAGACAACAGTGTGTAAGCTATTTACTCCATACAGGAGTAGTGCTGGATCCTGAAGGCACAGAGAAAGAAGAAAAGGCATTTAAAATCATAGAATGATATGTGTTGGAAGGAACCTTAAAGATCATCCAGTTCCAACCCCAGTACCATGAGCAAAGACACCTCCCACTAGACCAGGTTTCTCAAGGGCCCATCCAGCCTGGTCTTGAACATTTCCGGGGATGGTCCCTGGAATGCTGTTTTACCTGTTTTGGATCTTGGAGTACTTACCCTGTGAGAAGAGGCTGGAGGAGCTGGGCTTGTTCAACCTGGAGGAGAGATGGCTTCAGAGGGACCTATCATCAGCTCCCAGTGCCTGTGGAAATGTCATTGAGGTGACAAAGCCAAGTTCTTCACAGCTGTGGACAGAGGAGAAAGAAGAGATTTGCTGAACTGAAATACAATTAAAAGGAAGGTGGGAGGGGTGGAAAAAGATAACACCATGAAGACATTCAGTCATTGGAATAGGCTGCCTCATGAGGCTGAGAAACCTTAGCTTTGGAGTTTTACAGAGGGTTGACAAAGCCCTGAGCAACCTGGTCTGAATATAATTTTGACCCCGTTTTGAGTGAGAATTTGGACTAGAGACCTGAGTTCTCTCCAATCTGAATAAATCCACAATCTTCTTTGGATAATACAAGGTAATGTGACAAGTCCTCTTTAGCATTACAAAACATGATATGCTATTAGCAATATCTGCTTAATTATTATGATTAGCTCAATTATGACTAAACTTTATTGTTCATTTTATAGATATAAAAATAATATATTATTTTCATCTTGAATCTGGTCATATTGCATTTTTAGAATTATATTTCCCCCATTGATCTTAACCATAACACTACCTGACTAATCTTAAAATAATTTACATTATCTACCCATAGTTTAAATATGAAGGTTTTTTTTTCTGCAAATAGCTTTGTAATGTTTGATCGTTGTGTGCCAATTATGTCTTTCCTGAAGGAACGTTCTGCTTGTAATAAAATTGGTCAAGGAGATTATTTCCATGGGCCCACAAAGGGCTTTGGTATGCAGAGAGTGCAGGTCAGCTTAGTAGTGTGGGATGATGGAGTGGATTTCCTTGGAAGAAAACAAGCTGCAAAGGGTTTCTCTTCTGCGCAGTGAAAATTCAAATGTGGCACTTCAGCAAAGATGGAGAAGAAAACTTTCTGCCAAGACAGCAATAGGATTTACTTCCTGACAATGTCAGATATATTAATCTTAAAGGACAAGCAATTTTCCCCAGAAATATTTTCTTCTGGATACTCCTTCTTTTGTTTTAAGATGACCTGGAGCTAGGAGGGAGAAAATTCTTCCTTGATTTTGTCATTTTCAAGTTTGAGTACACATTAATTGAGCCTCAATGTTGTACCAGGATTATTATATTTTTACATATGATCTGCAATACCAAGAAATACTTATGAGAGAGACAGGCATAAGGCTTCTAGAAGTTATTTATTCTTTTTTTCATACTATGATATCTTCTTTAACTCTCATAGTGTTAATCTAGATCTCTCATATTCCTCACATGTCACATCAAAGGATAATTCAGGTTTGTCTTTGAGGGCTACATGTAAAAGCATTTAACAGATCTTCCAGGCACACATCAAAATTTTCAAATGGAGAAAATTAATCTAATTTCACTGTAATGCCTTTAAAAATGGAGTATTTTGCAAGCTTATTTAAACAAACTCATGAGAGTTAGTGTTTACTTCATTTAGCCTTCCCCTCTGTAATGTGCTAATATTGCTTTTCAGAAGTCATTCATGATGCCTGCAGGGTTTCCTGCTGATTAAGGCCATAGAATACTGCTGCTCTCACAAATTTAGACTGGCTGGCAGACCATGTGGACTGTAAATTTGGATGGGAGGTGGTCAGGACATCCTTGTCCTTGGGGCCACCTAATGATTCCTGTCTAGCAAATGCTTCTGCAGTTGTTATGCTGGAGCACAGCCTTCTGCCAACCACCCTCTCTTCCTCTACTCATCCCTGGCTCTGGGAGGACATCACAGATAGCCAGTATGGCACTTCCCAGAGCTCTTTGCTGAACCCTCTGCCTTCCCACACAGGCAGGGGCAAGACTTGGATTTCTGGCTCTGTCGCAGTAGCAGGAGAGATCAAAAAGATCTGTGCGATCTAGAGAGGGTGTCTTTTTTTCTTATTTTATTTTGGTGAAAGTTTTGTGCATTCATAATACTCATCTTGCAGGAGTCTTGGCTATGTCTTTTAATGTTTTCCTTGCACGTAAGTGAGATTTTAGACAGATTTGATTGCTAGGATTTATCAAGTATTTTGGAGGTACCAACAAGTTCCAAGAGTGGAAGAAAGAGGTATTTCACTACCTGCCCATCATGCGTTATTATTAGATTTTATTTTCTTATTGTGAGAAATAGTTTCTGACCCAGTACAGTAGTTTAACTAGCTAGAAATAGAGTTTAACAGTTATTTAATAGGCTCAGGAGAAGTTAAAGATCAAACCAGAAAGACCTTCTGGTTCCATGCCAAAGTAATCATACCATATGGACTTCCTATGCATTGGGCATTTCTTTTTGAACCTCATACAAATTTCATTAAAAAAAGAATATTATCCCTCTAAATGCAAGAAAAATATTTGAATGTATTGAAACACATGGCAAGTTCCCTTTTATAAAGGGAAGGTCAGGAAAATCTGGTTTTTAAGGTTTTGGTTTATATTTCCTTAATAGTTTAATTAGTTCCTCTGATTTGGTGTTGTCAGACCCAGCATTAAATAGAGAGAAATGTTTTTTCATAATGAAAGGGGGACAGTAACTGCAGTGGCCTGGCTGAATTCCAGTTTGAATAATTACACATGCTTAAATAAAATATCTGTTGACATCTCAGTTAAATAAAAACATAATTTATCCTCACCTGTCCTAAACTGAGCAAGACTGCTTAAAAAGCCTTTGTATTTAATGTGAGAGTCAGCTGTCTTTCAAGGATGGGCAAAATGAATCTGGCCTATTAATGCGTGACCATGCATAGAAATGTTGATCCTGTGGAAATCAGTGGCAAAATTTCCTTTTACTTTTTTAAGTGCAGGATTCCACTTATCATTTCTGTGCCTGGTTTTGCCATTAACCTCATGTGGGATCTTGTGTAAATTAGTTCACTATTTCATACAAAAGCTTTTCCCCCCCTCTAAATTCAGTTTAATGGTACTTAAAAATTGACCACAATCTTAAGTACAAATAATAAATACTGTATAAGGCCTCTGTTTTAATATAATTATTATGAGCAAGGCAAGCGAAAGTCTCTTTAGTTTAAGCTTTTCCATTACAAGACTCCATTTTTCAGCTACTAATGTCAAATGGCCTGAGCACACTTATATTTTCCATGTGAGGTAGGAACCTCAGCCTGAGGTCTTTTTGAAATTTCATCAAAAACAGTGTGCATTTTTCTTCCTATCTGTAAAAAGTTGCCTATATTTGGCCAAGTTATGTGTTTCTTGAAACCTTAGCTCTTATTTGCTCAGCAGTGACCTGGCAGAAATTGGCACTCTAGGTTTACGAAGATGCCATCTGCACTGGGCATCCTCTGTCCCAAGGCTACAGGAGAAGAACATGACTTTCCCTGTAATTTCTCCTCCTGTTATCATGTACGGCTATGGCACAGCATCTAATAGCAAGGTCTAATATCCTCTGCTCCTGCTGTTCTTCCTTCTGCTGCCCTAGCAATGATGAGATGGAGGCAACCTGAGGGGAATGGGAAGGATGCAAAATCGAGCAACACAGGGTGAGGGAAAATCTGCTCAGAGCAACTTACTCAGCATCACAGAAGAATTCTGTGGCACACTCAGGCATAAAATTTGCTTTTCCTAGAATAGTGTTATGGTTGCCAGATATGCCATGTAATATGGGATTTCCTGTATTACAGTCGCAAATTCAGTTTCCTGTATTAAAACATATGGGTTATTAATTCCCCTGTATATTCCAGAACTATACAGTCATTGTAAAATCTGGTAATCCCAGGGCAGTGGTTGAGGCACCATCCCTGGAGGTATTTAAAAGATGGGTTGACAAAGAGCTTAGAGACATTGTTTAGTGATGTTTTTTATTGGAGTGAGGTTGATGGTTGGACTGGATGATCTTAAAGGTCCCTTCCAACCTGGACAATTCTATGATTATATGATTCTATGATTTTTCTGTGTTTCCTTCCTCACATTGAGTGGGTAAACCCACTTCTGAGAGTCGTAACAAAAGGTAAGAGCACTCAAACATTTACGCATGGGACTTATGCCACTTAGCAGTGGCATAATGCACCTAACAGTGGCTATGTGCCCCTGATTGGCCTCAGGAAGGGTTGCAAATGGGCTTTCAGGAAAGCAGGTTATTGGGTAAGGCAAAGGAAAGAGTAAGGTTGATCACAAACTGAAATATTAGTTTTAGTGCTGGATCTGAAAGTGGTGAAGAGTTGGAGAAAAAGGTTTTCTGGTGGTAACTCCACCAGTACAAGGGACAGTGGCACCAGTGGCAAGGGGCTTGCAGTGATTCCTCATGTTAGATGGTTGTGAGACCTTTAGGGTTTCCTGAAAGCAGGTAAGTCCCTATGAGCAACTTTATCTGGATGGAGCAGTGCTATTCACAGGGATGCTGGAGAATAAATCTCTGTGTTGAGGCACAGTGTTGCTGATCCTCACACATTTTGTTCTTTTTGTTGGGTGGTTTTGAGGTCCCTGTCCCACTCTGTACCTGAACTGAGAGCCTCCACTTGTGCTGATATTCAGTGCTATTCAACACATACTGTAAAGACAGAGTTAAAGCATCATGCTGTCTGGTACCAGAATTAGTGGATATGAACTCCTCATATTACACTTATCTTGTGCTGTGCTGGAGCATGATGCGGGCAATTCACAGGCACCAAACTTTCATTTGCAGGGGCTAACAGGCTCTGTGCCATGCCTATCAAACCCACAAGAGATCACAGCAGACCATGTTATCTGGTGATAACATGCTGCACTGAAGGTGCCTTCCCTATGTCCTCAGGTGCAAATCCTTCTGCTGTCATCTGCACGTGAAGTTGTGAGACTGTTAGAGAGAGCTGAACCCCATGCTCCCTGTGCTACCTGATGTTCTGGCTAATCTTCCCCCTTGCCTGGTCCTGGTGGCAACAATGCCTAAACACTGTAAAATTTTGTTTTAAGCAGCTCTGTTGTCCTGCTCCTCCTCAGCGGCCTTTCCCCTGGCACAGCTCCTCTGCATGGTGGCTGTGGTTGCTGGGGATCATTCCTCTCCCTGTGCCCCTCTCCAGCATCCTCATTACAAATGTGCGTAATTCTGCGTTTGTAATTAGTATATGCTGTTTGAGGCCTAATTATACTATATGCTCTGGTTTATCAAACGCTGCTCATCTGTTGTGTGAAAAACAGTTTAGGAATCCCAGCCTGACTTCTGTGGGAGTCTTCCTCCTTTGAAGTGGGAAAGTTGGAGTCATGGCTGGGTCAGCGCAGCATGAGCTCTTCTGCCCCCACTCAGGGTGCCGGGTGTCAGCAGCGGTGCACGACGGGCTCCTGTTGTGCAAACATGTCTGGAGTGCTTCACATCCCACAGTGCAGCCCTGAGATAGTAATAATCAGCTGAGACCTATGAGCAAGCTGAATCAGAGCTAGATGTAATTTGCCCTTGCCTTCCCTTC
>JAOXNG010000001.1:195717214-195728656 GCA_028566535.1 Scolopax minor | reverse complement strand
ACTTTGTAACTGCATCAGCATCTTGCTTTTCTGCCACACAATTATTTATTTCAGCTGATGACCGTCTCCCCGTCACTTACTGCATGGAGCACTTGGCACAGGACATCCAGGCACACTCTGTTCTGGAGAGCTGACAGATTAAACACAGAAGTAGATGGATGGTGACATCAGATAAGTGTGACATTATGTTAACAGGTTGTGTTAGCACCACGCTCTGTTTACATGGCTTCTGTGGACTCTTCTATTTTCTAGAAGCAAGGACAAGGTTGAGCATGATTTTTAATGAAGCCTCTGTTCATGCAAACAGAAAGCTGCATGTGTCACATGTTAAGAGTTTAAAAAGCATGTAATATGTATAATACGTAAGATTAACCCATATATTGTATATATATATATATGCATATACGTATACTTACATTTATATAAAAATATATCTTAATACACACATATATATATTTTACAAGCAAGGCAGAATAAAGGGAAAATTGAGGTGCTTCTGGTAAAAGCAGAGTTATCTTTTAAGGCTTTTCAGTCTGGACACAACCTTGAGCGACCTGGTTTTATGTAAACCTAGATATTTTTTTACATGTGCACACACTAATGTATATGTATGGATAGATGTATTTTTAAAGTCATACAAAAATTAGATATTGCCATATAAAACTGTAGCATACAGAAATATGTCTGCTTTTATAAGTTTCCAATAGTGAAACACGTAATTTTAGTAAAAATTTCTTTTTCTCTAATAAGATGCAATAAATGCATTATACAGACTATTGAGCATTTCTAAAAGGCCCTGAAGAATTTCAGTCTCACAGTACAGAATTCAGCAATAATCTTTATTGTGGATTGAAAGGTTGAAAAATGGAGGTGCAAATAGTGTTCCATGAATATGCTCATAAGCATCATATTTATTTGTGAAGCGTCAGATTTGTGTGTGGCAGCAGGAATTATGCACGTTCCTTAAGTATTATTCCCACCCTGAATCTGAAAGAAAAAGACTATTTGCTGCAGAAGCCAAAAGACAGAGAAAAAGGTTGCTGACCTGAAAGTTAAGTGATGTCACTTGTCCATTTTAAAATATACTTGTGAGCCTCACTGGAAAAGGTCTTAAAGTACACACCCCGCTGCTTCAATTCTGTCATTCACTGTCACACCAAACTTGCAAAACAAAGAGAAGTGGTGTGAGAATTAAGTTGCAGAAATTTTGTTTTGGAGAAAGTTAACAATCCTGCAGGATACCTGTGTGGAGTTCAGTACCCCAAGCGCATGATATACTCAGACCTTGGAAAAACTGCCTGACAGGTTTTCAATAAATCCTATACTTGAAACACAGATCAATATATTATTGTTAGTGTCAGCAACAGGCAGTATATCCATAGCAGGATATTCTGGCTGCTGATCTGATGGATTCACTTAGATCATTGAAATAATATCTTGGCTTTCTCTACCTTTGGCTTCTTGATGGGAAAAACCCAAAAAGATGAGGATCATGAATCATAACAAGAATTGGAAATTTTGTGGTATCTATTATCACTTGGCTCGTTTTAACCAAATAATTTTAGAGAGCCATGTCACGTTCCTGCCAGAAGACTTAAATGTTCTCTGAAGTCAATGATTCAGTGGTGTTTCTATGAGAAAGATTGTTTTGATGCTAACTCATTAGGGAGGATAAAGTCAACATATGCATGGAGTTTAAAATTCTGTCTCTCAAAAGATATACAGCTGGTTGTTTATTATCTTTGAATATGCAGGAATTGGCACCTCTAGAAAGAGCTAATTTATTTAACTGCCTAGAATAGGATTTAGGGAACTTAACAGGAAACCTTATTTGGAGATACTGGCCACAGTCCACATTCTGCATCATGTGCAGCTAAGTCCTCTGGTTCAAGGTGATTACAGGAAAGGAGACAGATCATGTTCAAGTTCTCACACTCTGTTATGCTTCACTAACATTAGAAGGCCAAACTGGGATTAGTGAAAATCCTTACTAGGTCTTGTAAGGTCCAGAAATCTTCATTATCCTCGCTTTCATCCCAGCTTGGTCTTCTACACTCAAACCAATCTATCCATGAGAGTAAGCATGTATTAAGATGGTTTACCATAAGAAAAACTGCTTTCCATATTATGGTGTATGACTCTTTGATCCTATGTCACATGCAGTAAACCACCATCACAGATTGTTTGTTGAGAATTGGATTTCTTCTGGAGAAGCATAACTGTTCCTCAAATAAATCTGTTCTCGATGTCTATGACGGCTTAAAATATGTGGAAAAGAGTATGGGAGAGTAATTCACTGTGAGTTCAGGAAGGGTGGACAAGTAAGGAATACAGAAGTCTCCTAAAGAGACCAGACATCATATGAAGGTGCAGGAGGAGAGGAATGGGGACAGTGACTATGCTGAGCTGACTTGGGCAAAGGGACCGTGGGACCGGAAAGATCCTTCCAGCTGACTGGGTACAGTGAGCAACCACATCATACACTCCCATTCATAAACTCTGGAAATTCCACCATAAAACTGCTTCCTTAGTATGTAACTAAAATAGGATCTTTCTCAGACTGACAGTTATAGCCATAGAAAAAAGCATGCAGGATTTTTCCACTTTCTTTTTCTTTTGTTTGTGTGTGTCTATTTGAATAACAAGGCATAATGCAGCTCTGATGTTTTTCAGGCCTCAGTTATGCTTCACACATAACATTAACAAATATAAACTATCATGATCAGAAAGGAGTTGTGATGCATTGATGACATTTGCAGTGCTTTACTTTTCTTCATCTCCTGTACCAGGAAACCTTCAGAGTGTCCTGCTGGCTACAGCAGGCAAAGGCTGCCTCTGTGTTTTGTCTGGTCTAAAAGACCACACTCATGAGTCTAAAATATTTTATGTCTAAATGCCCTGTGAAGAGCTACTTGGCTGAGCTTTCCACTTGCTTTTGCAGCTGCACAGTCCTGGCACGCAGCTAAGTAAGTGGCTTGTGGCTGTGGCTGAGAAATCCTGAATGGACAGGAGGAATGGAGAACTTCCCGCTGCCACCATGGGAAAGTGTCAGGCACTTCATGATGACCCTCCTGTGCATTGACCCCCTGTACTAGATTATGTTGGTTTTACTATTGAAATGCCACTACTAGAAGATTTGAGAGCTAGTCTATAAAGTGTAGTCTTTAATCCCTGCTTTGGAGTAGCATTTGTCAGTGTCACACTGCAGTGTTAGGCTGCAGAACTGAGGGACTATTTGAAGTTTACTGCAAGCCACTGAAATACTTTCAGGTTTGTCACCACAGCAAAAGCCTTCTATTTCAGATATGGTCAAATATAAATTCACTGGCAACAGAAAGCTCACTTGTTTGACATCAGAGAATGCTTCCCCTCTGAGATAATAAAAATGCTTTGAGGTATATTTCTTGAAACCTTGACATTTGCTTTATTCTCTATGATTTTATAGAGGTTTTGTGTACTTTTAAAGTACACAGAGAATTTAAAGCTATAGTTTTCTGAAAAAGTGAGGTTCAGTGGTTAGCACATTAACCTGGGAGTCAGGGGATATAGAGATAGTTCTCACCTTTGTCTACAGGCTTGAGTATGTTTTATTTTTCCTTGTTCCTTATATTCTTCTGTAATTAATATGGCTATCTTTTCATTTTCCTTGCAAATCAAAGGGCATAGTAAGAACTCTGGCTATTTTTTAATGATTTTAAAAATATGAAGCTTTTTGATTAATTCCTTGGAAAATTATGCAAAGGTTTAGGTTTTGCTGGTTTAATAACAATAAGAACTGCTGAGTAAGTCTTGGCCTTGAATGAAGGGCAAGAAAGCACTCATTTCTCTGAAATCTTTCTATGTGGACTAGACCTACAATTTTGCACAGTATATTTCTGGTGTGTTTCTTTTTTTATTTTTCTTTTCTTAACGTGGCAACAATAAATATAGCAAATTTTCTGGGGTTATCTTCATATTCTCTTTGGTAATGACTGGATCATGATGACAATACTGGAAGTTCAAAGACTTGGACTGTCTCACTGGGAGAATGCTGGGGCCCTTCCAAAGCTGACGAAAGCCAATAGGAGTTTTTCCATTGACTTAATATGGTTCTAGATTACATAGACTATGTGTGTCTCATTTTGCTGTATTTTTATGAACAAACTAGAAATTAAAGGCTGGCTTTAAAAGAATGCATGGTAAGCAAGCTACCAAGGACTTAGCGGATATAAAACCACCCTTGTGAAAAAATGGATATCTTTTTCAGAAGACTCAGCTAAGTGACTAAAGTGACTGTATCTGCAGAAGAGAATATGTTTTGCAGGTATGTCAGCTTTGAGTTCATCCAAAACAATAACAGATTTAAAAAAAGTCATGGACAAACTGTTAATGATAACAACAAACTAAAGCATTCTGCTTTCTAATGATACAGGTTCTTTGTTGCCTTCTCTCTGGGGCTCTAGAGGCTGTGGAGTGGAATAGGGTACAAATGTAGCAGTCCTCATCTTGAATGTGACTAGCTGACTTCATGCATGACCTTCAGGTTGAAGGTACAAAAGGGCCATTCAGCATTAAGCCTTAAGATGTGAACAGTCCAGAAAGCTTTTGGATGATTTTATGGGCAATTAAGTCTACAATCTGACTAGGAATAATTATAGCTCATCCATTTGCTGTGCTGTGCTTACCTTGTCAATGCTGCTCTTTAGGCACACCTGTGATGTTGTGAGAGGAAACAGGGGCTGGAAATTGACCCCTCCTCCCCTTTCTCAGAAAAAAACATTGCAACCCCTTGGCCTCTTCTACATCTCACTGCCCTAACTTGAGAGTTTCAGAAAATCATGCTGTTCCCTGATGTCCTTTAAGAGTGACCTGGGATCCCCAGAGCTGCTTGCTTCCTATGCCCACTTCTTCCAATGACTTGAGAACCTGGATATTTCTTCCTGCCATTCCCCTACAATCTGTGTCCTCTCACCCCCTGCAAGTGTCAGATATGCATTCATCCCATTCCCAGATTTTGTAAGGACCTGGAAGAATCCAAGGCAGGATTAACAAGAAATTATATCTATGGGAAATAGGAAAACTGATGGTTAACTACCCCCTTCGGTGTTTCAAGTGTGTGATGTAGGATGGTAACTTGTGTGTTTTGAGAGTGGGAGGGCTCTGGGAATTGTACTACTTCCTCCTGTCTTGAATGTGGTTAGACTAAATCATAGGGTGTAGAGAATGAAATGCCAGCTGTGCCGCAGCACTGCACAACAGGAGCAGCATCCACAGCTGCAGTCCTCAGTTTTGGTGACAATGTAAGTAGTATTGAGACAAGCAGATTTTGACTCTTTATTCTAAGAATAGCCCTGCCCTGCTGATGTACTCTTGGACACAGCTCTATTTCCAGAAAGCTGAATTTGAACAAGAAAGTTCAGTGAAAGCTAAAATGCTCCTGGATAGGTCAGATCCCCAAAAACCTGGTTATTTAAAGATTGACCTTTACAGTTTCAGATCAGAGTCTGCACTATATTTCAATAGCACTTTTGTATTGAATATATGATAAAGCCCTTTCTCCTGGATCTGCGCCTTATTAACTATACTTAATTTTACTTTTGACACATTGGAATTTGATTTAAATGAAGAATGTAAAATGAGAAAAATAAGATGGCTAATATGGAAATACTCACAGCATCTTTCTATGGGGAGAGGAAAAAAAGATTTTCTTCATCAGTATAGAAAGCTTTGAGATGTGATTTCCAGACCTATGGAAAGGAAGGGCTGTCATGAAAAAAATACAGCTTTTTTAAAGACAGAAGTTACTGTCTATTTGCAGTTTAAGTTAACTGAAATTTTTTATCCTGCAAGTAGGAATTACATGAATACTTATAAACAACATTAAAATTTGGAAGGTCAGAACTGGATGGTTGACATTTGATGGCCTATTCCTGTTTAGCAGGATGTGCATTGGAGCATATGACGGAAGACTTGACCCATCCTTCTGGACTCTCATTGCCTCTAAATCCTATGTCACTGATTCTTCCAAGATTCCTCAAGTATAGCAAGGGGAATACAGAACCTTCCCATGCCTGTTCAGGTGCTGGACACAAACATGGGGGAAGATCTAGCTGTGCAGGATCTCCCTTGAGGGAGGGTGCATGCACCATCCAGTCCACACTGTGCTGTCAGAAATCAGGATTAAGGGAATCAGGAGAAAAGGAGTGTTGTTGGTCTCCCAGCTGCTGCAGTTCTGTGCTTGTCCTCAGCTTCTACAGAAGCGAGATCAGCTTGGCTTCAAATTGTTGAATGAAGACTATGTCCTTTTCCCCACGAGGTGCTGATACAACAGCATTGATTGAGCTGTTCAAGACAGACTGACCCATCTATGATGGGAAAGAGACAGTGAACAATTTAATCACTAAATTTACCATATTTTTGCTGTTGAAGACAATATAGTGCAGAAATTTAAACCACTTTTTCATCACCTCAGCTTTCATTACTGCATTATTTTGCCAGTGTTGTTGTGCATGTTAACCCCATTGTTGTGGTCCAATTTATGCATTTACATCAGTACCTCTGATGTACCTCTGATGTACCTTTTTCCATTGGGGTAACTGTAGTGCTGCTCAGCAATACCTCCCTACCTAGATCAAGAAAAGGCAGATACAAGTCAATGCTTTTGAGGGCATTAATGTTCTGCAAGATCACTTTGTTTCAGTTAACAATATCTCTTTCATTATCAAAGGGATGGCTGATGAACCACATGTCTGTCAGGTCTGTGTTGCTTCATGAAGGAGTCAGAAACAGTTCACATGAAAAAAACCCTGAACAGCTTTCCCCAATTCCCCTCACGCTCCCCTCCTCCCCCTTCCTTCCAAAGTAGGGAATTCTGTATTTCAGGAAAAAAATCTCTTAAATGCTAAAATTTGTGTTTGTCTAACAACAGTTCGGACTATTCATTTGCAGACCCATGTCATGAATTTATGCTTGCTCCTCATAGTTTGGGGCAACAACTAAAGGCACCCTCCAAGGACTGAACCCCATCTGTGCAAACACATTGCTTCGAGCTGTACGGAGTCTACTGTCAGTCTGGGTGTAATCATGTTTGTGTGTGTGTGTGTTACAGATGAGGAAGGGTCACACGTGGTGTCTGTAACAGAGCAGGGAGGTGAGACCTTGCCTCTGATTGTCACTGCTGTGCCTTTAGATAGAAATACTGTTGTTGGGTTTATTTGTGCTCCTTTGTGGTCTATGCTATGTTTGAGTCTCCTCTGGAACCCCTCTCTCTGCTCTGAGAAATCTTGACTTTTGTTTTTTGGTTGTTGTTTTTATTTTCTTTCTTGGGTTGGAATCAATAAGCTAGGTAGCTGAACAGCAGGAGGGTTGCTTTTCAGCTTCTGAACTTGGGATCTTACAGCAGGTTGCTGAGGCAGTGACCTCCAAGAGCAAGGTGAGGACTGTGAGTCCTGCTGGGATACTGCGGAAGGACTGGCTCCTTTGACACTGTGCAAGGAGAGAGAAACTTGGCACAACTGTACTGCTGGTAGTGGGCAACTCTGCAGCAAAGTCATTGCTCTTCCCTGCCTGGCTTTCTGGTTAGTTACTGCAGATTGGAGCCTGGGAGCAGACCGTCATACTGCATATATGCAGTGCAGACATTCTAAAGAACAGGGCTTTTCAGCAAAACAGAGAATAAATTGAACTGGCAGTATGAATATCTTTACCAACACTCTTATTCTCCTGGAAGAGGAACTATTCAAACCCATCAGATTGAATGCCTTGGAGATCTAGTAAACCTGCCTCATTGTGGAGGTGGAGAAAAGGGAAATCTATTAGCCATCGCTTTGTCCATCCTCTAAGTAGTTTCTAGAATTTGGAAACATTTACTGATTTTCCTTTGATGAACCTGAAACTCAGCAGAGTTTTTGCTCAGAAGCAAGAGACCCTTATGCCAAAACTGCCAGTGTCTCATGGGGGCTGCAAAAAACCCTACTTTCTGTGTATGAAGCAGGGCGGGACACAAACCCTGGGAGAGTGCCCCAACCAGCAGGTTGTGAACTGAGCAATCTCTCTGAAAAGCAATTCCTTTTGAAGGTTCACAGATTCTTCTGCTGAAAACTTGAGTTGAACATGGCAAGGCACTATGGAAAATTTTGGTTATAACAAATAATTTTTTCCCAAAGCTTCATGGAAAAATTCCTGAACTGCTGTATATTAGGTATTAAGCCCACTCTGGTCAGAGGTTTAGCTTTACCAACAAAAGAAATAGTATCTACAAAAAGTGTTGTCTGCAGTCTGTTGGACTAGTGACAATAACTATGCAGAACATTACTGGAGTCCCTGGCAGAAGAACAGGCACAATTTACTGGCTATAAGATTCAAGTTAGGGCAAGATGAATAGAAACGATGGTCTAGTGAGTAGGTTACTGGCTTGTGATGCAACAGAACAGGGCTCAACTCCTGGCTTAATTTCAGACTTTTTTATTACTTTGGGGAAGATACTTAAATTTTTCCCATGTCACAGCTCTCCATCTGTAAAAAAAGGATAATGATACTTTCCTACATCAACAGGGATGCAGGGAAAGTGAATCCACTGAAGACTGCAATACCTTGAGGTACTGCAGGAGGAAAGATCTAGACGGGGAGATGTTCAATTCTATATCTTCCAGTTAAGGAAAGAGAATGCAGAAAATATTTTGTAAAGATGTATTAAAAGTTTATTTTGCCTTCTCCAAAGCATGACATGTAGAGAGATTTCTACCCTTTTTCTCTCTGCTGTTCCTTTTTAGGTACATTCCTTCCTTCCCTTGCAGGCATAGACAGACACACAGCAAAGCAAATGATGTCTAAAACATAAGATGCTCCTGTATTGCTTCAGGTTTGATTTGATCATTTTCTGTCACTGAAATAATCAAAAGTTTTATATTTTATTTCATAATGCTGTGTCAGAGAATTTGATATTTCACCATAACCCTCCAGATCCTTCAAAACAGCTTATAAGATCTGCATGGTGTGGGAGTTATTCTGACAATCTTTGTCCTTCCAGAAGTTATTTTGTATGAAGTTATGCTGATGGATTTGCTATCACTTTAGTCAAAGTTCTTCTCTACTAAGGATTTACACATTTGTTTTCATGGAGGAAGGCAAACAAAAATCACTCGTTTCTGGAAGATAAACATTTTACTTATCAACTTCTGGAGTGCAGTTTCCTTTGAAACTCTGTTTAAAGAAATAGATGAGAGCTAAATGCAGGCAAACTGGACCCAGCTAAGTTAAAATCCTTTTTCTACCCTCTGAAAAGCAATTGTATTTTCAACTAAATTTTCCCTTTGCAAATTATTTATATCTTAATTTGCAATAGGCTTCTTTCATTATAAAGTCCTGTAATAAATGATCAATAGCTTTAAGAATCAACTTTTAGGGGAAGCTATGTGATATTTGTATTTTTTTTTTTTAATTTTTTTTTTTTTATTTAAGCAGTACCAGTGACCCTTCACCTTCCCCCTCCAATATTTTCGAAGCCTGAAAGTAGGTTCTGCATTGCCTCCATGCAGGAGGGTTTGTTACCATGTCCATGGGATGTGGGGTTTATCTGTACCTCCCATACTGGGTGCACTTCTTACACTGGCTGACAAGGGTGGCTGAGCTACTGCCTTACCCCTCTTCTCAGTTCCCCTAAAAATGAGTGGTGATTTGAGCTGGAGTTTCTCACTATTCTTTTTGCAGTGGAAGTGAGGAGGCAGGCTCAGGGGCTGACATGCCCCTGTCCCCCTTCCTTCTCCAGCAGCATCTTAGTGCTGGATTGGGCTGCAAGATTTGCACGTTTGTTACTAACTCTCTGGACCAGACCTTGACAAGACCTCTTAATGGCACCCTCTGAAGTAGCTGCAGTCTTCAATGGAAATTAGAGTCATGGGAGTAAAAGAAGACTGTACAGAATGGTGAGTTTTGCTGCTTTTAGTGATAAGATTTAAACTGATATGTGGTATGGGGGAAAACCATAGTATTCTCTTCATTTTATTCTGTTTCGGCATTTGTAAGGCTCCAGTCACCATGACATCTAGGCATGAAAGATACCTTGTGTCAGCAGGATATGCATCAAAGGAGTCTTTTTCTAATGGATAAACCTGATATCAAAGAACTGAAGAAACTGAACCAAAATTTACAGGTGTCCTTTGCTTTGATCATTAATTAAAATGTGACTTATACTCACCGTGTCCCTATTAGAGGACTTGACACAACAAAGCATCTGAGGTACCCGACTATTTCTTGTAATGCTGTGAAAGACAGGTGTTCATTCCTGGGAAAGCTTTGAAGCTGAAAATAAAATAAAACAAAATTAAAATTAAAGGATATTTCCAGGTACATAGTAATCATCTTAATACTTATATTTGAGGGGGTTTTGTGTGTGCGTTAAATACTGACAGAACTCCTGGCAGGAAAGGAATGCAGACAATAAGGTAAAGTAAAGCCTTGTAAGTCATTTGAGATCAATCGTCAGAGAATGCATCTCAGCCATGTCATTATCAGATTAATAGTTGAGTTCCAATTTAAGCTGGAATTATTTGGATAACAGAAATCAAAAGGAAAGTTTGTGCAAACAATTTGCCTTGAAGCAAAATAAAAGTATTAGAGATAGGAGTTTTTGTGATTTTCACCACACCCCTTGAAATTCCATGCAGACTAGATTGCTTCATAGGCAGACCACGAGAGAGAGTCAACCCCAGCACCCTGGGTTATTCCAGCCTGAAGTGCAATATGGATCAGGCCATCCGATCTACCAGCAGTCAACCCAGACACTGTGGGTTCTAATGGGCTGTGTGGCAGCCACATGTATTTATGGTCCAGAAAAGTTAGCTCAGGTTAGACATTTGAGGATGTCTTCTTACAGCAGGTTGCTTGGCAAGTGAGCTTTCCGGAATCTTTTATCTCTGCTCTGCTTTCCATGGCAAACTTTAAAAACAAGTCTCCCAGCCTTGCCTTTTTCTTTTGCCTCCTACTCACTTTGCTTTCCATCCCTTCATCTTCCTCTCTCATTCATCTGTCATAAGCTCACAACTTAATATTTAAGTTTATTTCTTGTTTGAAATAGCATTGAAGATACCTGGGGTTTAATCAACTTTTAAGGGCAATTTAATATAGACGGTAGAAAATGCCAAAAGAATCCAGCCATCCTACCAAATATTTAGCAACTTCTGAAGCACTAAACACATTTTACCTTCTACTCTTCTGCTGCGACTCCAAGTTTCACTAGCATTTCATAAATGTATTCTACTCTGTGAGTGGTTGCTGTATCATCTGATCTTTGTAAGATGCTTGGGTAAGAGGACCCAACAATGTGCAGGAATTTCATTTGCAAGAGCATTGGCTCTTCATGAGGTGTCACACTGTGCTGTGACCCTGAGGTGGTAGCAGTTCCAGTGAGTGCTGTGTGGCTTCCAGTGCCACAGGTTGGCATCTCGGTGGGGTTCATCCCTACAT
>JAOXNG010000001.1:195697329-195714563 GCA_028566535.1 Scolopax minor | reverse complement strand
AATATAAACAGGAAGAATCATATGTTAATTTGTATATGGATCTTTAGCTGTAAGTCGCATATACGTTTTGGTTTTTTTTAGACATTTATGATTTTGTGGATGTGACTCATGAGAAAATGTGAACATAGTGCCCTATGTCCTTCCTGCCACTCTCCAGTCATCCATGATATTTTATTTATCATTTCTTTTCCCTATTTCTCCATCAATTTCTGGAAAGAACACTTCTTTTTATAACTGTCACAGGATTATACACGAAACGTTTCTGGCATTTCTTTTTTCTGAAGATACATAGGATGAATAGAATGAAGTTTCTTAATTTAACATTACCGCAAGCAACAGATTTTTTGTTTTAGAATTTCCCTGGCATACTCACAATTAAAATTCAGTTTCATCAAAGAGTATAATGAAAAAACTATAGGTAAATAATTTGGCAAATTATTTCTTCTTCACAAACCAGGGCTCAATATCTTTTCAGAAGAATTTTCTTGGCAAGCCTTAGGCAGCTGACTTCAATACAGGAGTAACTGGATGAGTTTCTATTCTTGAATTAGAGACAAACTAGATGATCTAATGTTTTCACTCTAACCTTTGCATCTCTGAGATGGGGATAAGCCATGTGAGTCAGGCTACTTCTAGATAAGTGTTTTTAACCATAATGTTGTGCTTTTTTATTGTGCTAGGTCTTCTCCGAGGAACTCTCCCATTATTACACTGATCTGCAAAGCCAAAATTTTGCTTTATAGATATTCAGTCGAGCTGTGTTGCTAGGAGGGTTACAGCTGAATTTGATAATAGCTGTTATGGACTTCTTTGTTTCCTTTTTAAACTGCATAGCATAATAATTCCTGAAAGCAGTTGAAGATTGTGGTATATAAAGATATGAACATATTTTTGGATTACAACTGTGCTTTTCTAGTTTGAACCTGTCTGTTAAATACTGTAGAGAACATGAAAATGTGATCAACCAGAACCATAAACAAAAATCCCAGCCCAACAACCGCATGGAAAAATAGCCAACCGCAATCTGGATTACCACAACTGTCAACAAGATTTCCATTCAGAAATCCTCTCTTTGGCCTGTCCTCTAATACTATCACTAATGGAAGGAATGCTCTTAAAGAAGGCAAACTCCTTTATATAGTTACTTTTGATCACATACCAAATAGAGTTTCAACCAGAGGAAATGAATAAACATCTGTAGGAATTTGCAAACGATTACAGCATGTTTTTTCTGCCTCTCTCTGTCTATCTCAATGCAAGTGTACGTGGACATGCATAACTTTTTCAGAATTTTTTTTTGCACTCAAATATTATCCAGTGATATTTTGCAGTTGCAGAATTTTTCAAACCATGTTGCAAATATTCTTTAGAGATTCAAAGATGTGCAGCCATGTTGTGTTGTTGCTTTATTATGACTTATCAATTGGGGTGTCAAGTTTTCTTACAGTGTATTTTACAGTTGAAATTGCTGCAGCTGCAACAGTTGCAGGAAAAGGTAACAGGACACATATACGGTTTACTATTGCTCTGCTAGGCATATTTACAGAGGGGATTAGAAAGATCTTTCTCGACACATAGCTTTAAAGATGCTACTTAAAGGAAAGCTCTTGACTTTTAGTTGGTATGCCAAATGACATCTAAATCTCAGTTACTGAGATGCTGGCTTTGATCTTCAAAACTGCAGTTCATGGTACTGAAAAAACAGAGGCAGATTCAGATTCACTATTTCAGTGTTTGACTGGATCTTTTTGATTTAGTGAAGAGCAAGAAACAAAACTATGAAGTTAGGAAAAAAAAAAAGAAATAGCTGTGCATAAAATGTATAAAAACCTGTTCCAAAATTGAGAGTGGTATTGATTATCTAGTTCAAAGCACAGGTGCTTTTATTAATGGCAAGTCATGACAGCTGGAACATACTTCTTTTATTTAGTAGGTGAACTGAATCACTGATTCTCTCATTACACTGGTCTGTCTCTATAAATGTGAAACAATGCTGTTCTGGATAGTACTCTGAGCATGGCCTGCTAAGTCCTGTGTCATCTATCTTTTATAAATGTTTGTACATACAGACCTGCTACAAAATCCGTCGCCTAGGTGCAGCACATTACTTATATTTTTGAAGAAAAATACTGATATGTGGATAAGAAAGTCCATTTCCTGCAACGGAAATATGAGGCTGCATGGCAGTTTTCACTAGCTTTAAACTACTGGCTCTTTCTACAGTGGATTGTTTCAATTCTGGAAATGCAGCTTGAAAAATGGACCAGACTCTACAACTCTACAACTAGCTCTCTCTGTGAGAAGCACACACTTGCATGCTAATAAGCCGGATTAGGGGTATGAATCTGATAAACTTGTTCTCCAGGAATGATTTTAAATGACCCATCCTAACAGTGGCACTAGAAACAGAATTCTCAGCAATGATTTTAAATAATGATCTCCCCTGATGCTCAGTGCCTAGCCTGCCCACAGAAAATCAGTTACTGGGGACTGCTGCAGTTCTCAGTCCACTAAAATTGTGATGAAAGTCTTCCTTCTCTTCAAGGATATCTTTGCCAGGAGCAAATAGCTATGGCAGGCAGATAACAAGAAAACTACCTCCCAAGAGCAAAATGAAGTTTTACTTAATGTGCTCTAGAATAAACTGCATTAAAACATTAGCATGAGCAGATTTCTCCAAACAGTTGTTAAGACATAGACAGAGATACATAGCAGTTGCTTTTGCCACATCACCCCAAAAGCAAAGAAACCCAGAGGAATACCTCTCTCCAGTTCCCTGTCCCCCACAAAATACTGGGTAGGTCACCCGTTTCTAATGCTAGACTGTATCCGGACATTTCAGGTGGTTTTCCTATACAGAAATATGTGCTTTCTCTCAGGAGTTGTGAGTTTTGCTGAACTAATGCCAGAATGAACATTGATACCAGGTGTCTCCTCTGGCAGAATCCAGTATCACACCTACAGATAAAGTGTAAAATTACATGTGTCATGCCCAAGCATCACAAATTATTCTGCCCTTCATCTCAAATAACATGGTAACTCCTACTTTGAGACTTCAGACAATGTAACCTTGGCAAAAGGAAAGCTTTTCATAGCCAAGCATATCAAACCTAATGTATTTTACTGCACCAGAGGGGTTGACTTTTAAAGAAAATGTATTGCCAAATTGAATCTACCTTTGGTGTATAAACCATAACACACTGTCCTGGACAATTACAGTGATAAACAGCATTTCACTAGTTTGGAAGGAACCAAACTGTGTTGTCCTTCTTGCTGCTGGAGACTCAGGTGTGAAAGTGGTGCTAATGCAAGCACTTGCGGGCTCATGATGGGAGAAACAGAGAGCTAGGAATGACAAAGTCATCTCCTCTGAGATTTCTGACTTTTGCTAAAGTGTCTGAGATGTCCATACCTCATACTTATTGCCTGAAGGCTGTTGAGCATTTGAGAGGAGCAGTGGTCATAGTTGGTAGCACCACACAGGCATGGGAAAGGAGGGCGATGACTCTTGGGACCCTGCAGGTCACTGCTACTGCCCCAAAACCACAGGCTCCACCTGGGCAGGCAGAATTTCTCTGGGCATATTCCCAGATTAACTGTTCACATTCAAACAGTAAAAAAAGAAATTTTGTACTTGATCTCCATATCTTACTTTCTCTCATCTCTTAAAACATCTTGAAATTTTAGATCCTCCAAAAGCACAGCTGATCTCCTGATTAACCTCAAACACACAAGGTGACAAACTAGCAAATAAAATTTGGCTGAAAGTAAGACCTGATTAAGCAGATTATAATTTTTTAATCTATGAAACTACCTCTGCTATTGATAGTGAAGTGACTGATCCTGAAGGACTAGACTTGTAAATTGTCTCTAAAAAACATTTCTTTAGACTGCAATATTTCCTCTAAAACATTTCCACGAGGAAGTTCTTAAGTCAGGCAGAGCAATGTCCTTTTTCATGCACAAATGCAGGAGTTTGAACAGAGGAATGGATTTGACCTTAAAATACTGTGGACTGTCAGTAGAGATCAGATGAAAATTTACATATTATTAAGATGAAAAGAGCAATTTCCTGATTTTTTTTTAATCCACTTTCAGCCAATGGCAATAAGGTTATTCAAAACTTTGTACTTCAAATTGGGATAACTGGTGGGATTACAGGCTGACATCTGGGTGTTTTAAATTTATGGACCAAATAGTTATTATGACAACTTCTATCATAACCTCAATTTAATTTTGAATTTATGAGCTTTGTGGATTTTGCTAAAAGAAAGAGGGTAGGAAAAATGTTGGTAAGTCTAAAATAAGTGGCTGCTTAGCATATTATTGCTAATATGGAACCGCCTTGGTTAAGGACATAAATCTTTAAGGACAAAGATAATCATCTTTATAGCTTGCAAATTCCTTATTAGCGTGCAGATAGTGTTACTATAAATTCAAGCTGCATATTATGAGCCACACATTTTTAGCTGTTTGAATTCATTCTCTGAATATTTAGTAAGATGATGAAGGGAGGTGAATGGCATCTCCCCAGCTGGACACAGTTCCAGTTTAAGCAAGACGATAAACTTCTAATATGAAGATGGAACTTATGGATGCTGGCCAGAACAAAATAACATTTCACCAGTGGAATTCCAGTTCAAACTCTATTCTGGAAAGAAATCACCCTAACAAGGCTCCTCTCCCTTTTAGGGGCTTCTGGAAAAAAAAATAATGGAAAAGCCAAGTGTGTGGTCTTTTGAAATTTCAGATTAATTTGTAAAAGAGACAGCTCTTAGGAAAAGAAACAGAAACGAATGCTGCAAGTTGACAAGAAATATTTGCTGTCCATAAGCGCTTATAACAGCACCCGTGGCCCTGCAAATACTTTTTTTTTTTTTCCCCAGTGATATGCTTAAAGGAATGACCACTAGACCCTTGTGCATTTTATGGAAATGGTAATTGATTTCCCAAATTTTTTAAGGCAACAAAGAGAAAGATATCACATACAGGAATAAGAAAATTAATTGTCAGGATACATGGATCTAGATGTTTACTGAAGATCTCTTCAGATTCTTACATAGTCTTTATCCTTGAAATAAATGTTTGACTTATCCCTTGTTTTGTCACTAAATTCATATAAGGGCATACATGTCTTGGGGGGTGCTATTGTAAGTCCTCACAAGCAGCAGATCTAAGCTAAGGTCAAGTGATTTCAGCATGTAAAAAAGAGTTTATTTATCCCTGAAGGTATGACACTAAGGTGGGGCTCCAATAAAAGTATGCATGATCACAGTCCACGCAAATCTATGTAAGTGCTAACATCTCCAAAACACTAGGTGTGAACCTAGATGCAGTAAATCTTTGCAATATGTTCAGCAGTGTACTGTGGATTCATACTGGTTCATTGACCTTGTACACTTATCTAGACAAAAGTTTGAGTTCACTTTAGTTAAAACTATATCCTTCACCAGTACAAAAATATTTGTCATGTGGTTTGCTCTGATAGTGTGTTTGACCTTAAAATCACTGTTAATAGGATGTGAATAATAGCTATGACCCTCACCACCCCTGAAAAAAAAAACACCAAACAATATTGGAGTGTTGTTGTAAGTCTGTACCCTTGGACCTATTCAGAAATCAAACGAACAGTCTCATCTGATGTTGCTGCTGACCCTGTTTTTAGCAGGAAGGTGGACTACTTGACCTCCAGAGATCCCTTCCAACTCAAACTGTTCTGTGATTCTACAGTTCAGGTCATTACTGAAAATCCCCTCTTTCAAGATGGATAATGCAACAGAAACATGTATTAAAGTCCTTGTATATTCTAAGAATCAACCATATGTCACTGGAGACTCAGATCCAGATTCATGCTAGACTCAAGCACCTCAACTTAGTCACACAACTGCCCTGTCACTTTTCCCAGCCAATTGAGCCAGAAGTCTTATAAGTAAAGATTTCTGCATCCGGAAAATGGCTTTCTGCTGACTCTATGGGCAACTTACAGTCCTTGCACTTCTAATTCATGCACCTTAGTTTGCTATCTATAGATAAGTGGGATGAATTTAGGCCCCAGCATGTATTTCTAGTTTGCCTCTAACAGTAGACATTTACCTTCTTTTGATAGTAAGTGACTGTGTTACATACTGAGCCTCCCAGACATGTGAGTCTGATAGAAGAATAAAGCAGAAGCCTAAAGAGTGTTTAGTTCAAAGAAAGCCAGAGGATTTGCAAAACATTGCTGGAAGTGGGATACAGTGTTTTAATTCCAAGAATTACTGGTAATTTGAAAAATTGGCCCCACAGAGATCAGTGGTAAGACTCTGAGATAGCTTTGAGCCACATAAAAGGAGCTGCTTTTCAGAGTGGTTGCTTTGCAAAGGAAATTCAGAATAATCAACAATTTGCATTTGAGATACTACTAATATCAGTGTCATTCTTTGACAGTTTTGCTTTTCAAAGACCTCTAAGTTTGTGCGGTTGATAGCCTTGTTACTGTGCACTACATCTCAGCAGCTGGAACTGCAGGATATGCCCAATGAAAGAGTGAAGGAGATAAAGAGATTTTACAGATGATTTGTTTTCACATGAAGGCAAATACCACATTTTCCTTTTAAAGCAATTGTTATTTTATCCCATAGATGCTGTTATTTACGGTGGCTCAAATAGTTTACATTCAAGACGAAAGCTTAGCAAGATCAACTTGCTTTGGTACAACCCAACAAAACACTTTATAAGAGTTTACCAGTGAAGCTCTTAGGCAGTGATTGCCATGCTAACTGTTTGCTCAAGCAGCAGAAAATATAAAGCCACCATTGCAGCACTCCATTCTGGTATGGAGCTGTGTTTGGTTATTCTTGGTCTAAAAAGACCTTAGCAAGATGCAGAGCTGGCAGTCACCCTGGTTGAATTCACTACTGTGCAAAAAGCACAGTGACTGGAGTCTCCTCATACCCAAAGGCCCATTGGGAAAAATACACTTTGCTAGCTCTCTGCACAGAGGTGAACCACACACTGCATGCTCTAGACAGAAGTATGAAGCAGCCCGTGATGTAACATCTTGGCAAAATTTTCCAAGTATACAAGAAAGTCATGAGAAAAATCAGGCATCCCTTTCATTTATGTAAATGCTTTCATTTTCGTGCAAGTCTGGCAAAAGCCCAAGCATTCTGTATGACAATTCATATTCACTTGCAAAACCTTAATGTTGTTAGCAAGATTGGCATAAATAATTCTAGAGAACAGTTCTTGGAAATGATCATCTATAGTAGTAATGTTTTAAGACTTGTGTGGACACATTCAATTAAAGCTTCATATAGTTTCCATACCAAAGAAATCCACACAAAGCTGAATAAATAATAGTGGAGAATATGTTTCCAGCCTACACTAATATATAGTATATCTCCTTTACACTGCTTTAGAGATGTAAAGAGACCTTAAAAAGGTTTAAATGAACTGTTAATGCAGGACATAAAGGACATCAGCATAAATGAGAATCAACTCTGAATATTACAGAGTTAAACTATTGTCTGGATTACTTGGCTTCAGAAATCTGAAGAAAGATTAGGAATCCAATTCTGACTTTGGAAATTATTAAACCTTCTCCTCTGCTTTGCATTTTATTTCATCTTCACAATCATTAATTGTGATTGCTTTTATGTTCTGTGGCTCAGCTTCAGAGGAAGGGAAGGGAGAATGATGTTATTCCAGGCAATTCAATAGCCTAGTTGTTGGGTACCCCCAGGACCCATGATATGGGTTCAGACTGTGGATTTCAACTCACTTGCTACCTAAAAGAACTTGAACTTACTGACCAAAAGGTGTGTAAATCCATTACCCCATTTTTTGTACTATACTATTCAGATAGCACCATTTAGTGCTATCTGAATGAATCAAGAGCAGACTAATAAATCAGGCTCTTTGGAAGGCTTATGTGGGATTTTCTTGCTCACCTGTGAGATCTCAGAGGGTTAGATGTCTTGCTTTCACCAGTCTTTCCAGGCCAAGGACTTCTGAATATTTATGAGAATTTAGATCCTCTGAGGGGTTCAATGATATTATAACTCAGGCTATAAGAAGGTAGTCTATAGTCATGGAGGAGTACCCACGACAGGACTGAGGTGAGTCAAGGTAGTATCAGGAGTAGGTATTTTAGGCAGGAGTGGAGCAGAAATAGTCAGTTAAGAAAGGCCTCAACAGTTAGTGAAAGCTAATTTAGGAAGTGCCAGTGCACTTAGGCTGAATCTCTCCTCCAAATTCACATGGAGCGTATGAATTGGCTCTTTTCTGGAAAGAGAATTCTCCCTCACCCCTAAAGTTTAGTTAAGACTCTGGACACAAGACTCTGGGTACAATACATGCCTACAGGTTTCAGAAGAAACACCAAATCCTTCAGTCCATCTGGGAATGTATTACTCAGTTACAAATGAACTAAATAGGATCTCTGAGGCTCAGCACTTGATACCTGGGTTCAGAGAGGTTGCCCATATCTACCCATCAGAGAAAACTTCAGGAGGAGGTTTCTGAGTCCTGAGGAAGAAAAAAGGTCTTGAAGACTCAGGATATTTCAAAGATTAAGGGACAACCATCTGAAAAGCCTGTTGAAAGAAAGGCTCTTTCCATTTGGCAAGCACAGAGGCCAATATCTGGATTTCATTAAAAGGCTTGAAGGTTCACTGGACTTTGGGGCACCGTTAGGGAACATATGCAGGGTTCATGGACAAAGCAAAATAAATAGATGCAATGGCACAAATAAATAATGACATTTGACATATTGCCTTTGAATACATAACTCTTGACATAAATCCTTCCAAAATACTGGTTGAGGCAGGAATGGGAACCAATATCAGAGTCTGGGGACTGTGTTGTTCATTTGCCAACATGAAAGAGAAAGGTATGAATGATACAGGCAGAAGCAAGGGGTTGCTATTTATCCTCAGGTAAGAGTTCTGGGATGAAAAAGAATCCATTCCTGGCCTTTGTATCCTTAAATATTCTCTTGTATTGGGTTGTAATATTACATTTCTTGGTCAAGGCTTATTCATAGATGCTCTTGAAAGACTGATATTGGAACAAGCCTTTATTGTTAATACCAAAAAGCATGGAATAATTTGGTTTCAGACTAGCACAGAGAGGGAGCCACATGCCAGTTATACCTCATTCTTGACCATTGCCTCAGGGACATGGTTTGTTTGTTGGTTATATAGAATCTAGCAGCTCATGTGGGTGAGAAGTTCTTGCTGCTTGTTAATGCTCCCTCTCTTGAGGCAAATTGACAGATAGACCTTATCTGGGAAAGCAGGAGGTGGATACCTCCATATGTATATATTTTGTTCTATTTGGGTCATCAATACCGATGCAAAAGACAGTAAGTTTTTTATTTCCTGCAGTCTGGCCTTCCAAAGTGAAGAAAACTTCTCTGTCTTTGTCAGCTTTTTCCAGGAGACCACACTAATGTGTGGTGATGATATTAAAAATTGCACTAACTGTAAGAGCCATACAAATTCTTTTGTGTTTTTCTTTCCCATTTGCATCATTACAGTTACTGCTGCTCTCACTCTTCTACAGTCCCGAAAAATCATGTTAATTCATTTTAGGCACAATTTCATACAATCACTTTATGGCAAACAGTCTGACTTCTCAGTCTAGCTAGGCATCCCAACTAGAGTTTATTCATGGAGAATATGAACTAATAACACCAGATTCACAAAATTTCTGAAATCAAGAGGTGGGAAAGCACTGAAAATCTTGCCATTGGCTGTAAAACTTAGTCTACAGAGGAGAGGTGATTCCTAAGGAGCTAAAATAGCTGCTGGAGAGACTGGCCATGAGTTCAGGTAGCATATTTGGGAAATAGTATTTACTCTTTCTGTGCCTGTGTTGCTAATGGGTCTGTAGGGACTGACTCACTGATTCAGTCTTCTCTACAGACATGGTTAAATATTCAGTGGCATCAGTTATAGAATGTATATATCCTATTCTTAGCAGACCACGGAGAAGCCCCTTGTGATTCTCTCCAACTCACTAAATATCTAACACTGCTCATACGGTGAGTAAGGAGATGCCAGAGGAGCCCCTTCCTACAAACCAGCCAGGAAGGATGTCCTCTGATAATGAGTGCCAGTCTGGATCTTCCAGGGAAGACCTGTAAGTTTATATGAACTCTCATCTAAACCGTCAAGGAAGCCAATAAGCAACAGAAAAACTCTCCTCAGAAACATGAAAGTCAGTCTTCTAAGCTTCGTTTATTATCTTGAGTTGAATGAGTCAGGGTTTATTTGGTTTTGGCGTTTTTTTTTCTTGTTTGTATGGTTGTTGGATTTTTTGCAAGAAGAAAAAGAAAATATGTTTTTTTGGGTGAATCCAAGGGTTTTATTTTTTCCTCTTTAACAACAAAATCAACTTTCTTCCCCAACCAGTTATTTACTCAGGACACTCCTATAATCATGACTTATTCACAACAGACAATTAAAGCAGTTCAGAAACAAAGAAGAGAATATTAAGGAGAAAGTCATCCTTAGTGTAGCTGATGAAACTGAAGTGGTTAATTCACAGCCAAAGCCCGACACAGATCTACAAATCCATGATGACCTAGGAAGCTTGTCAGATTCTACCTAACTAACTGGAGATGGTTGGTGCTGAAAAACTCTCCGAGTTTGGGTCCCTCAGGGAGCCATGGCTGTGAAAATCCTTCAGGAAGAAGAAAGATCTGAAAAACCTCTATTTATAAGAAAGAAAACAGGGAAAAAAACCCCAACAACCCAACATGAAAGAATTCTGTTATAATACAACTGCTATAATCCAGATCCTGCCCATGATCCTTATACAACATACAACAATAACAAAAGACAATGTTGCTCTATTTTTCACTTCTCTTCTAGGTCCCAGAGCGTCACTGTGAATTATTAAAATTATGATGATGTATTTGATTCCAGGAAAGTCTTTGTACTGAATTAAAAATGCTAATTGAAGTTGATACATCTCCTGCTGGATTAATTTTGAATCAGGTACTGTAATATATTGACTTTGTTTCAGTGATCAAAATGTTCTCTAAACTTAAAGTGTTTCCCGGGGAATAATTACAACTTGGAGGAATCAAGAAAATATTGAGGATGTCAAGGATTAAAAGCACTTGATAAAAAACCCCATTTTTGTTATGGTTTATGTGACTTAAAGAACATGCAAAAGTGCTTGCCTAGGTAATTGAGGAACCTTTGAAAAGATTTTAAAAGATCTCATGATTATTAGATATGGATGGCTGGAAGAAAAAAATTCATTTCAAAGAAATTGATGAGGTTGGGAGTGCCTCTTGCCTCGTGTTGCAGAAAGATGGACATTTTTTAATGCTTTTGTGACAGAAAGGAAGAGAAGGATCCAAGTGATAGGGGAGAGAGCAGCACAAAGCACACAGCCATCACTCATCAGCACAGGCTCTCACCGTGTTCCCAGTCCTTCTCTGCCTTCACTGCTCTCACTGGTGCTTTAACAGGGGGCATCTTTAGCAGGGAGAATCTTTGGATTTGAAGAGAAATTTTCTTCTAGTCCTGAGAGAGTGTAATCAAGTCTGTGTTTCTATTTTTGCTGCTTTTTCACAGATTTACTAATGACCTGTTTGTGATGAACCCACTTTTCTTAGAACTGACCCGATCCATTAGCTATTGTTGGCTGGGAGGCTACATCAGTGGTCTGCTGCCTGTGGGGACTCTGCCAAGTACCTCCAAAGATACTGTGGCACCCTTCTTTTCCACCCAAATGCACTAGCTGCCTCTTTTCCCTTATATGCCCACCTGCACTCACAAATTTGGTTTTTCCAATGTTGTGCCAGGGAAGCTAGAAGACAAAGCAAGAAAAGAACTTATTTTAGACTGTGCCGCTATGTATGTGTACTTTCCAAGATTTTGATTTCCTGTGTGAAAATTTAAGATTTTATGACATGTGAGTATAAATATCACTCTCCTTCCTACACACGGACAAAACCAGACTTCATGTCAGAAAGAAAGAGCTTTTAATCTTGTTTGTTTTGGGATGGAGGAGGGCACAGAGGCATGTGAGTTGCTTGCCACGGGGCTGTAAGGAAGAGACTTGCATGAGTCAGAAGGGAAGAGAAGTAGCAATAGCTGAAGGAAAATGGCAGGGTGTGAGGATGGCCCTTTATCCAAAAGGAAGACAGAAGCTAGTGGGGGCCAGCTTGACACCTGGGAGGTGGAGGTATAAGGCTTCTACCATCTCTCTATGGTAAAATGCAATTAAGCTGCAGGGGGACTTATGCCTTTTAAAAACACCTAGGAAAGCTCCATGTTAAGAACTTGCATGGATTAAAACAAAACAAAAAATAATTTAAAAAAAAGAGTAGCATTAGTATTGGGTGTCAGTCCAGGTTAATCTGCTGATAACCAGCAGCAAAATCACAACTATGGGCCCATCAGGTTTCTCTAACCATTTACTGTTGATGTGGGATTGCTATTGAGAATGCACTCTCTCTTGCTTTTGCCAGTGGATTCTTCAACAGCACATTTAACCTGATGGGATTTTCATGACTCTCTCTGGGAGTAATTTCACAACACACTCATGACAAGTTGGCAATATATTTAATTGCGGTGTGTGAGAGATGCTTGCATTTGACCACAAACCCATCTCATATACTGTAGCTTATTGGCTGGCCAACAGATGGTAGCAATTTTTGGCTACTATGGACCTGGGCTGTGTCCAAACTGGTCAGAAAAGAAAGAGTCCATACCCTACAACTAACTCTCAAAGTCCTTCAGCCTCATCGTTTTTGAAATAAAAAACAATGAGTGAAGTGGTAATGGATCATGATCATTTTAATACCTATTAAATTTAAATTATGTGTCAGTTTCAGAAATATGCTTACCTGCAACTAGGTAATCAGGTATTATTTAAGATGCTTTAGAAAATACAAAAAATACATGAAAAACCTCAAAACTTATGGGAAGCATTGGATACTAACTTGATTTCCCACTTTACATTAAAATAATCTAGTTCACAGACAGGCAAACCAACTGATAATTAACAAACTTGAACAAAATGTCCCTATTCGTAAATCAACATTATTCAACACAAATATTAATTGCAAATTTATCCTTTTTTCCATTAATGAATATATTTTTTATGCATAAATATTCATTGAATAGTTTATGAAAACAGATTTTAGTCTGTGGGTTGCTTGTAAGATTGTTATTGTATCTGTATCTGTATCTTTACTTGTGCATCACAATTAGTCAATAATTCACACAGGTATAATTTCTTCTCCCCTGAAATTATATCGCCTCTTTAAAAAACAGAATAGTATGGAAAAAACTATAGGAATAATTGCAGTGTTGGCATCAGTTACAGGAACAAATCACATGCACTAAAATTTGAGGAAAGTATGAAGATTTGTGATTATCATGACAAATACCCACAGCTGTGTGAGGATTTATAAGCATGACATATTATAAAAGCGCAAATAGCAGGAAACTCTACTTACTTCTTTTATTCACAAAAGTATTCTTGAATCACAGCATTATTATAAGTGCCTTTTCTCACAATGATACAATTTCCTGTTTGTATCTCTGAGCAAATGAACAGCATTAATTGTAACTATTTGTCAGCTTCCAAAAATAGTTAGACAAGATAATATCCAAGCTTTATATTCACTTGAGTATCTATTCTGTCTGCATTCCCTGTCCTTTCCCTGTCCTTCTTTCAGAGCATCTCTTTTTCTGAGGAAAATGAGACAAGCTGCTCTTTCCATTTTTATTGCTGAGAGCCATTCCACCATCAACAACTCTGCACCTTTTAACCCTCATGATGTGATGTTGATGGAGCTGCCACTTAAAAACAAATTCTGTTTGGCCATTGGGGAGCTTCCTATGGTGATGGAGATGACAGAGCCTTTTGCAGGAGGCTGCTTTTGAATCTGCTGTTGAGGGGAAGCCCTTGTTGTCTGGTATCTAACAGCATTTGAGTTCAAATGTGAAATCCCTGGGCTCATTCTGGATTCCTCGTGTGTAGGAGGCAGAACCGCTAGAGTGCTTGGGAGGGAGCAAAATTGAGGGAAGGAAACTCTCACTTGGCATAAAGCCTTGTTTACCCAGTCTTGTGGAAAAAACAAGCAAACAAAAAACACTGTCCAAAACAAGCCCCACTGTGTAACCCACTTTTTGCACTCAGAGTTCAGAATTTCTGTTGGCTTTGAGTTCAGCAATTTGAAGAAACAAATTATAGGAATGCCCTTGGATAGTGAATCTTTAATACACTAATTATTTTTATTGAACTTACTATGATATGGGGCTTAACACTTCTTTTTAACGATCTTTCTTTTCTAGCACAATGGCCTTCTGAACAGGTGGAGGGGATTTTATCCAGCACATCTTTGGTTAGTAGCCAGCACATTCTTACTCTTCCAGACGTGAAAATATTTACATACTAGTACTAGGAAATAACATCTTTCACTTTTAAAAAAAATTGTAAAATGTCATACTAACAGCTTATCATGTACTCCTTTCCAGCAAAAATCAGTACAGAAAAACCAACCTCCACCTTGCATTCACTGCCCCTAGCTAACAGCAATATTTTAATGTTAACTCTTTGTCACTGGGAGTCAATTTTTCCCAGCACAGCACCTAAGTGCAAAATGCATTAGCACAAATGTCTGAACTCCAAACCCATCTGGCACTAGAAGCTATAAAATATTGCCATATTTGTCTACAGTAGATTTTAACAGACTTTCTGGACAATATCATTTAAAAAACATTGTTGTGCAATGGAATTAATTAATACAAGTAACATGTACAACATAAATTTTTATTGTTTCTTATGTGCCATAAAATTTCCAAGACAGAAGCACCTGGTAAAACCATACCGTCTGACTGGGCATGGCAAGGCCTAGATGGGAGCAGATGGAAAGTCTGAGGATGAAATAAGAACAGATGGGAAGTCTGAAGGTGAAATTTGAACTTAGGTATTTCAAAGTTCACATGGCTGGAACATAACGTCCCATTAAATGTGCTCCGATAAAGAGTTAAACTGATGGGCTCTGCTGTGCCCTCCCTCTTTTTGGATTTCCAGTGTCACTTAGCTGTCAACAATGTTTGTGGCAGTAGTTAAAAAAGCACTTTCCTTACCTCTGCCTGCTCATTTCAAACCCGAGTTTTCACTATCCGTTCTGTACCTGGGATTTTATGAAGGCGTGAGTGCTATAAACATGGAAAAGCTTTTTCAGTTTCATACAGAGCTGATGGCTCTCCCCTGTAATTTCCCTCCTCTTCGTTTAGACAATTGGGCAGCCACAGAAAGCCCTGCTGGCAGGGAGGCAGCAACGTGCAGCCAATGCCAACTCGTGGACAAACCCGTGGGATTGCAGAAGACTGCACTGAGCCTCACTGACGGCTGGTGTCAAGAACAAAAAGCCCAGCTCTTGCTAGCATAACTTCATGCAGCATGCAGTTGGCTTGTTTTAGTATGTACAGCTTCTTGGGAAAACTTTCCTTCCTACCATTTCTCCAGCAGAACAGGTCTATTGCATTTCTAACAGAGAAATGTTGTCCAAAAACTTAGGAACAAATATGACTGCTACCGATGCATTAGAAGCAAAGCCACAAAGCAGAAAAAACTTCTCTGGACCTGTTCCCTGATGCTTGCTGGAGCATTTTACTGCCTTGTTGGGAATTTGGTGAAATATTTTTGTTTAGAGTGAATTTGTCTTAGTTCAGTGGGGTATTATGAAGACTGAATTTGCATGTAGGACCTTGCATGAAGTATTAGCAAATGTGGTCAACTGATAAAAAAAGGCCAAATATTACTACTAAACCAAGATGCTTTGTATGAAATTGTTACTTTTAAAACCTGTTAAGATCTAACACGTGACTACCAGCAGAGATTGGTTTTTCCATTTCCCACATACATATAGAGTTCCCGGCTTATAGCCCATCATTGGTTGTGCAATCATAGAGTCATAGAATCATGCGGGCCGGAAGGGACCTTCAGAGGTCATCTAGTCCAACCCCCCTGCAGTCAGCAGGGACACCCTCAACTAGACAATGCAAATAATGCATCTGGCTCTGGCTATTTAGATTTAAAGGCCAAGGCAGAGAAATACTTTTAAAGTTTAAATAGATGGCTTTTTTTCAGATGTTGATACAGGTAAGACAATTTGCCCACTGGTTCTAAAATATTTCTGTAATCTTTTTAATTATTGCCATATCTGCTCCAGGATTTTATGATCATATGGGAAGTGCCCAGAAAGGAGTCCTGTTTACAGTTCAGCAAGTTCTCAGGTCACTTATCTGATGCATGTGGCCTACAGGATATTTGGGAATGGCTGGCTGTCCCAAGCCAGGCCAGGCACCTAAGTTGAATTTGTGGTGGACTTCCAAAGCCTAGGAATGAGGTCTTACTTCAGTCCAACAAAGCTCTAGGCCACCATTATCAAATCTGTCACTCCATTGCCATGCCATGTCACCTGTGTTTCATGGAAGGATTGGCATATTCTTAAATTCTGGAAAGCTCTTGACTATTGGTCTGAAAAATGACAGGCTCACACGTGTCTCTACTGTACTTGAGGAAATGCATTTCCTGTGATTAATGGTCTCTCTGCTGTGCACAATGCCTTTTAAGATTTTTTTTTCCCCGCTGTAAGCCAAACCAAAGAGTGTTTCCAGTTTCTCAGGCTCTATTTACCTTGTCTCTCATTAGCGGAGGCTCTCTGCCTCGCTTTCTGATGATTGTGCACATACTTAAACCCTTCTGACTGTTTTCAGCTGCTACTGCTGTGTTCCAGAAATCTGACAGAGGGGAATGCATCACCTCGCCCCCGGCGTGCAGCAGGCGCTTCCCTTGGACTTCTGCCCATTGCGTGTGCAGCCCAGTGGCGAACCAGGTAGAGCTGTGACCCCGAAGGTTTTGTAGGGACTCATGGAGCTTGACACATGTCCCCTGCTTCCTGCCATGATGCCGGCAGCTGCTTCAGAGTTTCTAAAGCTACAGGAGCCTGGCAGGAGCCCGGCACAAGAGGGAAGGCAATTTGCTGTGGACTGGGGTGGGCAATCAGGCAACAGGCTGGGCGGCCGCTGTAGCTGTTTAACTGTGCAACCAGACCACCGCAGAACAATGTGCTGTAACTCCTTGCCTAATTCTCAACTGCTCAGAACTATCCAGTCTTCAAGGTTGTGATCTTGGCAGAGGATGGTAACAAAGGCTTACGCTATCTACGATGTCTTAGTGACCTTGTATTAATTCTGAAGGGAGCTTCAGAA
>JAOXNG010000001.1:195632546-195645128 GCA_028566535.1 Scolopax minor | reverse complement strand
GGGGTCGGGATGGGAGGGGAACGGTGGATGTGCTAATCAACAGCTATCTATAACAAGGGATGATGAAGGAGAATACTCGTCCCTTTTTATTTAATATTTTCTAATTTTTCTCAGCACTTAGAGGTCCTTACTCAGAATTTTAGGTCCATGTAAAAAAAGTATTTTATAAATATCTACTAAGGCAGAGAGGAAACAACCATGCTCTTGTCAATAAACTTGTGGAACTCCTAACGTGGTTAACAAGCATGATCCTCAACTGTGTCATATATTTTCCTCATAAACTTATTAACTTAAAAGTTTGTTAGGAAGTTATGTCTGCTAACCCCAATGGATCTCTGTAAGCTGATGGTTGATTACCTTGATTACCATGAATTTTCCATGCCAGTAATGAAAATAGCCTCACAGTAATTCAGAAGAACCAGAAACACAAATTTTACTTTTCCCTACTCATTTAATGCAATGGACATTTTGAGCTGCTGTGTATCTTGTCTGTTCTGTTTGGTGACCCCCCCCAATAGGTTAGGCTACTTTAAATTGTCTTTTTGTTCTTTGAGATCATTCACTTCAAATATTTGTAGATTTTATTTCACTTCCAACCCACCATTCAGCCAAGCTATCTACTTGTTTCCTCATAAGTGAATTCCTCTGGCCCAGAAGTTTATTACTTTGCTTTCTGCCCACCAGCTCCTTTGCTTTCTTTTCTGCTTCATCAAGAAGCAAAATTATGAAGGAGCTAGGAAAGAATGGCTGGGACAAGCTGGGGGCTCTTCTTGTCTCTTCTGGATCTGTGCCAGGCTCAGGTGTTGAGCTCAGATGTTGTGGATAAGCCATTTTTGGTTTAGTGACCGTAATAAAGAAATGAAAAATGGTCAGCTCGAACCAAGATTTTTGAATTTTCTTTGCTGCCAAAAATTCCCCTTTTCAGAACAGTTTCAGGAATGAGTGTATTGATTTCTGAATTTTTAGTACTTTTATGTTTCCATAACTACAGATAATATGAAGGATACTAACAGCAAACTTCACAAAGAGACAGGTTGACTTGCTTTGCTGCTGTATGTAAAGTGTTTGGAGTTTCTACAGCCGGGGCAGTGGAGCTGTGCTCAGGTGGGCAATGGTAGGTCTCCTGGGGTGGAGTATTACCATGCTCTTTTACAGACCACACTTTAGACCACTATATATTTCATAGTTCTGATAAGTCATCCAAGAGAACACAGCTTCAGAATATAGTGCAAGCTGTAACTTTATTGTCAAACTTAGAAGAATGTTTGTATTGTTGCACAGCAAACATGTATTTTACCTAACCTTTAATCCCATTCTACTGGATATAATGTCAGATAACTGTACTACTCCAGAATATTGAATCTGGAAAACATTCAGTGTAAAAACTACTTTGAGCACAGTAAATCTTCCAATTCTGCATCATTTCAGTTTACTTTGGGAAACCTGTCCACTTTGCTGACTTTCCTGGTGGAGCTATGAAAAGGGATTTCATAGAAAATCAAGAAGTGATTTGTTTCTATTTAATAAAAAGAAAGTTGTGGCCTAAAATGTTTAAAGGGAATATTTTATTTCTCTGCCTTTTCTCATAATTTATATTATATAACTCTGGATTCCCTAGACTTGAACACCTAATTCTTCTAGGCAAATTTTTTTTTTATTCTACTTCTACCCTTAGTATCCAAGTTCCTTAAATTTCCCAATTCATCCCATTCAAGCCTAAGATTTAGGAACTTCATTATACTTTCTTGTTTGGAACTGAAACTAATCAGGTCTTATGTGGATTCAAAAACCTGTACAGAGATCAAAACAGGAGTGTGGTTTTTCTGAACCTCAAAAATTTAGTATGCAATTCTATGAGATCACTGCCATCTTACTGTAGCTAAGCGAGAAAGTTTAAAAGGTCTTAGGATGTCTGTATCTGCTTTGATACTTTTGGAATTAAAAACAGTTACATTGTGGGCATGTTAAAATGACATTTTTTTTTCCAGGAAAGAAGGAACTGTGAACCTTTCTGTATCTCAACAGCATAGTATCTAGTGCAGTAGCAAATATACCACAAACTACAGGACTTTGCTACAGCATCTGGGACCCAAAGACTATGGATGGCTCTGGGTAAGGAATGAGGCAGTTGGAAAGGTCTTCTGCATTACATTGGGCTACTGAAGGTTGGGTGGATTCTTTAATTTTTTAAGGTGCTTGTCTGAAGTATGTTTCTGATTCATTATGATAGGAACATTCATAATGAAGAAAGGGAAAAAGTATAAACTAAAAAAGAAGAGTTTTAGAAAAGAAAGGAAGAAAAAGAACACAGGAGAATCTATGCATAGCAGGTTTCAGGGATAGAAATTTTTCTAAACAGAAAAAAAGTAGCATCTTTTAAACCCTTTTAAAAAAGAGAAAAAACCCATAATAATTAAATGTATTGATAGATAAAAATGTCAAAAATGTTAGTAAAAAGGCAGAAAAAAATAAGTATTTCTGTTCTGTATTGGATAAAACAGGAGACATTCACATCATATGTGAATGATAATTTTTTTGCTCTAATGACTGAAGAAAATGTTAAACTACAGAATTTCATATACAGAATGTATATGAAATTATACGTTTAAAAATATCTGTTGAAAGAGAGTTGTCTGAACTATTACTCTGACTTTTTATAAGTTTTGTAACAATAGGAAAGTTTCAGATGGATGGATGAAAATTTATTATTGTATCATGTCTTTCTAGGTGTACTGGCCTGACACTGATCCCGAGAATAAGTAGAATGGGACTGCAGGAAGGAAGACCTGCATATGTGTCAGTCACAAGGAGTTTATGGACACCTGGTCAAACATCAGGGCTATTATAAGACAAATTAATTCTACAAAGAATTTGACTTGATGTCACACAGTATTTTGATGGAAAAAAACCAAGAATAAGATCAAACAGTTCATTAAGTTAACAGGTAGGTTTTAAAGTGTAATTGGAAACAGGTAAATCATCATTAGTGTATGTGTTTATCTCTGCAGAGCCCTGTAGAGATAAGTCCTTGGCTGCCTTTCATTTCAAACTCTTACTTGTAGCTTGAATGAAGATCTAAAACTACTCGTAAAAAAACAGATGGAAAGCATATAAAGACCAGGGTAGAGCTAAATAATGGTGGTGAGATATCACTGGGGATAGGATTTGTCTTATGCCCCATCATTAGCAGCCATAACATCAGGTGTGTAATCTATGATGTTTGTACACTCCTGTAGAGTCAAAGGAGAGTTATTGGCACCTCCAGGGGACAATCCATCCTATGTAATTATCTAAAACAGATGTGAGGAAGTGTCCTCTGGAAGTAGCTATGACTTCCAACAGCTCAAAAGGAACCTATGAGTCTAGCATAAACAAAAGGCCAGACTTTGGGGTGGTTGAAGTTAGGTGAGATGGATCTTACCCTGATACAGGCTTATCTGTATCACTTACTAAATCAAATACAAGTAAATAATATGGCCTTTAACATGACCAGCTGTAATGTTACGTATTTAAAACATAGAATAACCCCTTAGAAGCCCTTATAGAAGAGAAGCAACTGTGTTTTATAAAGAAGAGACTGAAGGACTTGAAGGTCATGGTCATCTAAATAAATGAAAATATGGACAAACCAGCTATGTGCTAATGTGTATCATCAGAAGAAGACTCAGGAAGGGACAACATTTTTACTTCTACAGCTAGCTCTGATGTGATGGTGTTGTGATGTAGAGCCAGTTCTGGTGTCTACTCTTCAAGAAGTATGTTGAAAACTTGGAGAGGCAAAAGTCACAAGAAGGATTAGAGGATTATAGAACAATTCAAGAAGTGCAATCTATTCAACTTACTGGATATAGCCTATCATCATGGCTTGCTCATAATCTTTTACATACCTAGATTGTGAAAACAGATCTGATTATAACAATTCAGTGCAACATTCATACAGTATGAATAAGGCCATAAAAAGTGAAGCAAACCAAACTCAGTTTAGTCTTTAGGTTCATATCATTACCAGTGAAATGAATTAATGTTTAGAGGAGTTTGGCAGGTTTCGTGATGAATTCTCCAGTGTAGGAAACATTGTTTTAGGTCAAGGCTAGAGAAATATATGCTTGATTTGATGTAGAAATTATGTTTATGCAATCATGCTAATTGTGTTTGTCTCTTTGCTGGGGTGCCCTCTGCTCAGTTTTGAACCTATTGGCTAATTTCTGACCATTTGACAGGAAGGCAGCATTCTCACGGAAAACATTTGAATGATGTTAAAAGAAGGCAGCCTGAAAAAGATGTGCCATGATATGGCAGCGTATGTCCACATATTTTTACCTCCAAAGAATCCCCATGGTTGTTAATTTCTCTCATTGCTAAAACTGTGACTGCTAAGTCTGGACTAAATGCATTTATTTTCGGTTTCCAACATTTGATTCTTACTGTGATTATCACTCTAAATGGAGTGTATTCTGAAGAGAGAAACTCTCATCAGAGTTCAAATGTGTTAAAGATACCTAACTAATCTGTCAGTCAGCCAGGAGTAACAGGAAACCTGTTTCGTCCATTCTGTTACTCATGGAATGACCTCTTTGAAAGAACAGATTCTAACCCCACTGCAACTATTGAAGTTAGTTTTAGAAATGGGAAGACATATGGCATCTGTTAAGGAGAAAATCAGGCTACATGACCACAGAGGTACTTTGTGGCCATAATATCTCCAAGTAATAAGCAAACATGGGTTTTCCTGTTTATTCATGAGTAAAAGTACATATTATTCTGCTTGGCAGAGTGACTTCAGTACTTTATAAGGCTTAGGCCTTCAGTGATCAAGATATTAGATGCTAAGCTCCAGAGCAGCTTGTTGGATAAAGTGGTCTGTGATTGCTTAGCCTTTTAAAATTATTATTATGATTGGTGGTCTGCTCCAATTCACCCATTATCAGACCAAGAAGTGACAAGGACTGAAGTTTTTTCCTTATTTGTCAATATGCATCAGTGAACTGTGGGGATGCTTTTTGTTTGTGAAAGAGAAGAATGTAAGGGGATAAGGCATTACTGTCTGAGGTCACCAGACAATTATGGCTTGTTAAGCCTGGTGGATATCTGTTTTATCCTCTAAGGGTGTGATGAAAAATTAAACTCTTTGCAACATTAATAGATTTTAGTAGGTCATTTCCTGGGTAAGGAATGGACATAAGACTGCAAATTTCATCAGAGTTGGGAATAATTTCTTATGCCCTCAATGTTCAGTCTAGTAACTACCTGTGTCAACTCATCATTGCTATGTGGGAATGGATGCCAAAATATTCTTCAAATTTGCCTATGAGCATATGAAAATTGTCAAGAGCCTGCTAGGCTGGGCAAGAAATCCTTTTGGAAAGGGTTTTCTCTATGAGCTCTCTGGGCAATGCAGCAAAGGTTAATCAACGCTTGGTTGCTTTAGTTCTTCTCCTGATGGATTACATGGACAGTCAGAGATTCAGCTAAGAAAAATACATGCCAAAAAGAAGTGAAAAAATTAAAGAGACAGGAAGGGCATAGGGATTGTAAGAAGCTTGTGAAGAAGCCAGGCAAAAAAGTAATGTATATGTAGGGACTGTGGCTAGAAAAAAGATGGCATAATTGGGAACCTCCTTTCTTCTTGCCAATTCCTAGCTGCTGTCACAGCACTTTTGTGCTACTGACAGGAGGGATAAGTTAAAGCAAACAACTTATGTTGGAAGATCAGATCAGCACGTCACTAGTTTGGGAGTGGCACATTGCAAATTTGGCCTGAAACTCCCTTTTCACATGTTTTCTATGTTGTGTAATATGCTTTGTAGTCCTAGCCAAAGATCTAGGGTTCTATGTGTATACCATCAAGAAACCATACTGATTTATATCAGGGATACATGAATGCAGACATATTTTATATATACATGTATCTTTCCTATAAATGAGTCCATCACACACTTCCTTTTAGGTGAACATTGTTCTCAGAGAGGCACAATTACACAGTGTACCCCTAATCTGATGCATATTTGTTGCACATTTGCTAGTAAATTTTGAAAACCGTATTTGAAAACCATAGTGTAAAACCAACAAGATTCTTGATCAGAGTTAAGATTTTGGTAGTGAAATCACAGATGAGACAGAGTAAGTACGGGACAATGGCATTCAGCAGATCTTCTCTGCTTTTATTTATATTGAAATAACTTCAAGACCAGGTGTGCTCTTTGTTTTTGGCATGAGTGGGGGGATATTTCTGTTTTTTTGATGTTGACCTTTTACTCTACTGCACAAATAACCTCCCTTTCCTTATTTTCTAGGTAGCTGAGACAGTTGTACATACTACGATGGTAAATAAGAAAACACCTTGAAGACCAGAAGCTGCTGAGGAAAGATTCTCCAAGAAATATTTCTCATCACTGCAGTGTCCATCAGCTACAAAATTACTATAAAGTTATCTCTAATTTGACTTCCTCTACATAAACAAGCCATGCTAGTCTTTGAATATCCCAAGTAGATCTTGAATACATTCAACTCACAATAACTCAGCTGAAAATATTAGGTTAATTAATCTTATTTAAAAATCAGTGAAACAGAAGTTAATTAAAATGTAAACAATGGGCTGCATTGTTACTGACGACGTCAGAAAAAAGAATCTTTGAAATTCTTTGTGTAATGGATTTTACCTGACTGCCCTCAGAGGAGAGAGCGGTTTTGCAACAGATCACGTTACTGAACTAACCTTTCTTTCACTTTTAAATGAAATATATTCCTTGCTTCTCCCAGTGCAGTGCAGCTGCACAAACTGGAGCCAGTCAAAGGCTGTCAGAGCCCTGTTTACTAGGGAGGTACCAGCTACTGGGAGGCTGCTAGACATGAAACACTGCGAGGACGGCTGGAATCCCTGAAGCAACCAAAATGCAGAGTGTCTGAGAGCACCAGGAAGAGAGAAACAGATGACCTGGAAAGTCAGAAGGCATAAAAAAATGTCAGTCAGTGGGAAATGATCAACACCCCAGCCAGTTTATGCCAAGGACAGAGGGTTCTCTCATGCATTCTTGTGCAGTTCTGGCTGTCAGCTGAAACATGCCAAGCAACAGGAGGAATCCTATGTAGAACTAACTAAACTGAATAAAAAGATTCAGGGGGTTAGGATTGGGACCCCATTAAAGGATTGGCGTAGGGGCTGGAGAAAAAGCCACAGCATTTTCCTTGGTTTGTGTTTTTCAGGGTTAATCTTGCTATTCCTGCTCTTAAGCTAAAACAAGAGAAAAAATAAAAAAGAAAAAAAAAGGAAAAAAAAAGAAAAAATGTGCCAAATAGGTGGGGCAAAAAAATTCTGGAATTTATAAGCCTGAGGGAGAGAAAAGAACCTTGCCAAGCTATCTTCCTGCCTCACCAATGAATTCGTTAGTAAATATGTCTTCTAATTCAGTATAAGCTCAAAATATCTGTGAAGGCAACAAACATTAAATTTAAACAAAAAGCCCTACAGTAGTAAAAATAACATATGACCAGTCATGAGGATAACAATGGATTTTATGTTTGGCTCCTTCCTTTGTGGTAGCTAGTAAGCCAACATAGATTAGCAGGGTATGTTAAACACATTACCTGAAATGGTCTTCTGGCCCACATCAAAAGCCGTGAGGGAAAAACTGCAAGTGACTGTTGTTGTTGTTCTTCGCACAGAAAAGTGGGGTTTTCAGTAAAGACATAAATGGATTCACGGAACAGTTCTATTCCCCAGTGTTTCACTAATGATGATGTTTTGAAACTGCAAGTAAGAAATCAGCCTTAGGGACTTTCTGCAGCAAAAACATGTCATTATATGCAAGAAAGAGTATGTTCTCACAGACTATTTTTTGTCTGCTACACATGCTGACATCACTTGTTTGTTTACATTCTGTTGTTTCAAGGTACAATGCATAAATAAATTATAACAATAAACAATTATTCTCATCAAAGCATCGCTATCACTTCTTATATTAATCTGCTGCACAGGAATGAAAGCAGAGTGGAGAAATTCAGTGACTTCTTGAACTAAACTCTAGTCCCTGGGATAGATTTCCTGTCTGTGTGGTTGCAAATGACATTTTCATATCAGCATAACCTGTCACAGTCAACATGGCATTACTGACCCAACTGTAATTGAGAGAGGGAGACAACAGGCCTGAAAGCCCATTCACTCCTAGACCCTGAGTGACTATAGCAAGCAGAGCATTTGTGTAAGTAAATACAAAGCCACAGTCAACTTCCTGCCAATTCTGTGAAACCTAAGTAACAATTCAGCCCAGTCACACTTGTACCCCTCCTGTTTGCATTCCTGAAGAAATTGCTGTGACCAGTTTTTGTTAGCACACATGTCTCAAGAAGAGATTTCATTTGGAACTGAAGGTAAGTGAACTAGACTTCTCATCAAGATGGTTCTGGCCTTAGTGTTCCTTGCTGACCTCCAGCCATCATTTGGGACATCAGTGGTGCTAAGACTGTTAGAAAGAGAGCAGGGGAAAGCTCAGCCTGACCGCCCATAGCTAAGTGACCATGCAATGGAAACCACAGTGACGAGAAAAGATGGGTAGGCTTTTCAAAGAGGATTCACGAGGTAATAGAAACACATTTTATCACTGCATAATGTGGTGCAAGGAATGTATAGCGTGGGCATGTACTAAGAGGAAATATTCAGCCTGCCTGAAGGATCAACTTTACACCTTTACAGAAAGAAATGTTTTTCTGGATGTCCACTGGCAATCCCAAAGATGTAGTGCCAAAGGTGAATCATCAAATCTTTCCTATTTTGAGTAAGAAGTGTCTTCTTTGCAAGACAGAATATATGATGCATTCTTTCCTGAAAAGAAGAATAGATTTAGTTTAAATGGACCATCTGCAGATGTGGAAGAACCATGTGAAGAACTAGAGTATTTTGGAACTCCTCCTTGATCACCTAAAGACTGACCTCTTTTGCAAAGAATGTAGGTGAAGGAAGAAGAGTGCATGTTTGAGATTTAAATGCATGAAGCCTAAAGGTTTCCCAAAGCAAATTATATATAGAAGAACTTTTTCCCACCCATTGTGGTGATGAAAAAAAAAATCTTGTGTATGTTATAACCTAGAAGAGATTTTTTTGTATGGCCAGGCTAAGCCCTGAGAAAACAATAAGGCAAAACATGGTTTATACTGACTGGTCTTCTAGCCTAGGTGGCAGAATAATTCTCTTTAACTGAATTCAACAAGGTTTCCCTTCATCTGAGATCTCCAGAAATTCCAGTAATGATAGCAGTCATGTGTGAACCCTTCTGCTAAAAGTTATAGTTTAACCCTAGTTCTGCTGATTACAGCAAGACAAGTATGTTAAACAATGTATATACCTATATTGTATAGAGGCATAATGTGTACTGTTCAATATCATTTTTGACATGTATAATGTGGATGATGGGACAAAATGTGCTTTCAAGAAGTTCACAGATTGTACCAAACTGAGGAGAATGGTAGATATGCTAGAGAGCAGGCTGTTGTTCAGAGGGACATCTTGACATGTTGGAGAAATGGATTCACAGGAACATCATGAGTTAAACAAAAGAAAATGCTAAACCTTGCATCTGGGAAGGAATAAGCCCATGCAACAGTTCAGGCTGGGAACCAACTGGCTAGCTTTGCAGAAAAGTACCTGGGACTCCTGGTGAACAAGAATTTGAACCAGCAAGTGTGCCCTTGGAGCACAGTAGGCCAACAACATCCTGGGCAGCAAAAGTAAGACTGTGGCCAGCAGACTGAGGAAAGACATTGTTCTGCTCTATTTGGCTCTTTTGAGACCCCATCTGGAGTGTTTTGTCTGAGTTCTCTATGACAAGAAAGACTCCAGTAAATTGGAGTGATTCCATTGAATGCCACCAAGGTTGGAGAGGGATAGAGAAAGGATGTACAGGTTGTCGCTGAGGGAAAAGATCTTGTTCAGCCTTCAGAAGAGAAGGCAAAAGGGAGACCTCACTGCTGCCTTCAACTACTTCATGTAGATATGTAGCCAGGCTCTTCTTGGAGGTGCAGAGTGAGAGGACAAGGCACAACAGACATGAGTTGCAATACAAGGAAACTCCTGTTGGATATCAGGAAAATAATATTGCCATGAGGGTGTTTACAGAGGTTGCTCAGAGAGGCTGTGAACCCTTTGTCTTTTAAAGTGTTCAGGGCTCAAATGGACACAAACCTAAGAAATTTGATTTACTTGATCCTACTTAGAGAAAGGAGATGGATTAGATCTGGATGGATTCTGGAGGTCTCTTCCAATCTAAACTGTTTTGTTGATGTGTGACTCTGTGATTGTGCAGTGTTACGCAGGTCAGTTAGTGTTAGAATTAGCTAACAGTTAGCTGTCAGTTAGCTTTAGAATTAGAAAGCAAAAGTCACTTGTTGATCTCAGTAAGTGATGTAAACAGAAACTGTTTCACTTCTGAGAGAACTCTTGTGATTAACTACTCTGTCTTAAAGAACTAAATTAATATTTGGTAAAGAGAAGCACAGCACAGCTCTCTTACAGGAGTTAGCTGATCACTGCAAAACAAGATCATCTAACTCTTAACTATAAATTTGTTTATCCAAAGCAATTTGTTTCCCTTCTCAATTCTGCAGGTATGTATTTAGCAAACTTCACTTCCACTGAATACAGCTCACTATTTGTGATAGCAAATTGAAAAATATTTGAAAGTACAGGTGCTTTAGGAAAGGACTTGCCCTTTTTACTTGGACACAGAGCTTAACACAACAGGGTTCAGGATGTGAGCAGTATCTCTGCTGTGATCCAAGTGGTAAACTGATTAAACAGAGAAAAGAGAAGTGAATGGAAAGGATTAGAAAATACTAGCAAGCTGTGTTCAGACATAGAATTTTGTATTCTTTTTAAAACATGAAGGGAAAGATGTATCAGGAAACATTATAAGTCTTAGACATTGAATATAGTTTTTATCACTTTCTTAAAATGCACTGGTCAGAAGAGCAGACAAAGATGGGAGCAAAGACCCGACAGATGGATGGATAGACAGCGCGATGACATAAGCCCTGTTTTCCGAGCGGGCTGAGATGACATATCTGGTTCAGTAATTCAGTGTTGAGACTAATAGATTTTTTTTTCCAAACAGGTTCAATGCAGGTTGCATTGATTTCACTGTTCAGAGCTCCCTTGGGATTGTTCATCTTGCCCCATTCATTGCTTAATGCTTTATTGAAGTGTAAATATACACATATTAGGAGGCATCCTCCACAGGCTTGGGACTGGGGACAGCTGTGATTTAGTCTGGCCTGATGACATTAATTTCCTCTCTCCTTGAGCTGTCTCGCTTAGAAGCATATCATTTTGTTAGCATGTGTTTGGGAAAGAGGAAACTCTAGCTCTGCCATCCTTGAGCAATCTGTACTTTATATCCGTATTAGCAAGTCTAAGTGCACAAACAATATTCCCCCTGCTGAACCACGGGGATTAGCCTATTCTTTCAGAGACTGTTTTATTCATTAGTTTACTTTTACTGATGTCAAACACAGCCAACTTGCAAATGAACTACAAACCTGGAAATTCTTATTAACAGGATAGTGGCCACATGTGTGAGCGGGATCCTCATTAAATTTCTCATCATATGTTTGAGGTTTGGGCTTATTTTTTGTCCTTTTGATGCCTAGATCTGGAAATACTTTGCTAATTTACTCATTCTTCAAAAGTAGCAGGTGGCCTTGTGGGTAAATTGGTCTATGATGAACTCTGCTCTGCTGTGGCCAGAGAGCTGCTTCATTAACTTAAAGGTTATTTTTGAGCTTAAAAAGAAAAAAAATCTATTAAGGAGAGGATCACAACTTCAGAAAGAAATGAGTCCTACAGTTTTTCCGGGAGAGATACCTCATCCATGGAGAACCTTAGGGAGAACACAGCTGGGCTTTGGAGACCACCGACAGAATATACAGCTATTTTCTTGGTGAAGGGGCATATGGTGGTCACAAGAGTAAGCTTGGGAGGATTCTTGTCTGAGAAGCCCCTGTCTTGTCTGTACTGAGAAGTAAATGAGAACCTGTTGCTGGGAGGTTTGACAAGCATGGCCTTGTGCACGTTTGCAGGTGTTTGCAGGTTGTTGCAGGTTGCCTCGTAGATAATTAGCCAAAGAGGAACAAAAACCCTTGAACCAAAGGGAGCATTTCACACTGATTTGGCATTTCAGGTGAAACTTTTTGCTTTAGAAACACATTATCCTCTCAGTTCCACTGCCACTGAATGTGAGGTTTCCTGATAAACACCAAAAGTGATCTGATCCTGGCAGGACAACTTCTGTACTTCTGCTGGTCCTAATGCCAATGGTTCTTGCCCACCACAAGCATGGGCCAAGGGATATGGTGGCTCCAGAGCGGGGACATGAGGCACTCGTGTCTTGCAGGTCCTGTTCCATGTGACCAGTGGTCCCATGTGTCTTATGGAGCTCCCTCTAGCCCCGGGAAAGCAGTAGGACCACCCATCAGGGGAGAAGGAGACCCTGGGACCTCTAGCTCTTGATGGGAGCTGTAGTGAGAAGCTGTTGCTGTGCCAAGATTCAGAGCAGAGCCCATCCTAGCTGTAGAGTTGCAAAGATGCCTCTCATG
>JAOXNG010000001.1:195621664-195632446 GCA_028566535.1 Scolopax minor | reverse complement strand
ATTCCAACCTTTTAAAATGGGCTTTTATTCTCATGTAGAGATCTTTTCCCTGTACAACTTCTGGCTTTGGTCCAGAAAGATTCAGAAATGAGACATGCAAGAGAAAAAAAATGTCCTGAACACTCCAAAGTATCAGATGAAGACTAGTTTCAGAGCAGATTAAAAGACAGATGACTTTCCCATGTATGGATGATCAGGACACCAGATGGGGATTGCATTTCTTACTTGGGTGAACTAAAAGGAATGCTTCCTAAATACAGATTATATGTTGAATACAACACCAGGCCCTGAGTAGGATGCATAATGGTGTGTAAAAGGAATGAAATAAATCTTAGAACTATAAGGCCAAGGCACAGTCTCAATGGATTCAATCATGTGCAAATCCCTAAGTGAAAACCAAGCAATTGTGAAGCTTAAAAATGTCTAGGACCCCAGTTGTTAACATGCAAGTTGGGAGCCAGACTAGGATTTCATTGCTGCAGCTACACAGATTGTTCTTCTACTTCTCTTTCTTTCTTGCCTTTGTTTCAGGTCTTGCCATTACCAAAAGTTCTCCCTGTCTATTCTGCCATCCCTTTTCATAAAACAGTCATGTGAGGGAGAACTCCTTCTTTTCAAGGTCTTTCTAATGACTTGGATAACTTGTCAATTCTGCTTCACATAGGAGACATGTTGCATACTCTTACTGAACAACAGACTTCATGTGCACTTTCTCTTTTATTTGCAGCCTTTATGTCAGATTGAAATCTCAGGGAATGTTTCAAGACATCGTTACGTCTGGATGACTTTCCCTGCACATATGCAGAGAGCTTATTATGATCAAACACAAATATGAATCTGAGAGAAAGCAATTTGGTGATGGACAGACTTGTAGAGCACCTCATGAGATCATTGCTTACAAGACAAGGAGGTCTGGAAGGTGACAAAGAGATGTTTTTTTCACAGATCATGTAAAAAGAAGTTTGAACAAGGACATGAAAGAGCAGTGAATTGAGAAACAGCTTTACAATTGGAGGATTATTTAGAGGACAAGTTCACAGAGGAGAGTGAGCAGGGAAAGGAAGGGCCCTTGATTCCTTAAGGAACTCCACATCGGCTCAGATAGTAATAGAAGAGTGAGAAAGAGGTGGGGAGTGGGTGCAGAGGTTCATCTTGCCCATATGTGTGTGGTTGGTTCTCTGCATAAGGAGTGTTTGGTATGTGGTACTCCTTGAAGTCTCTGAGTCTGCTCCATATATCTGTGAATATAAAGCATTGGCAAAACTTTTAGGGGCTAGCATGGATGGGACATGAGGGTGCCTGTGAGGAGGTGACAATCAAAAGTCAGAAAAGCAAGGAGGTTCCAAGAAACAGGCAGAACGCAGCATACAGGTCTGCTTTGGTAGGACTAACACAGCTAGGGTCTGGTGTAGAGAGCTCTTCCTAACCTCTGTGCCTGAATGTTAGCTCTTTGGGACTGAAATATGGGAATCTGAGAATGATAAAAAAAACACCAAGTCCCTTCTAAAAGGATTGTATATATGTGGAGTGGCAAACAGTCAAAATTGCATTACTGTGTCATATGATCTGGAACATGCACACAATGGTTGATGAGCTTAGAGGAAAGTGCTGTTAGTCCTGCTACTAAAACCATGCCTGTCTGCAAGAAACATCAATTTTTATTTGAAATGATAAATAGGTAAGAAAACCTCAGCTTCTGCACTTCTCAGCACAATGAAGGACACATGGGCACCATGGACTGAAACTGAAAGTGGGGACTAAGACATACTTTTGGAAACAGAAAGGGAAGGCAAAATGTTTTTTCTATAAGCAGGTGGTGGTAAAGCACGGGGCACTGTGAGGCTCCCTTATCATCCCAATAACCTGAATTGGTAGGGATGCTTAAAAGATCCTAGGGTGCAGATGGTGAATTTTTCCTGGATTTGTTACTACGAAATGAGAGAAATGCTAAAGGCTGAGATATAGGATAGATGAAGAAACTCGGTGCCTACCATTCCCAAAAGAAATGAGGGATGGGTGCAAGAGGAGGATGTCCGCACCCTGCTGAAGGGAAGGAGTCAAAGGAGAGTGTGAAGTGCTGTTAAGCGTACAGTAGCTGCCACTGAGTGGAAAACAAAACGCACACAGGTGTGATTCTACTTCTGAGGAAAATCCTGAGATAATACTATAAATTTTCCTTTGGTCTATAGCTTTCAGTCAGTCAGTTTCTCTGGAACTGAACTTGAGTGGGCTAGAGAAATGAGGTGCAGCACTGGAAGGTGAATTTTGTGTAAAGAGTGGATAGATCTTAATTCAGACAGGGATACCATGGTGCAAGGATGAACTGGCTTGCAGCTGCCCAAGTGAGTCTGTGAGGGGTCTGATCTGAACTTTCCCTCCAGGGTATGTGTACTGCAGCATTACCTGATAGTAGATATGTGCAATGCATTTGGGAACAGACTCATAATACATTCCTAAAACTAAAACTTTTATTTCCAGGGTATGTGGATATCTTGGCATATATCTTGTTGCCTATAAACAAGCATTGTCCATGTAAGGGACCTCCCTGTCATTTATGCTGTGAATAAAGCAAACTGAATTATGAGGGTACTAAAAGTTAAATCAAATTAAAATCTGAATCCACATGCCTTCCTCAAACTCTTCCTTCAGCCTGAACTTTCTGGAGTTAGCTGGCTATCACATGCCAGTCAGACACTTTCCAGCATGAGTCACTCTGGTTTCCAAATTTGTCTTTCCCAAATAAAAATGAAAAATTCCAAATGTCTTACATTTTTCTATAGAAAAAGGGGATGGAACATCAAGTGCATATAGTCAAAGAATTGTTTTCTATTTCCTTTTACATCCCCAGTCTAGACAAGAGGTACTATGATGAACCTTGGCTTTGCTGCCAATACCAACAGCACTTTGTGGTCTCGTTACTTCACGTCTGGCTAATTCCCAAGGACAGTCATAGCTAACGAGTAGCCCTTTCAATGGTCATTCCAGCAATTCATTTGGGTTACCCTTTCACACAGCGTGGAGAATTCTTAAGAGAGAAGGTCTTTTGTACTGAGTAATGGTTCACTCGCTGCGCTTAAATGAGAAGGGCAGTCAGGTTGTAAAGATTTATATAAATGAGAGCATTGTACACTCAAAAGGAGATTGGTATGTTTGATCTCAGCTGTTATTGATTTACCTTTTCCACACGATAACATTCATTAGGCAGGATAAGTAAAGGCTGGTGTGTTCCATTTCAATTATCAACAGTTAAAATACAGACATTACACAGGGTGGAGCTTCAGTCTAGTTTCAGTGGGCTGAAGTGTAAAAACATTTTCCTACCAAGCCATTACATGGGATGACTTATGACTTTTTTGTATCCTTTCCTGTCTCCTCCCCATCCCTTTTTATTTTTTATGTCTTTTTCATTGTTGTTGAATATTTGCGTCTCTGGTCAAGGAAACTGTTCTACCACTAGAAATTTCCTGGTAACTTCACTGCTGCTGTTGCTGTCTTGTAATTTGTGAAGCACAACAGGGCTTGTAAGGCACTGATCATCCTGCTTGACACTTCCAGGCACCAGTGTGCCAAAAGGTTCGTAGATTTATAAGAGCAATACTCCTCCAGGTGATCCTGCTTTGAGCAGGGGTTGGACCCATTCCTGGAAGTGTCCAAGACCAGGCTGGATGGGACTTTGAGCAACCTGGTCTAGTGGGAGGTGTCCTTGCCCATGACAGGGGGGTTGGAACTCAACAATCTTTAAGGTCCCTTCCAACTCTAACCATTCTATGACTGTGATTCTATGTGCCTTTCCACCTCAGCTAATCTGACTGTCTGAGCCTCAGCAGAGTCAGTCTCCCCTCTTTCATTACAATATAGATGCAGTATAAGGCTTTTATGCTGTATTCTCCCAGAGCACCAAGTATTTCCAAATAGTTTTAGTGGGGAAATAAGGGTAAAAACAATAAAAATATTATCTCCTCAGAAGTAATTACTTTCTCACTACTGGCTGCACAGGAGCCTAGAGTGACTTACTAAGATTTAGATACATAGATAGAAATACATAGCTCTAGAAACTAGAGCAAAGTGAGATTTTTTTTTTAATTTATTTTAATTTTTCAATTAAATGAATGGATGTCTCTCCAAACATTCTTTCCTTCCATTGGTTAATGTTTTTAAAACATTAAGAATTTCCCATAATAAAACTTAAGCACTTCACATTAGATGAATCTGTACAACCCTCATTTTCTTCTTATCACTTTGGTGAAATGGCTGAATATAAAATGTACTTGAACATACCTGCAGGCACAGTTGTGAAAGGACTCCATTAACTTTAGGTTCTTAATTTTCAGGCTTTCAACACAGCTCCTTTTAGCCTGTGTTGAAAAGATGAATACTCACTTCAATATAATACCATTTCTCAAACTTAAAAATATTTGAACACTAGAAAATGTTGAACTTTTATGTCCATGGCATATCTAAGTTACTTTGATATTGTAGGGATGACCTTAGCTGTTAACATTAACTTAAAAATTTCAATAGAGATGTGTCTCATCGGACCTGTGGGATGTAATACACTGCGTGTGCCACAAAACATAGCCGTTGTCTGAAAGTAGTAAAATAATACAGGATTGTAAAAAATTACAAGCAATGACTTGTACTTTGACTTATACTCAGAGCTGCAGGTACTAAAAGCACAATGTTTTCTTGATTATTTTGCCAGATAGAGATGGAAGAGCTTATAATAAGGATTTGCACTGATAAAAAAAAACCTTACCCTATCTGAATGCACTTTATAAAACGTAGCTATTAGAAACACATGCTCTCCTTGTCTTGAGAAGAGGCAGAAACTCACAGGCACTACCAGCCAGGCTCCTTTTCTTGTGCATCTGCTTTTATATGTATAGATATTTATATACACATATGTATATGTGTATGGGAGGACAGGCTCAGGATGGTGAAGTCCTGGAGACCTGTCCCTGCTCCACCCCAATGAGGTAAGGCAGTTTTCCAATGACTTGGGCTGGCAGACCGGAAAGATGACTTGTGCTTTTGTGGACTCACAAAACAAAACAAAAAAAAAGTCATTTTTTTGCCAACCTTCTGACCTTCAGTGTGCTTAATTTGCATACTGAGGTGGTTTTATTTATGCTGAACGAATGCAGTTTATGGATAAGCATACGGCACGCAGAATCTCCTGCATTTGGCTACTAGACAAGAGGAAACACAACCTTAGCATTAACAGTGTTTTCTCTGTCCCCTCTGCCGTGCACAGGGGAGTCAGGGAAGGTTATTTTCTGGCTGGGGAGCTCTTTATTTTTGTTGAGCCTTTGTCACATATGTTGTGCAATTGCCTTTCTGGCCTTCGTTCCCCTTTTCCAGTATGTACTTCAGTGGAAGTCTTGGCACGTCCTGACAAAGTGACGGTGCTTATTACTCATGAGCATATTGTCTGACTTTTGATTGAATGTCAGCACTTCTTTGATCAGGTTTCTTCTGCCTGAATTAATTAGGGGAGAAGTGACACACTCCTCCGTGGGCCTTGGCTGGCCTTTAGCCTTGTATCTTTGCAAGGAGGTTTATCGTGCAATTGAACTGGCATTAAGTCATGAAGAACTGGGAGGGTGCAGTGAGAGGAGATCAAGATCTTACCACTCCAGTGACCAGGGCCATTTCTTTCAGGCTATAGGATCTGGCAAGGATGCTTTTTGTGCCTGTTTTACTTGTTTTGTTCCTTCAGGCCATGCAAAGGGACAATTTTTCAAATTTCTTCTCTGTTCCAAGCTGCACTGGCTACTGGTTTTATTTCTGCGTGTTTCTTTACTTGCTCTATCCTGATTTTCTCTTGCTCTTTGTTTATTTTTAACCAGACAATGCACAACTTCAAAGAATTCTCCTGATCTGTGGTACCAGATTGCAGGTCTGTGTCCTGATCCATTCTGTATATTTTTTACCTTTACCATAGAGTATCCTATCACAGGGAGAAACAAGAGAAAAAAGACTGGCTGGGACCATGTCTTTCCCTTTCCACAGTCATTTTTCATCTGTTCTTCCTTTTTTTTTTTCCTCTCCAGGAACTTGCAGAGGAGGTTTAAAAACAGCTGTGGTGTATTCTTGAAAATTTTATTTTAGGTCATGGAAAACCAGCTGTTTTGAAAAGCTGTCAATGTAAATTACTTCCCACTAGCATTGCTTGTAGGTTGTATTTAGTTCAGACATTTAACTTTTCTATATGACTAGTATCAATTTATTAAGCAGTGCATTTCTGAGCATGTTTTTTTGAACATGGCCAACTGGGTTTGAAGTGGTTATTCTTCTGAAATGTTTCTCTTTTCTTGTTTCTCATGTGTTTTCAGTAGTGTTTTGGTTTAAAACACTTCACCAAATCAAACCAAGCCTTTTTTTTTTGTGTGTGTTTCAGTTTTCTCTGATGATGAATAGAAATACATAGGTATGTATGTACCTGCTAGTGCACACCTGTATCTTGGCAGGATTATGGCAGAGATGGTGGGTGAAGCAAGTGTTGTGGTCCTTTGGCTCTGTCACTGATTGAGCCACTGCCTACATATTTGTAGACAGCATCTTTTTTTTTTATTTTTAAATTCAGACAAGTTTGTTTCTTATTGCATGGATTTTCTGAGCGGGGGAAATTTGGTAAAGGGCTTCACGTCTCCAGGCTATCTCATATCTCTAGAAATATACCTGGTTGGTTAGCAGGGTAATAAAGCCAGGTAGTGGTAAAAAGGCATTCATAGTTTAATTAATAATTAAAAAATAATTTTAGCCAAAATCTACACCAGATTAAATCTGGTGAAGAAAACTTGTTCTAAATCTGCTCTGGATGAAATCTGTTGATGAATCATTCTGTTTCTCTAATCTTTTCCTTAGTTTGTTAAGAGTTTTTTCAGCTCTTGAAGGTTAGTATCAAATTGCTGCAGAACTGGAGACATCTCTAATCCCAGAAATTCTTTTCTGCCCTTCATCTCCATCTAAATTCATGTCACAAACACAGTAACATAGCCAGAATCTGGCATCTCTTTCCCCTGCCTTTTTGCAATAACCTATTTATGCCTTAATCAATTTGCATCCCACCTCTCCAGTTGGCTGCTACTGTGGTCTTCCTAAGTCCTTTCTTTATAATGTTCTGCAGTGAAGCTGGTCGAACAATGGAAAGAAAAAAAAAAAAAAAAAAAAAATAAATAAATAAAGTCCAGACTTGCGTCTGGTATAAATCAATGAAGCTTCAGTGATCCCGTTTGCTGGCACTAGAATGATGCTGATTTTACATCAGTCTGGCATATCTGACCCAGAATAAGTTACAATTCTTCTTTGCATTTTGATAACTGCTGCATAGAAACCTTTCCTGGTTGCTATTTCCATACATTTTTAAAATGGATTTCTGTTAATCTGTTCAGTGAACAGTGACTTTCAGTATGTATTCACTTAGAAGCAGGGATAGTGCTATACAGAAAGAAAGATATTTATTGCTCATTTTCCCTAAATTGTTTGTTTTCTCCTGCTTGAACAGTTTCAGTCGCTCGTTAGTTCTGCAGCTATTATTGTGTGAAGATGTAAAAAAATATTTTCTGGATATATTGTAAGATTTGTTTCTGCCACTGACTTGCTGGGTCACGCAGTCTGGTTATCATCCTGTTCCTTGTATCTAGTTTTCAGGGGATATTCTGAATTTAGCATGTTTTTCTAGGTGATTCCTTGGGTCTTAAGGAGGTGAAATAACTTGTGCGTGTATTTTGATTGGTGTTTTGGTCAGTTATGAGTAATTTGTTTCTGTGTTTCATACAGGTACCTTTTACTTTTTGAGAGTCTCTTGCATCATGGTTTTCAGGATAGCACTCCTGAGCAAAAATCTCACAGGAATATTCCCAGCACAGTCAAATGCAAACATAGGTACCTTGGAAGATTTGATGTTTTCAAATATTTTATATAACTTACCTTTTATATTTGCTGTGGCTTACTGTGTTGTAATGAGAGACCACTGATTTTTGAGCTCTTGCTGTCCATGCAAGTAAAATTCCACCCTTGAGTTCTTCCAGCTTGATGCTGTAGTTGAGCTTCTAACACTTTCAAATTGTTTTTTTATTTTTTTTTTCATCTCTCATGATTGTTTAAGATTGGATGTATTGGAGTTCTTACTTATTTTCACTAGTGTAAAACAAGAATAGGATTTGGATCTTGATTTGAAGTAGGTTTGGTGTTGGGTTTTTTTTTTTTATTTTTTTTCCAGTAAGACCAAATTACAATTTGACTGCTTTCATTATAGATGATCAAACAGAACTGCAAACACAATTTTCAGATTAACATCCATTACAGCATAAAGTATTCAGTGGCAGCCTTTGCCAAGAGCTGTCCAGAACCTAATTATTCATCATTAAACTGCAGCCTGAAGACACAAAACCAGACCAGAGGTCTGCTGTATAACATTGCCCTACATGCACATAACAAAACAGGGGGCTGGATCCACAGGGGACATGGGTCTCCATTTCTCCTTCCTGCTCTTCATGCTACACACCCAGCAGTTAAAATACGCATAGTGTTCACAGGGAAGGGCCCTGGACCACTGGTGGCCATCTACTTCCCCTCCAGGTGACCTCCAGGCTGCAGTCGAGCTCCCTGCCTTGCTCTTAGCCCCACCACTTGGGATGCCGTGCAAGGGATAAGAGCTTTGGTAGGACAGATGGAAAAGCCCCCTGTGGTCTCTCCTGAAAGGTGGGAGGTGTGGGGACGAGCTCCCACCTTACAAACCCCAGCAGTGGATAGCGTGAAAGGCCATGATAGACATGTGGTGGAGAGGAAGGAGTAGTGTGGAGCCAACAAGCACCCTGCCTGGGCTTCTGCAGCAGGATGGGGCAGAGGCAGGCAGTGTGGGTTTCCCAGCCCCTCGCCCCGTGCCTGGCACCCACCTGGTTTCCTGGCTTTACCAAGCGCAGCGCGGCTTCGGCACAGAGATGAGCCGCCTTGATGACATCGGCTTTACGGCCCGACACGGGGTTTTCCTGGAAAGAAGGAAAAAAAAAGGGCTCTTCAGTGCATTCCCTTCCCTCTTATTAGCAGGAACGCTGCTCCGAGTGGCCGGAGATGGGGGGTTCTCCATCTAACGGGACATGTTCCCCCGTGTGACAGGGAAATGGAGCTCAGGGGGGCTTCCAGCTCCACGACTCCATCATTAGTCTCTCCTTCATTAAAAGAGCAGATGAGTATCAGCTACAACTAAATCACTTCTGTCTCAAGTTCCAACAGAGACACCCTTGTACAAGCACATCACTGTCAAAGACTGAAGACAGAACAACACTCCCCCGTTGCCAGAAACTGAAAAGATTTCAATACACTTCAAAAGACTTTTTTTTTTTTGGTCTTCTCTCCCACCAAGTCACTCAGACGCAGCCACTGGAGGAAAATGGTTCCTAAGACTCACACCACTGTCTCCTCCCGAGGCTACAGCTAAAAATCCCTTATTTGATGACTTTACACACACACACTAACTCCCAGCGCACGAGGGTGGCTCAGTGTCACCACCCAAACACCAGAGTGAGCCCCGTGGCCACAGCAGCGTCCTCACCAACACGTGGGGCCGTGACACCAGCCCCGGGCCAGGAGAGTCTGTGCAGGCAGGAAAAGTGGGCACAAAGGGATAGTTTTTGGGGTCACCCCTGAGCTCAGTTTTCAAAGGCGAAGGCAGCAACTCCCCGTGCCTCGGCCAGTAGAGGGGGCAGCAAAACCAGTCTGCCCAGTTCGCCCCACAGCCCCGAATGCTCTACATGGAAACATCTCTCTGCAGCACCACTCCCACCTGGTTTGTCCCAAACGATGTGTGACCTTGCAAAAACTGCCCGTGTTGAAAGAGTGGAACGCTCAGCCCTGGGGACAGGGCCATTTTTAGGAACGGGAGGGTTCTCGCCCCATCACCGGGGTGACACCAGACCCTTGGTGACACCAGACCCTTGGTGACACCAGACCCACGGCGCCTTTGCCAGAGGGAGCAGACACAGCTCCGAGGTTCCACCACCACCTTCGGCATCGGAGATGCCCCAACATCAGCCATGGCTGGAGACACGGCTCCGTCCCACACCTACCTTGGAGGCGTCTATGACAAAGCTGTGAGCTACATTCGCTATGAAGCCGTCGACGTGGACTCCCAGGTCACTGCAACACACACATTAACAGGAGTTAATTACAGGGGGCCGGCGACACGGCTCGGGAAACTCGCGCCACTTCTACCAGTATGAGAAGGCTCAAGTGTGTTTCCAGGGCTTCACTCGGCCGGCTACTGGAGTCTCTAATTAGCCACGCCGAGGAAGCATCAAGCCACGGAGCAGGGTTAGAGAGCAAAGCCCAGGTAACACAATCCTTACAGCAACAAGAATAACCCAAATAACCTTACATTTTGACCAAGTCTCCGTCTTTGAGGATGTAGTCCTGGTCACTCTTCAGGGGCGAGAAGTGACAGACACAGTTATTTACTGATATACTCGTTGGGAAGGCGATACCTACACAGGGGAAATAAAAAATAAATTTAAAATTCCATCAAACTTTGCAGCGTGACGGCCGGCAGAGCCCCACCAGCACGGACATCACTCAGGGTCTCGCTTTGTCAACTGCTGGAAAATGCCCCGTTACACCAGTCTTTGGCCAGAGTCAGGCCACAAGACACAAGTCACAGGCTGCTCCCGCCCAGGAAATGCACCCCGGGTGGGGAGAAAACCCACAAAAGGGACCCCAAGTCTCCAGAAGAGAAAGCAGGGAGCTCTGGGTGACACTGAGTGTCACACAGTGTCCATGGCAAGG
>JAOXNG010000001.1:195585350-195600602 GCA_028566535.1 Scolopax minor | reverse complement strand
GCTGCTAAGCAGGTGAGAGGAGCTTGGAGCAGATGTAGCAGACAGACTGGACAGAGAGACCCTGTGCCAGTATCAGTTCTGGGGGCATGCTGAGCTGAGCTGAGAGCAGCAATGTTTGAGGGAGTCTTGAGAGTGTTCCTGTCAAGAGCTGAGCAGCTTGGATATTCCCTGCTGTTATTTAAACTAAAATTGTTTTCCCATCTGATGAACCAGCTTTATCCTAGCAATCTTTAACTCTTTGCAATAGTTGATACACCACATATGCCTATTTTACAAAGGAACAAATAAGGCTTTTTCTCACTGGCAACCATGCAACCCAGCCACAGACTGGACGTCCAATGGTCCAATGGGACTGGTCCTTCCCTGGGTGCTATCATTGCTGGGAAAGGCTTGGTGGAGCAGCAGAGTAACGTGACTCTTTGGACTATGGATAAAAGCAACAGAGATCACTGCCTTGTCTTTGGATTCACCAGCCAAACTTATTCAAGGGAATGAGTCTGAATTAACTTCTAAGTTGGATTCAGGCTGTGGGACCTGTTCTCTCCCCTCAGCCCCGGCCATATCTGTGGGGCTTGGAGTGAGTGGGGACCCGCCAAGGTCCTCTGTGCTGGTGGAGTTGGGGGACAGGGCTTCACAGTGCCACGTGCATGGCTGCATGGAAAAGAGTGGGCCATTCTGTCCCCAAAGTGAGCAGGGCTATTTAACCTTCTGTATGGTGGCCCTGGGATACAGAAAGGCTTAGTTCTAATTTCATCTGTGCTGCTGATTTGACAGATGACCCCGGAGCAGATGCTCACTCCCAGCTGTCTTCCCACTTAGCACAAACCTATACTAGGCCTTTGTCTAAAGATTATTTAGTGAATTGTCAAATTAATATTTGTAAAGCATTCTGAAGATAGGAAGCAGACCCTCCAAGTGCCAAGCTTCTGCTGTTCTTGGCCTCTTTCCACATCACAGTCTTTGCTACTCTGATATTTTGCTGTAACACTAAGGTACTCTCCTTACATAGGTAGGTTTTGGGGTTTCTATTCCTGAATTTGCCATGGATATCTTGTGCTCATGTCATTTAACTGCCCTGTACTTTACTTTGTCAATGTGTATAGTGGTTATAAAAACATCCAGCCAGCTAACAGGAATTGTGAAATAGAGGGACATGATAAACACTGCTGCATGTTTTTATGGGCTCATGTGAAAGATAGAAAAAACATGCCAAGTAATCAAAATGTTATTGCTGTTATTGTTCAGTTTGATATTTACTGTTTAGCATGATGGAAAAATAACACAATATGATAGAGGACAACTAGCAAAGGAAACCCTTCCTCTGTCAGTTTGGGCTCACATACCAGATACTTAGCATATAGTGTACTTGATGTGTCTGGCAGCAGAAAAAAGAGAAACGGGGGGAAAATGTGGATGCTGCAATTCTGTTTTCACCAGGCACTGGGCAATAAATTATGTCTAGACTTTGTCCCTTGACCACTATGCAGAAGGTCTGGACTGAACTACCTATAATAAATTAATTGTGGTGAGAAAAAAATCACAGTGGGAAAAGAAGCAGGGTCTTCATTTCAGCTTCCCATATAACTTCTTTGCCAATAAACAGCTTTACTATCGTAGCTCAGCCAGCAGGCACTTTTTGGAAAACTTGTACTGAAGCCCAGACTTTCTTACAATATCACAGTTCACTGACTTGCCAAATAGTTTCTGGGTAGATAGCACATCTGTATCTGGATCCGTCCCAGTATTTTCTTATACAGCTAGACTCTATCTGAAATATTTTACGTAAAACCCTCTGTAACCTCTTCTTGTTTCAAGCTTTGAAATCAAAAGAATGATGAAATATTTAATTATCTGTGTGTCCTGCCCAGGATTTTTCATTACTTACCTATAGATGTTTGTGTGCAAGAGGGGAAAAGAAGGAAGACATTTTCTAAAAACAGGACTGCATCTGGGCGGTCTGTTTTCATAAAGATCAGCCCCAGCTTTCTGTTAAGGTGCTGTAATACCATGTCTTGTGCCAAGGGGAGAATGAACGATGTGACACAACTCATTTGAGCTGCAAGTGGGCTGGGCAGGAGCCAGCTCCCATCCAGCCCGTGCATGGCATGGAAACTGATAAATAAAAAGGCCCACAATTTTTAGTCTGGCAATTTGCATCTGCCAAATATATGCCCACGTTTTTGTGGCTACAAAAAGAGTTATAGATGTGAACCTCAGAATGTGCCACTTCTACTCTCTGATTCGTATTCCCACTGAGGTAATCAGAGATGCAAACATGGTCAGGTTTTGGCAATGAAGTGGAGATGCAGGTTTTCTGACTAGAGCTTGCTCTTTTGCAAGTGCATCCCACTGCACAGCTTTATTTCAGTAAGATGAGAGAGTGTGGGTCTGAAGCAGAAGAAAATAAAATATATAGCAGCTACTTCATAACCCACTCAGCATTTATGTGTCTCTCTGCTTTTACAATGTAATTGTATTAACTCTTATCTTAAATCCAGAGTTCCTACACCTTGGGCTTGACCAGCCGCTGCAGCAGGCATTGGTGAAGCAGGTGGCCATCTGGTCTCAGAATTTTGTGACCTGAAATGTGCTTAAAAAAAAAGCCCTACTATTTAGTTGTTTAGCATTAGCCATAACAATTTTAGCCAAAAGGAATTGAAATGAAACAGAGGTTTTTACATATGTTTCATTTACCTAGAGCCTCCCAGTCCTGCCATGTTTGTTAGGCTAGCAAGCTGACCCCTGAGACATGCCAAAGAGTTTCCTCTCCTCCGCTGTTTCTCCCAAGAAACAGCTCACTGTCTCTGGAGGCATTTGCAGAAATGTTAACCAGCATCCTTTGTTTTTCTGTCCTTGGATGGCTGTGGGTCCTTGATTGTTCTCAGACAAAGCCAAAGGTGGAACCATCATCAAAGCTATCAGTTCTGGCTAAGCCTCTTAAAGATTTTTAAGTATTAGGGTTTTTTCCAAGCTGAGTCTTGGTGTGTTAGGCCAGTGTAGTCATACAGAAAACATCTCAGTAAACAGGCCAGCACACAACACAAGTAAAATGTTGCATGGCAGAGCCAAGTCTATTACAGATACTCTTTGAAAACAGCATTGGAGAGGTCTATAAGGCATTAGACTCGCCTATTTAGTCATTCATAAGCCAGGGAATAACAAAGTTGAGGCCTGGTGATTGAACATAAAACTTTTAGTGCGTTATTTAATGTATCATGTCTTCAATGAGTCTTTAATTACCCATTAGCATATTATTTCTCAAAGAATACCCTCCAACTTTCCCTGTGACCACAATTATTCCCATGTGCAGAATTTTGTAGCGCTTTTCATCATTGCGTCTTAATTGTTTCCTCTGAATATATAATTAGTGTGATTCTTTTTCTTTTTTAGAGACACATGAACATTCACCCACTCCCAGCATTCTTATAGCTGAGATTTCTAGGAGTAAATTATATACATATCTCTATAAGCAATGTGTGAAATAGGATTTTTGATTTCTGTTTCAGACTTAATCCTGTTTTCATTGAAGTTCATAGCACAAATGAAAAATTTGCGTTTAATGTTTTGGAATTACATTCTCAGGAATCAAATTGTCTTGGAAAGTCAAGGAGATTTACACTGCTAATTTTCTAGATCCATTGAAAATCCATGCTATACATTGCATATTTTTAAGTGTCAATTTTGGTTTTATGAATGTATTTTAATATCAATGACAATGACTCAAACATCTTTCAGGAATAAAAATCATAAATGGGACAGGCTCCTGTGCTATCGAAAGGTATAATACAGTAGCAGCCAGGCTAATACTGCAATATTTGAATGTGCATGCACAGACATTAAACATAGTTGGTCTTGCTTTGATAGACTTCTGGATGAGATGTTTTCTCAGAAAGGTCTTTGAGGATGGCAGTGTTTGGTGGATCATGGGGGAATTGAAGGCCGAAGGCAAAAGCCTTAGCTGGTCTCCATATGGGATGGTTGGAGAACAAATGGCAGTGGGAACCTATGTGATCAGAACTGACACGTGGAGCTCTCCAAGTGCAACAACCAAAAGAGCACAGTAAGGAAGGACTTGATGTGAGCCACTGTCATGTCCTGTAGACCCAGGTCATCCCACCACTACCATTTATTTTGGCCTTGCAATGTCAGCTTCATATGTTTGCTATAGGTTCACCCATTTGGGTGCCGAACAGGAAGGAGTAAGAATGGGGAAGGAAAGAGAAACTGCTATTTCATCTTCTCATCCCAAATCTGGGACTAAAGTATGTGTGAAATACTGGCATCTCCATTTGAACAGAATTTCCTGGGTTTGCTTTTTAATCAGAAATTCTCAAAGAGGAGTACAAAGAGAATCACTTGGAATAATCTGTGTACTAGTGTACACAGAGGTGTACTAGTGTACTAGGTACAATTAGAGACCCGGGAATCGAGCTGTGCACATAGCAGAACATAGGAAATAAGTCAATACAAGAAAACTTGCCCACCCATCTTTTCTTTTCTGGAGTTAATCTTGTGTTTGATGGTCAGGATTGATTAAATATTTTCTGCTTTCAACTCTGAGGAGACACTTTTAATAAGTTTTTAATATTTTATCTGAACACTGTGGATGCTGGCTCCCATTAGTAATGAAATCAGTACAATTATGTTTGGATTTGACTGAAAGCATAGAAGTTATGCTTTTAGTTACTCATTTCTTGTGCACTAAATAGATGAGTGGTTAGTGGCAGAAAGATATTAGAAATAAAAAAGCCCCCAAATTATACAGCCCTCAGGTCATTGAATTTAAACAGGTGTTAAACTACATGTTTAGGTCCAAAGTTAATTCTTTGACTGTTGATACCAATTTCATTGCATCTAAGTTATGATTTTAACCAACTTTTCACAAGCCTAGCCAGTGTCATTAGAGATCTGTCATTAAAGATCTGTGCAGGTTATATAGAAGTGTGTGGGTGGCTAGGTGTAGTATATCCATCATATGTACGCAGGAGTAAACTTATCCCTTCTTGGGTGTTTTTAGGCACCTGCAAATGAAGCGGGCACTTTGGGGATAAACTTAGGTGGTTTGACCTTCCAAAAGCTGTAGTTGCCCCCCTTCTCTGTGGGTGATGCAAGCCAGGTTCTTTCTATCTTCCCTGTGCATTCTCCTTGTCTCCCTTCAGCCCATGCTGTCTCCTAGTTTATTCTTACTGGCAATATTGTATTCAGGCTTTTAGGCAAATGCCATCCACCTCTGGCTATTTATTACACATTCCTTTGACTTATTCTAAAGCCTTCTGGTAACTTCACCTCTATCTGAAGGACAGAAATTTTCTACCAGAAGCAACTATATCTATGGCAGGTCTGGGAGCTGCTGTTTTAGTGGGAAAATCTTTGCTCTTGTGTTAGACGTCCACCCTTCCACCCCGAGCTGTTGGACTGTCTGACATACTATTATCTACTCACTGGATGTAACTACTTAACTTCTGCATGGTGATCATTCACAGTCAGTTCAGATTTGAAATAACTAGTCAGGTTAAAGCAAGGAACTGTTATCCTCAAATGACCCATGACAAGTTGAAGTGTCTCAGCGGGGAGATAAGAAATGGCAAAAACAATAGATATAACAAATGACTTGGGAATTATACTCAACTTTGAAATGGAAATAAAGATGAGTTGAGAAAAGCAAAAACTGCATTTTATTTAGATTATCACGTTAAAAAAGACTGAGGAATCTGAGAGCATTTGGAAAGGAATGAAAGGACTTTTTAGCAGAACTCGGACAACTCATATTAATGAATTAAAGATTTGGGATAAATTGTAACAGACATAACAAATAGTTAAGGCATTAAATAATCATCACTGTGCCTGTTAACGGGTTTAGAAACCTTCTGACCTTTGATAAGTAAAGTTAATGTTATTGTCGTGTTGTTTGTTTTTTAAAAAATCAATAATCAAATTTACTTCTTTTGAAACTATAAATTTTAATGAAGTATTGAAAGCAATTAATTATTCTTTGAAGATACAGGTGGATTAAATCCCCCTTTTGCAGCTCAAATCTGCAATCATTTTCTTTCATGATTCCTTCAGCATGTTTCAGTGCTTTCTGAATCTCTGAACAATTTGGACGACTTTTCATTTACCAGAAAGGTAGTGTTTTCTTGGATTTAAAGCTCTTAGGCTTTCAGCTGCTTTAATGCCATTAGCTTACATTTCCAAATGTTTGGTGTGTGGACAGATCAATGGCTTTATTAATTTAAACATATTACTCCCCTCACCCTACCCTATTTCAAATCTGGCTTTTGTTTAAAGCACTCCATAACCTCAGCCTTATTCTAGGTTAAATGTGATATTAATCAAGCTGTGGATAAAGGCCACATATATGACTGAAGCTGTGTTTATTAGCTTTAGTGAAGTCTTTGATTTGGTCACACATTCTTTGCTCTTAACAAAGCCTCAGAATAATACAATATGGGGTTTATGTCAATCCCTAAATTGGTTATCATCATATTTAAGCAATAATGGAAAACAAACTATGTTCACTATACTGGCATATGATCTGATTTTAAACTCTGGTGCAGGTGTTCTTGATGGTATTCTTCTTCTATTGCTCTGATTGTTTTCTTTGGAAATGTCATATTCAATATGCATAGACAACTGGAATATCTGCTTTTGTAAAGAATATTTTTTTGCAAACAAATCCATTCTTTAATCACAAAGTAGACTTTATTTGTACTTTGCAGCTTATGCAGGATATGCTCTGAGGAAAGGAAAACTGAAGGTGTGCCAATAGCTAATTGTGGGCCATATCTACATGGTGATACAAAGAGCTGTTTTGAGGCTGTGTGCAGGTACAGCCATCCTGATGGATAGCAGGATTTCCACCTGGAATGCTGAGTGTCCCATGGAACACATTACCAGCTTGATTTTACTTTTTGATGTGCTGAGTATAATCCCTGCCCAGGATTAGTCTGTAAACCAGCCTGTAAAGCAAAACTGATCCTTTGAAGAGAAAACTACACTTCCAGGTACCATTCAGGACAACAGGGCCATAGGTACCACCAACGTGAAGAAAGGGAGAATATTTGCAGACTAAGAAAGTCCTGGCTGTAAATACCTGCCCCTGTGGTAGAAAAATAGGGAGCAGAAAGAAGAAATGTAATACCCTTTTTCAGTACAATGATATAGCAACAGGCTATTGTGTGTATTTATATACTGATATTGTAACAGATGTGTTAAAAAGCATTATCATAGCTGTGAAGAATGTGGCCACCAGAGCTTAGAGCAGGGTTGTGCCTCCCACAGAGACAGTGGGTAGAAAGGTTAGCCTTCATCTCCATCATGGACAAATTAATATTACGCCTGTAGGGCAAGTTTCGGGACTTTGTTGTGACTTGGTCTCCATGTCCATTTTCTACTTACATGGACAATAATTTCCCAAAATACAGGGGGACCCAAAGGTTAACATAATTTTCTCTTTGAATAATGAAACCCTGCAATGTATAACCAGTTACGTGGTCCCTGAGGCAGTGACTCAGTGCATTTCAATGAGCAAACCTGATCAAGGATATATTATTCTAAATTGCTGACACCTTTTTTTCATTTTGCCTTTTCTTGACAAGACCCAGTGGCTGGGTGCTAAAGATAGAAAATATTCCAGTTGTAAACACAGTGCAACTTTTAAAAGGAGGAGAGTAAAGATCTGGAACCTGCATTGAAATGTGTGATACAGTCATTGTCAGGTGGACACTTCACACAAAATGATCCTGTGATAAAATAAAAAGGTGCTTTCCTTTTCCTCTGTTAGATTTAATTGGTTAAATGGCATAGACTAGTTTATACTGGAGGCTGTGAATAGCTGACCTAAAATCTTTTCATCTTTTAGAATGGGTGCTTTGTGGGGTTTATGGATTTTGTTTTCCTAACTGTTATACTGTTACTATTAACTAAATAATACAACAGTTCTGTGTTATGTTATTGTTTCCAATGTGCCTGCTACAGTTGTCTGGATCCCTTTCAGAACTGGCATCTGCTTTGATGCCCTTTGTGTGGTTTTGAATAACACACATGCACTTTTTAACCTTCAATCAATTTTTTTTTTTTTTTAAAGCAGGGAAGTGAGTTTTTAAAATATACCATTTTCCAAATACTTTCTGGAAGAAAGTCTGCATTAATGTTCAGCACAGTTAATCTCTGCAAAATGTAATAGCTTCCATGCAGCCACCCTCTTTGGTGGAGCTCCAGAAATGCCTAGAAAAAGCAGTTAGATTAGGAGGTCTCACAGTATTGCAGTTGTGACATTCCAAAGAGTGTTTAGACCAGGTAGTTCAGGGCTCTGCATCCAAATGAAAACTGAAGGGATTTGCGGATATGACAATTTGCATTTTAATTATGATTTTATCTGCTCTGGAGAGTTTTATCATTCAGACAAATTTTCTTGCAATAGGACTTTTTAACAGCATTTGGCAACTCTGCCAGTACTACCTGATTTTGCATCTTTCAGAATAAAGGGGTTCAAGGTATGAGCGTTGAAATGTGTGGTACACACACACATTGTGTGTGCCTGGAACAAGTAAATTGGTCAAGAGCCTGCTCTGGTGATTCTTTTCCAGGAACCTCCTTGAAGTGAATTTTGGGTTGTGTCTATTGCTCTGATGAAACCAAATCCACATTTCTGACTATTGTCTTTCTGAGTGTCCCACAGGACTTTCTCCATCACACAACACAGTTTGAATTGAGAAGCAGCCAAGAAGAAACGTCATTTGGAGTAGGATGTCATTGGCAGAATAACTGATATGGATTCCTACTTGATTCTTATGCAATAGGAATCCCCAGGGAAAAGATGGCAAAGCATTTCTGTGAATAGCTCAGGTAATGACAGACAGACCCCAGATGCAAGGTTCTTGCATCTATTGATTGATCTTGCCATGTTGATCAAAGCATGAGCAGTGAATCTGGCACTAAAGGGATACTGTTGATTTGTGTGCATATGTAGATCATGAGAGACGAGTTTGAGCAGAAGGTCCCACCATTTGAGAAAGGAGGTGCTATGATGAATGGCCTCTTCCTGCCACTTACAAATAGTCCACAGGACGGGGGATCTTCAATTTACAGATATTTTCCTGACAAAATTCTGCATTGCTGCGTGATGAAAACAGACATCTATTTATAGATCAGGAGTAAAAGTAAGTATTTTTGGGGGATAATGTATGAAACACGAAGTCTTGGCAGTGTTATTTGTTTCTAAGGTGAAAATCTTGGGGGACAAAAAAAGAAAACTGGGCAAGCTATGATTTTCAGCTCCTCATCAGCAACTGAAGAAGTCTAAATACAATGTCTCTTCATATTAAAAAGAAAGATAAAGGCAATACTGGACAATGTCTGATAAATGCAAATAACAGAATATCCAAATCAATAACATCAAGCTAAGAAGTAACTTTGCCTGTATTTGCTTTAACTTTGCCTGTATTTGTCAGCTGCTGCAATTTTCAGAGGTATTTTCAAAATGTATGGAATTGGCAGTACCGCAGATTTACATGTCTGGTAGTTGTGTCTCTACCTCTTGAGATGGTTTCATTGTACTGATTGAAGGCAGCTGCTTCACATGAATCGATGTGAGTTAAGGTAAATGGTTTCTCTACCACTGACCCTGTCTGGCCCATAAATGGTGGAGAAGACAGCTTATTGGATGTGTTTAAGCTGATTTGTATTCCTCCATGCTGAATATCTCTGTTGTGGTCTTCCTTCAAGGGCCATGTATTTCATGGCACACTTAATAAATATCTTTTATGGATCATTTATGTCAACAACATAGACTAAGGAGTAAGCAAGACTAAGAGGCAATATCTCACTTCAGAATGAAATTTGCCTCACGACCTTGCTTTGTAGCTCGTTTTCCTCTTTAGCAGTGACCTGAGGAAGAGCTATTAATGCCACCAACAATCATAACACGAAGTAGCTCTTGCTTCAGTTCTTCAGCACGTTGTTTTACACAAGTGCATACGACATGAAATTAATAAAATGGCAGCAGAAGTATTACAAAGCTCCCAACAGAGAAAGAAAAACATTGAAAGCAAGTGCAATTTTCAGACAAAGAGTCCTGAGTGCTGGAGCCTGACTGAATGCTGCTACATGAGACTGGTCTCTGCCATGTGTTGGCCCTGCTAACTAGCATCTACTCAAGCAAGTTTAGGCAGAGTTTGGCAGGGGAGATTCACAAAATGCAGTCTGCATGTGACCACCATATTTTCAGTGAGTAAGAGGGTTTAGTAGTATGGATGAGGGTCATTCTGTATTGGGTCGCCTCAGTGTCAGGGATTAGTTCTGGACATATCCAATTTCCTGAGACAGACATAGCCAGAGATCTGCAGTGTTTCTTTGCTGAGGACAGGCATCAGAGAAAGCACTGACAAACACAAGGTAGGCCATGAAGTTACCTGGCAAGGTAACTTGCTCAGCACTTCAGAATGAGTCTAACAAAGGCAAACACACTAGGTCTAAAAACAATGAAACTAGGCCACAGGAAATGTCAAGGGGACAAATGTGTCCGAAATCCTGCTTTTCTTACAGGTTTAACTGCCGATCTGCACTCTTATGTAGATGGGCACTGGCACTTCAGGATCTTCATTTGCAGATTAAGTCAGTATTTTGGACTTGGTCTTGCTCATTCTTAGAAAACACCTTTGTGGTAAGAACTCCTAACACTGTAGGCAGAAAGTAAGTGTCCACTCAGGCTGTGTTTCCTAAACTCACCATTCTCTTCTCTCAAGAACACCCTGGCCATTGCAGATGCTGGTGAGACTAGGACAGTGCTGGTCTTCACCCATCCTATTGAAGTGTAGACACTTTGTCAAACAGCCAGAAAAAAGAGTTAACAGGAAAGAGTGTTGCATGTTGTAAGTTTTAATTTCTTTGGAAGGTCATCTGCAGGAGTCATTATGGCATATACTCTAAAGTATCTTTAAGATTTGGAAGGTCACTTCCAGACAACAACCAAAACTTTCAGGTGCTGAACTATCCCTTCCCTCCTGTCTTGCTGTCACTCCATCATGTTCAGTGGAATGAGAGCAGTGGGACGGGGTCAGAGTTAAGGTTGGTTGCCAAATTTCAAAGCTTTGAAGACCTCTTTATTTCATAACTGCAACATTGTAATACCACTGCTTTAAATTAACTGATATGTATTTACTAACTTAATCTTAGTACAATGCAGGGGCTTAAGGGTCTGAGAATATTGAATAGCTTTGATCTCCATAAACCCTTATTAGCACAGGTACTGATACAATTATCTGCAGGGTCGCTCTACATACTTACAGGCTAGCAGTCCAGTCAGCAGATTAAATTACCTCATTTATCATCATGTGATCTGTTTCTAATTAGTTCACTCCAGTTAATGGTTTCTTAAAACTGTCTTTCTTGAGTTATTTTTTCAGCAACACATAAACCACTTGAAATAACTTCTTGAGGGTGGCTAAATATATTATTTATTTTCTGGCATGTTTCCAGTTTTGCGTGTTACACAGACTTCATTTACTTCATGAAATAGGTCATTTCTTTGCTCTCAGAGATGGAGGTCACAGAACTGTGTTGTGATGATGGTAGGATCTGATAAAAACCTTTTTGACACATCCATTACACTGACCTGGCTCATGGTGCCTGACAGTTACAGTTCTGAATTAAGTGTAAAGACAGTTAATTTTATCTCCTTCCAGGAAAGTAAACCATGAGTCTTACTGAATGACTAGTACTTCATGAACAAATGTCAAATTAGATTTAAAAGTGCAGGTTGTAATACTACTATGGATTGGAACAAAGAGGAAATGTCAACGGTTTTGCTTGCCAGTCATAAATTGCTGGTCTTAATTAAAATGAAATAAAAATTCTAATTTGATCAAAGCATGTAGCACCTATTGTAAGCCTACTGTTTCCATCAGGGAGATTTATATATACCCTCTGCTTTCTTCTCACTACTCCAGTAATTGCATCTGGTTATTACTAGATTTGCTATTACAAATACACCTCTCCTGATGTTCTATGGGTCAGTATTCAGTGTTATTGGGCCTTAACTGGTTTAATTCCTTGTCAAGAAAACCCTTCAACCTCAAGCCTTTCGGAAACCAATGTGACCAGGATACCAGTAGAAGCCAAGTGGAATTTAACAGGCCGGGTATGCTGGTGTGGAGAGTGTGTAAAAAAGTATGAAATTACCAGTCGCAGAAGAAACCATTTAGTGAAATTGGTAAAGAATTTCTCTCATCAAGGACTGGAGTATTAGTAAGTTGTTGTATTAGTTTCCGCAAAGCAAGCGTTCGCTTCCGAAAGAGGGAAAGTAAACGTGGAGACAAGTCTGGGTTGAAAATTCCACTGTACCATTGTTCAAATCGAATGAAGCCCAAGTTTCAGATGTCATCAGCTCAGCACCACCTCTTCCCTTCTAGGTGACATCCTAGGTTGTATTCTCAAAATTCTTCTTTTCTAGCAAAATTTTAAAGGAAGAAAAGGAATTTGATCTCTGAAATGAAGGTACCTGCATATGGAATGTGCCAGGGACAGATCTGAAGATACAATCTGTACCTTCAGTCTCTCTGTGCAAAATCTTGATGTCCCAGCTTAAATGACATCCGTGTGGCAAACGCCTATCATGCATCAACCATAATTTTTATGGGTAGAAGCCAAAGATGGGGTAAGAAAAGGCCAAGTCTGGAGGAAAGAAAATATTTGGAGGAGAAAATGGTTAAAAAAATGTAACTAAGGAAAAAGGAAAGGAAAAACAGTGTTTTGTCTCATCCAAATGTCAGTGACTCAGGCACTAAGGCAGACTTCTGCCCTTGGATCTCCGAGCCTCTTCGGGAGTACATGCAGCCCAGAGTGAGATCTCCCAGTCTCACACATTTCCTGTTAGATCACCAGAAGGAAGAAAATGAAAAAAAAAAAAAAAAAAAAGGAAAAAGAGGAAAGAAAAGAGACCCTTATCTCCACATTCCCCAGGTTTGGAAGATAAAAATTCTGCATTAATGCATGAATGTCTCTCTCTCCAGCTACATCTATATTGTTACCAGAAATGAGGACTGAGAAATGTGAACTTCTGTGGTAGGAGCAGTGTTCATGTCCTACTGTTGCCTGGTTGGCAGTTGAAGCTGGCTTTCATATCTTATGCTTATTTTCCATTGTAAGGAGGAGTTCCCATTAAGGCAATTATTGCTCCCAAGCTCAGAAAAATCTCTCATTTTTTGACACCTTCTTTGCAAGGCTTCTTTGTTGCCATGGAGAAATTTTGTGCAAAGCTGGTTTTTGTTAGCAGCTGGCCCCTATGATTATAGCTAAATGGATACTCCCAAAACTGAATTAAAGGTTGCGTTAGCCACCTTTTCATGTTAAATCCAATCTTGTCCTTCGAGAAGTACCTCGTGCCTCATTCTCAACACAGGTATACCTGCTATGTGTTGGTGTCATCCTGTTTTGACAGTGACTGATGAGTTAGAATGAAAGTAGGTGAGACTATAATACAATCTTTTATATTCAAAGTGAGCTTATTGCCTGACCTCTTTTTTTTTTTTTTTTTTTCTTCTCTCCTGTGGAAATTAATTGGCAAAGTGGGAAACGTAACTGTCCTTTTAGAAAAGCCAAGAAATAGCCATGGTCTGATGTCTGTCACAATGGGTAAAGTCATCAAAAGTAGATGAGTTTTACCCTAGGGTAATGGATACGGTACTTTCAACAGAGTGGAAGGATATTGTTCTAATGTTATAATGAGGAGAAATGTGAGGTAATGGTCTCTGTCACAACAGAGTGACTTCCAATCTTTTCATCTTCCTGGAGTTTTGCTACTGCTGATTCCTTGCTATTTGCTTCCAGCCCAATGCGGGTATGTTAAGGGCTCTCAAGAAGCTGGTTCAACTGTTTAAACTGTTAAATGCTTCATGATTCTCTGGTTCCAGTGAGAGCTATAAGTCTCTTACAGTAAGTACTGCAGAGTACTGTAAGACAAATATTATGTCATATTGGCATATACCATACAGTTTTAACCCTGCCAATATTGTGGTTTGGTCTGACCCATTGCTTCATGAGCAAGGCTTATGCAGATGTTCTCATCCACACCTCTACCCTGAAGTCTCAAGATTATTATAAACTTCCAACATGACTTTTTGAATAATAAATAAGCATATTTTTAACTTTTACCTGCAGTAAGGTGGCACATACCTACAAACCACCAAAAAACCCCAAAAGACAAACATTTAAATCTGCAAATATCAAAAATATCACCTGGTGCATGAAAAACAAATGCCACAATGTTCATGAAGCATAAATGCCAGACTTTGCGTAGGAAATGCTAGTGTATAAATTTCATAGGGTGAATAATAAATTCCTCATAGTTTATCCAAGACCATCATCTTACAGCAATGGCTAATATTTTTATTTTACATTTTTTATCCTCCTTTGGTGTGGAAGAATCTCTTGTGTCATGAGAATAGGCAAAAAAATAAATTTCAGTAAGTGATTGGAATTGTTTAATTTGCCACCTTAAGGAAGTGAGAAGGGAAAGATATAATAACTCAAAAATATCTGATTTCCACATATATCTTAAATGAGTACCGAGGAATACTAAATTCACAGCCTGGAAGTAGAACCATCTTTATTTTTCACAGTGTTTGGGTTTTCCTTGAAGGATGTGGAATTCCTATTTGCACTCTCATGGAAGCTGTTTTTATGGTTTTGCGTCTTCACATATGAAACAGTTTTGAATCACATGCTGTAGCATATGTCTAGCCCAGCTGTTCCTTCTGTACTTATATGGTCCCATCACCATAAATTTCTGAGCAGATCACGAGTAAAACCAAAATTACTCTTGCAGTACCCATGGCCGGGGAAGAATTTGGTGTCCACCATTACCTAAATGGGTAAACTGGAGAAGAGAGTTATGAAGTGTTTAGTCTCAAATCAAGCAAGAAGTCTCTGGCGCTGTTTGAAATTGGTCCTCCTGCTGACTCCCAGACAAGGGCACCCTATTCATTACACCTTTTTCCAAGAAGCAGAAAATTTGAGTGTGTATTTTCTGAAGTGACATATGGGTAGTTCTCATGTAGCCACTGACATCTTCAAAGATTTAAAATAAATACACCTAAAATCCTCAGTGCTGTGCCAGTTGTATTCTGTACAGCCCTGGGAATCATAGAATCATAGAATCATCTGGGCCGGAAGGACCTCCAAAGGTCATCTACTCCAACCCCCCTGCAGTCACAGGGACACCTCCAACTAGACCAGGTTGCCCAGGGCCTTGTC
>JAOXNG010000001.1:195557263-195581141 GCA_028566535.1 Scolopax minor | reverse complement strand
GATGAGATTATTTAAGTAGTTAAATCCAGTGTAACTGCAAACACATTTGGGAATTTAATTTGAAAAATAGACCAAATTGAATCTACTGTCTGCTGTCAATCATGAATAATTTTTCTTCAGACTATTCATGAATAATTTTTCTTCAGACTTTCTTCAGACTTCAGACTAGACTAAATCACTACTGTGATTTATCACAATAGCTTAAATACAGATGCTCTTTTCCAAGTCAGAAGATATCCTGCGTACCTGATCATCTCTTTGGGGGTACACAACAGCTCAAACAAATAAACATGCAGGCTTTGAATAGTTCCAGAAATTGTTGTATGGAATATTTATAGCTGGAAAAAATATCAAAGGAGTATATACATTCCCTTGCCTCAATTTCACTGTCATTTTCAATATTTTGTCACTTAGGGGTTTGGTCAAAGTTTTCAAAAGCTTTACTTCCAAATTGTGGGTGCTGAGGGAGATTGTGGAGTCCCCTTCTTTGGAGATTTTCAAGACTCGCCTGGATGCCGTCCTGAGTAACATGCTCTAACATCATCTAGGCAATCCTGCTTCAGCAGGGAAGTTGGACTAGATGATCTCTATGGTCCCTTCCAACTCTAGAAAAAATTCAATGAAAGTCAGTAATTTTTTTCTAGTATTTTTCTGCTTTGTCTCGGCTGCTTCTGTCTCTATGAAACACAGAGGTTTTCCATATTTCTCAAGTTTTTCTTTTAATTCACCCTCAGTTCTTTATTGTCTGGTCTTTTTTGCAAAGAAGTAGGAAATAACTGCCTCTGTATAAGATGTGATCCATAAAAATGCAGGGTATAATAGTTCTCCATTATCTCTGTTGGGGAAGGATATGACAGGACCCTCCCATCTATACCCTAACTGAGGTTACACCTTGGTAAACGCAGTTCCGATAACCACTCTGACTACACATAGCAGACCACCCAAACCCTGAGACATCCAATGATATTATGTAGCACATTAACCAGAACTGCTAGAATTCATACGTGTCTCTGGGACAAATTTTCCAGGCTAAATCCATGGGATTTAGCATTACTGGTCAGAGAATAGGAGAGGAGAGAGCAGGAGACCATTGCTGTGAAAAGGTGAGGTCACTCAGGCATGGCCTTGGTGAGTAGGTCTGTATGAACACATTGTGAGTTTCTGTGCAAGACCGTGAGTATGAAAGGGTAAAAGGATGGATAGAATGGGTTGAGGGGTGTGCTGGTACATATAGGTGCTCTCCACAGTCTGAACACCACAAAAAGGTGCTCCTTTCACTGGAGTGTACAAGTGTACATTAACGACAGTGTACACCTTTGGAAAGAGACACTGTGTTATGTTTTAGGCTTCCTGAATGTGGGACAGGATCTTTTCCCAAGGTCACCTGTTCAGATGATGAATCTAATCTGATATCCACTTGACAACATTAAAGGGGTGACATTGAAAGCATCACCAAAAGTTTGAGTTAGCACCTCATGTAATTTGCTGAATGTAGTCATCCCTGCTTCTCAAATCTATTCTTTCAGGTTCTGTGCAAATTTGGGCAGGTGAAATTACGTTTTACATTATTAGGTTCTTTGCAACTACAGTTGTGGAAGGTTCACTTCAAAAACAAGTTCTGAAATTCAGAGGAGCTGGAGGGAGAATGTGGTATTTAGGTATAAAATAACTTGCCTAAAAGTAAAAAAGAAAAAAAGGAAAAAATTACTTTGTATATCTTATATTTGCTCTGTATGTTTGTGCATGTATGAATGCATTTGTCTTTTACTTGGTAATTGTCATTCTTGTGTTTGATGATGATACATGTAGTGCTGTAAAATGGAAAGTCAGGTTTTGGAAACACTGGGATGACACTGTACTGATAAATATAGATGAACAGTATCTGTGCAAGTTCCTAGGTTTACCCTGCATGTGGTGGAGGTGATGGGAGACAGCTTTCTGTACTGAGCAGGAAGGTCTGACTGCCTCAGGCACCAAGATTAGAAAGTTGCTGTGTGTGTGCAGGGAACAGCCTGGAGGACATGAAGCGTTTGGGGAGGAAATGAAGCTGCCTGAAGGCTGACATCTTTGGCAAAGCAACCAGGGAGAATGGGAACATGCCAACAGACATGTGAAATTCTGCAGGGCCCTGACAGGGAAAAGAAGAAACCGAAACTTAACAGGAGTGGTAAAAGGGAAGTCACTGAATTTGCAATTATTGTGATAAGAAAATTTTCCATGGGGGAAGTACGCGAAATGACTAACAGTCATTTCACTTTGAGGTTATGAAGAGCTCTCAGATGAAAAATAATCTTGTTATGATCTTGTTATGAACAACTTTTTAAGCTGCCACCCATTATGGAAAAGCTCTGAATACCATTTCTAGACCACCATTCTCTACAGCATAGATTTCAATTTGTGAGCGCTACTGAGCTTTACATGGCACATCACAGCTCTGTCACTTAAATTGTGCCTGGAAGTCTACAAGACTTTAAACTGGCATGTGTGGATCTGATCTTTTTCCTGACTTTACTATCTGTTCTTCAAACACAGTTAATTTCAGTGGGAATCTCTCCTTAGCTTGTTTGGAAAGATGACCCTCAGAAGCTTAAGATCAGCGACAAAATCTGTGCCATTTCAATCTCCACTGCAGATATGGGCCAAGGTCATGAGAGGATCCCCAAAACAGCAGTTAGTACCTACACTGCAGATGTAAAGGAAAAATAAAATTTCTCTGTTATTTGTGGTCCATTCAAATTATGAGAGTAACATTATGCTGTCCTTTCACATCATGCTGCTCTCTACCTTCAACTCCTTTTTTCCACTTGAACAGAAAACCTTTCCAAAAGACAAGACTGGAGTTTACAAGAGACTATTAGAGGCAGTACTACAAACCTTTGCACATGGCTAACTTCATGCACAGGGGTGGTCCTGCTAATGTCAATTTAAGCACATGCCTAAGTGTTTGGAAGACTCAGCTTACTTCTGACATCTAAGTAAACAGATGATCATCTTAAATTCTCCTGGAATTTCTGATCAGAAAGGACATTTTAGTATCTAAACGTAACATAAAAAATATCTTTTAAATGAAAATGTTATTTGTAGTGTTAAAACTTTGTTTAGTGAAATCCCTTTTAATAGATTGAAGTTTAAAACTTCACTTCTATATTAATAACTAAATGCCACTTTATAAATTAGCAAAGGTCAAATTCATCTAAATTAAACAGTATTTATTCTAATGCTACCCCATTTAAGCATGAATCGCTGATCTTCACTATCATTAAACTGATTCTTTCTTCTATCCCAGGATTTCCAGATAAAAATCTATTCCAGTGGTGATGAATTCTGCGTTATTATGACACCCGCTAGTAATAATTTGAAAGACAGTGTATCATACTTGCACAGCCTCTTCCATCCAGTCATCTCAGTCTGCTTTGTAAACCTCACACAGCCATTCCTAAGCAAGGTGAGCATTATCAGCTACATGAAGGATGACGTTTGCAGAGAGGAGTTGTGTGGGTGGGTCAGGTGCTGCACCATATGCTTGAGGATCAAGTTCTTCAAATCTAAAGAGCATTGTTAGATTTTGTGTACTGTGGCAAGGCAGAAATTCAGAGGGGCTCTGAGCAGTAACAGATCATGCCACTTATAGACAGACAAAACAGTGGCTATTTTGTGGTCTCAGGTGTCCACAGGGTGCTTTACTCTGAAAATGAGGACCTGGGAAGGGGCACATCATGAACAGCCTTTGCTTAAAAGGCACAAACAGATTGGACAAATAGCTAGGTGACATTGTTTGCAGCTAACAATTTAGTTGATAAATTTAGTCACCATGCTCCATTTTCCTGGAGCATTTTTCTGTAAAGCAACTGACTTTTCCAAATCTCTAGATACTGCAGTAGTAGTTTTTTGGGCTGTGGGCTGCTGGAAAAATGTTTTTTTCTGACTATTCACTCTGTGTTGATTACTGCTTGTGCCACATGGTTGGTCAGCTTAATAGTATAGTATTTCTGTTTTCTGATTGCACACTTCAGGCTTTATAAGCAGGAATAATCTTTTTGTTCCTTCTGTATGAGTTAGTTATTCTCAAACACATAAAAATGCTTAATGAATATACAGAGGTTGAAAAGAAAAAGCATTTAAATGTTTTTTGAGAGTCTTCCCAATGTTAAGCTTGCAAATACTTATTTGGTACAGTGCCTTTGCATCCCAGGGATATTAAAAGATAAAATCTTCCATTTCCCAGATTGCTGGGATGAATGGGTTTACACATACCAGTAAAGCAATATTTTACTCAGGGGAGCCAGATCAGGTTTTGTAGCTGTTATATTTTGCCAGAACTAAACCACTACTTTGCATTTTCACCAAAGCAGCTCAGTCAGCTCAATTTTAGTTTTGCCATGGACATGGCTGGAAAAACAGTTCATAAAAGAGCCTGTAGCTATGTAAGAGAACATAGGAAGCTCATTGAACTACAAATAGACTTCTTTTTATATTACTATTGAATTAATGCATATATACAGAAAATATATCTGATATGCTTCAACGGAAAAGGCAGGTTTTGTTCATCAGCAACAAAGTTTCAAAATGCTTCAAGAGATACAAGTTCTGATCTCTGCATTTTTTCATCTACATGTGCAGAGGTTACCAACAAATTTATGGAATATAGGATTCATACTCTTGGCTTCAAAAATATACAACTTTATTTTCTTTTGCCTGGAAAACCACCTCCATTAAGTCAAAGAAATATATAATCACATCAGCTGGCTTGATGTGCCAGGCAAGGGCCCCTCTGGGAGTTGATGCTGTTTAACAGGCAGCATCAACATATACACAATGTGTTAACAGCACAAATGGCAGAGTCCAGCCACGTTCAGAGGTGAATAAGGTAGGTCAAACATCTTGTCCATCTGCCTTGCAGCTTAAATCTCTACTGTAAAGCAATGATCTGTGAAAACCATTTTTCACAGCTATAAATGAAAACTCACTGATTCACATGTCTCTTGAAGTCTTGAAGAGTGACTTCAAAACCTAAGATTGCGCATAACTAATTGTGCATTGCTTTATATTACAGCTTTGAAAGAAAATGTGAGAGAAATTCACAGTGCATTTTGATACACTTTTAAATTAGCATGTTGATATTTTCCTGAAACTTTAAAATGAGCCCTTTTTCAAGAGGATCTACATTATCAAAGCTTTATTAGCCTCTCTGTGCTAAAATTGGATTAAATTATAGTAGTATCTAGGAAAACTTCAGGTGAAAATAAAACATTTACAGACAAGTTATAAGAATCCTTAGAACACAAAAGCTGTGTGACTAACTAAAAAATAAATAGTAATTTTTGTAGCCATATTTTTAAATTTTGACTGTTAAAAATGTACAATTAATGTGTGCAAAAGTCACAGCTCCCTTCTCTGGCATTATTTTGTGCAGTCCTGAATACATCTGAGTCAACAAAAGTTACCCATGAAAACATCTTGCCTCCTCACTCTGGCTACCTTGCTGTGAATCAGGCTGACAGTACTGGTGGGGTGGCTCCTGTAAACTCTGATCATCTTTTTCCTTTCCAGAACTGTTGTCCCCAAGCATAGTAATGTTCAATAATTTAAAATGGAAAAAATGTTCTTTGTGCTTTTTCCTTAATTGCAAGCATCCTAAAAGATGCTTTTTCTAAACAACTCTAGCACAATATTTTCATTTTAACTCCAACCTCTGCACATGCCTTTGCACCCTGTATCCCAGAAGTTCCAAATCTGCCAGTCTTGTCCTGCCCAGATCTCCTCTAATCTGCTCACTTCTGACTTCCTCCAGCTCATGTTCAGACCTCAAAATGGTGAGTTCTGTTTCCACATATCCAGGCAGCGACGATGGCTTTCCTCATACTTAGCAGGTGTGCCATGTCCAAGCCGAAGATGCTTCCCCAGCAACTCCTCTGCTTGCCCAAGAGGTTGCCTGTGGCCAGTCCCACCATACGAGGCCATAGCGTGGTGCCTAATTTCTTGCAAACATGGGGGAGAAGAGAGGCAAGCTTTTTGCTGAGGCTACCAACCTTTTCCCCCAGGGCTCCAGCATTACGCTGGTGTTGCTGTGGGGATGTGATAACCCTCAAGGTGGTCTTGCATCACTGGCTTTATTTTGGCTTTAGATTGTAGGCGCAGCAGGAAGAGATTTACTTGCCTGCTTCTCCATCTTGTGAGTACCTCCTCATGCATAAATCACCATCGTACTGTTAAAATGTCCCTTTCCCATGCCAGATCTCAGCACTGTGTAACTCCAGGCTTTAGCAACAGCAGCACTGAGGGCACAGGTGTCAAGCTGTGTTATAAAACTGGCAGAGCAGCTTCTTTTTGCATTTTAGCATAAGGTTACAATTTAACATGTAATTTGACTTTTGCAGGTTTGTAGGAAAACTTGTTGTCAAGGTGACCTGCACTTAAAGAAAACCCCAAATCCTTTTCTTCTTTCTCCCAGTATGGCTCTGACCATTTTAGCTGTGAAGATGGCCATGCCACCAACAGTGTTGCTGCTTATTTCTGCCATCATTTCCACCAGGCAGCAAGTCAAACTCTTCCACCTCCTGCACTTCAGGAGCTTCTGGGTCTGATAGCCACTAATGCTGAAAAAACCAGTTTTTCCCTTTGATGCATTTGCTTCAACCATGTGAGTGGTACTTGAAAAAAAATTATTCCTAATCTGATGAGCAGTGCCAGGAGTGGAGAGGGGCATATGGGGCTGGGGATGTGGGGGCTGAGTGGTGCTGGCTGGATGCCTGCACGGCCACCATCTGCTCACCACACAGGAGGGTGACAGGACCAGTTGCCACAGGGGGACCCACTGCCAGAAATACTTTATTTGTCCTCAGAAAAAAAAAAAAAAAAGTGATGCACCTTCCTGCATCTGGCGGTGGGCTTCGCTGCAGCCGTTTCCTGGCAGGGCATGGTCCCATGGGCATGCCATGTGCCAGCTCTGAGCACTGTGCCTGGTCTGTGTGTGTGGAGAAGGTCTCTTTTCCATGCAGTGCTTGGTAGGTCTTGCCAGAGACCAGGGAGGGTATGGGTCAGATGTGGAGGTGGCAGGCAGAGCAAACGCTGAGAGAAGAAGCTGTTTATGCAAGGGTGTATGGCTGCAGGGATGCCGAGGATGCAGCAGTGCACCCCTGGACATGGGAATAAGCTCTGGCATGGACACGGCACCACAGGGACCTGCAGGCTCCTTCGGTGAGGTGGATATGGGCTCATTCCTTATGTAGAGGGACTGAGACACCTCCCTTTCCTATGATGATATGATAAGGCCTGTGAAATGTAAGAGGAAACAAAAATGAGATCAATGGAGGGTAAAAAAAAAAAAAGAAGAATTCTAACAGATAAAAATTCCTATTAATTGAATGCGTCTAAAAGTCCCTGTTGAAGAGGTGGTGTTTTGGTGTAGGCCTTGGGAACAGAGCACACATATAGCAGAGGTCCTCCTCAGCACAGCTGTTGTCTCCCCTTATCTCTTGCAGTAAATAACAGAGGCTAAAACAAGAAATCCCCTTTCGGTGTTCTTCAAAACTCTGCCATCCTTGAGGAAATTATTCAGAAGCATCAACTAATGAGTGTTGTCAAATGCTGAGCTGCTCTTCCTTGATCTCACAGTGAATCACTCATTTTGCTGGCAGGTTCAGAAAGGCCTCAGTTCAAAAAGGCCTCAACAAATCTTATATTGCCTCAGCTGAAGGCCAGGTTCTGCCACTTTCTCAGCATCACTGGTGCCAGCTGCACCATGGGTAAAGCTGTTTGCTGAAGATTTCTCTTGAGTCTCATGAACATGAACAAAACTTCCACTGTAAATCTTCTTATGCTCATGTTTGGAGTAATGTTTTCTGGCTGGTTTTTATGTTAGCAGGTCCTTTTTGCATTGTCATCTTTTCTTCCATGACTAACTAAATTGTTCCTCCCTCTTATGGCCAGCCAAGAAGAGTTTCTTATCCTGAGTGACACTATATGCCAAATGCAAGAAAGGGCAGGGCAGCCGGGAAGGGGTTCACTTTTGTAGTTTTTCTAAAAGGAAACCGAGTGGCAATCAATGCTGCACTTTTTCTTTTACATTAAATAAATAAAAACTCATGAACTAAGTCCTAAGATGCCGTTTAAGTAGTTCCTGAGATAGGAACTCTACAAAGTCTGATCTCTAATGGCAGAGCAGGGGGCTTGGGAAGGAGGAGCAGGTATGCAGCTTTGGGCAGGCAGTGCTTAGGAGTAGTGTTCCCCAGCCACCTGCCAAAAACCTCCAAACACCATCAGATTCTGCTCCTGGGGCACCCTGCTTCTGATGCACTGTGCTGTTAAAGTCACACTGTATGCTTACAAGGTGAATAGCGATAATTAAGTAGTAGAGAAGTGGTTATCACACAAAATTACTCACTCGGGCAGTCCGGGAATAACTGCTGGAAAGTTTTTTAGGAACATATTGCAATCACTGACATTTATATCCCCATCAGTAAAATTCATTATTACTGACTCCACAGTCAGAAGAAATGTAATCTTTCCATACCTATGCTTCTGGGTATAAAAGGAGGCACCTGATTTAGAATATGCATTAAAAAAGCACAGATATGTGGATATAAAAGCAGAAAATCTAATATGCTAAAATGAATTTCAGCTAGCACATGGGAAAAAAAGGCAGCAACAAAAGTTTATAAAAATAGTCTAGAGGACAAATAAAATTACAGATCATATGTAACAGGAAAGGAGAGCAAGACAGATATGGTTCAAAGAAGTCTAAAATATTTAATCTTTTATTCTGCTTAACTTCAGTGAGGAGATAGGACCTCAAGAAAAGTATAGGAAGAGAACACGTTAAAGAGAACATAGAGGTATTCAAACTGATGCTAAAGAGAAGATAGATGTATTCAAATTGGCAATAGTCCAGTATAATCTCTGAACCATTAGTGAGTCTTGTCAGTAACAGGAAAGGATGTAAACATGGTTATTCTGAACAAATCAGGAAGTTATAATCAAATCCTAATAGCAACTCCTGGAAAGTTTCTGAATTTATTTATTAAATAAACATTAAATAAGTTGCAGGCAGATCCTAAAGAGTTAAAATGGCCAACATAACACGCCAAGAATTTGCTGTGTCATATCAATCTCAATTCTGTTTCTGAGAGCATTTGATTTAGTATATAAGAAGAAAGCAGTATATGGGATGCCTCTTTACTTTAGACAGACTTGTCCAACACAGGTCTCCTGCAAAGCTGAGGAAATAAGCCTAGAATTGTCAACCTAAACTGATTGAGCAGAAGTTTGAAATGCTGCTTTCAAAAGCTTCAGATACTTTCAAAGGCATCAGTGGTTTGCTGGTTAGGTGTGGATGTAAGTGTAGTCTTACAGGAGTGGGGAGGTAGGGAGCATTTTTTGCTAACATCTTGGCTCATAGTGCAAAGGAACCGATACATTTGCTGAAGACATCACAAGCAGTTTGAAGGACATGATCAGAATTTAAAGTGACCTCCATAAATAATATAGATGATCCAAAATCAGTGAGATGATCAATGCAGTTAAGACCTGAATGCTGCACTTACTTCTCAGAAAGGGAAATATAGAAGGCCATGGGGCAGCAATACAGCAGAAAAGGAGGACGGGTATCATGTGGACTGAGTCAGCAACATGAAGGTGATGCAGAAACAAGAAACCTTATTCTGGGAAGCACTATCTGGCAGCTGTAAGGAACATGCAAGAGGTGGCTACTCTGTTCAGGGAAGCTTTGGTGGATACCTGGGATCCCGGTCCCCAAGGCACAGTAGACTGGAGTAGTTGCATTTTCTGAACGACTTAGAAAAACTCAAGAAAATCAGGAAGAGATCAAAAACAATGAGAAGGTGTGACCTCTAATATTGAGTGGGATTTGACATCAGTCTTCTAATACTGCTATAAATTTTTCTTTGTGGTTGGTTGGTGGTTTTCTGTTTTAACTGTTTTCACTGAAACACTAGCAGAAGCTACCCAGGATAACATGGAACCATGCTCAATGCAAGACTTTAAAAAAAGACAAAGAAAACCTTGCCTGGGATAGTTTATATATGTTAGATATAGGAGTTTGGATTATTGGGTTTCCTGAGGTCACTTCCAGGTATATTTTTCTGCTATTCTTTGAGTATCCAGCATCCAGTGAAACCCTCAACTGTGAAAATGAATATTCCCTTGAAGAGTCAAAAAGGAGGTAGTCTAGTGACAAAAACAAACAAACAAAAAGCCAGCAAGGAACACTGTTCCAAAATTCATCACAAAGGTAACTGCTGTTTTGTCTGCTTTGCCCATTACATGGTTATGTGTGGTCAGTGTAACCTATAGTAAATACAGACTTCATGGAACAAGAAGAAAATGGAACATGGGGAAGATCTTCTTCATGAATTTTGAGTTGAACTGGCTGCACTCTGCTTGTTTTAAAATTGTGCATTGTCAGATTACAGTGTCTATAATTTAATCACAAATAAAAGTGAAACATTAATGATTGGAGTTTCTAAACAGAATCTCAGAAACACCAATGTTCAGGTTTATTTCAGTTGTTCTGAGCCTGCAAGATTTGGATAGGCTTAGTTTTTTTCCCTCAAGTGCTTTGTAATGAGAACTGCTAAATTTCAAGAGCACCTAATTTGTTCTCTGATCTTTATTGGAAGTTTTACCATATTTTGAATTGATTTATTGAAGTCTTTCTCTGGAAGTACAGACATACAGAAACTCCATGGTTGAAAAAAGAAAAAAATAATTCTGTAGCCTTTCAAAACTCAGTAGCCACATGTCATAGTATTTAACACTGTGCCCTAGCTAATATGCAGTGCAAGCCAGGAATTGTCTTCCAGAAATTCAAATGTCCAGTAAAAGCATCACTGAAAGCTTAAACCAGTTTCACTTCTCTTGCCCATAGTAAGAGACTGCTGTGGCTAGATTTCTCAGCTGGATAGCATATTTTCAAGCTTAGCTTGTAAACTTCTGGCCATTGAATCTTCATTCATCTGAAGATGTCAGCAGAAGTCCTTCTGAGCAGAACGAAAATATTTCACTTGCTCTGACAAAAGAGCAAAACTGAAAATCTGAACAGAAGTGTTGCTTCCAGAGTAAATTAATGTTACACTTTTCCTAAGCTGTGATTCCTTTCTGGGCATGTCTGACAGGAAAACCTGCATTCAGAGGTGGAAGATATTTCTGCCCCATAATGTGGCAGTTCAAGGTCACTACACATTCTCATCTACTCTGAGAATAAGATATTAAGTTTGCAGAGCTCTTATGTAAAAAAAAAAAAAAGAAAAGAAGTCCACTTTTTTTTTTTTTTTTGTTATCTTTGTTTTGTCATGAAATCTGGAGACTAGATTTTGTGAGAATAAGTATAGGAGGTTTCAGTGTACTGAAGATTCATTTTATGTTTCTTGCAAACATTCCTTAGTAATAGTAGTATATGATAATAAGTCTAGGCTCTGGGGAGATCTTATTGTGGCGTTTCATCTTTCCAAGTCTCCATTGACATAACTGGCACCTTAGATTTTATAATAGATCAGCTAACTTAAGTAGTGTTCACTTTACTAGAACTTCAAAGCTTAGTACCTTAACAGTTTCTTCTGTTATAAAAATATGATTTTGCTTCCTGGATGGATATCTAGAAAGAAGGAAGGGAGGGAGGAAGGCTGGAGGGAGGAATGGATGAAATAAAGGAAGGTAGAAAAGGTTCAAGCTGTTTCATTGCAAAGCTTCATCTCTACAGTTTCTGATTTCTCTTCTGAGCAGCAGCAAGAGAATGACAAAATGGAAGGAGATAAAAGGTGATCATATAGTCAACTGTGATGTTATTGCATTCCAGAAACGCTCAGAGGCAAATAGGAAATGGGTTACACCCAGATCAAATATAAGTGTATGAGATAGGGAGATTTCCAGAAGGAAACACTGGCTTACAATGCACATGGAAGTATTGTCAAACTTCCTGCACTGAGGTAAAGTAGCATAGCTCAGCTGAACTTGGTGAGGATCTGGCACATGCTTCCTATTATTCTTTAGGATTTATAGTACGTGCTAATAAAATAAATGATCTGCTATAACACCTACACACGTATTTGATGCTTCGGGCATGTGTGACAGAAAAAAGAAGTTGGTTCATTCTTGCATTTGTATCTGAGATCAATGTTGAACAATTATCCATTCTCTCAAAGACATCCATCCAGTCTCATAAAGAACTAGATATGTGTTTTACTTGCATGTTTTTTTGTCTACTGTAATAAATATAATAACCTTAATAACTCATCTTTATTTATGTATTTGGATTTAACTACAGAAAATCTATATGCCCAGAATATGAAGAAAAAAGGTAGTTTTGTGAACAGAGAACTAAGACAACCTGATTTCCTATGGTGTTCTGTCAGAGAGACAGCAGCCATCCTACTGGTGTCCAATGGCTGCTGTGTTTCTGGGCTGCACTGTACAGCCTGGTGGCACCTGACTCACACGTCCTGGCGACATGCAACATGGACCAGCCAGTTGCTCCACAGCTTTCCCCAGAAAGGGAACCAGAATGTGAAAGTTGGGTGAAGGATTCACTCCACAACTGGATGGGCAAGCAGCAGGACCCCAGTTTACACCAGTGTAGTCCAGCAAGAGGATCTGGGTGTATGGGCAGTTACTTGTCAAAAGACCTTGATGTTTCATAGGGTATGTGTTTTTACTACTGCCTTTTCTCCTGTAAAGGCAATAAGAAGGTCTCGCTCCTCTACCTGGAAGCTCTATTTGTGTGTAGTGTATAAGGATTCAATAATTATGAATTATCTGACGGGAATTAGCCACCTGTGTAAAATTGCCTTAGGTTTCTATATCAGAGGGATAGAAAAACAAGTTTGTCAGATGGGGTCTGCATTTGGATTCTTTTGCTCAAAGCTGAGATCCTAAACTTCACTGAGCTGAATACATAGTTGATTCACTCAGCAATGGTAAGTGATATGCTTAAAATACAAATGCAAGGGAAAAATTCCCTTGTCCCAGTCTCCAAGCTTTGCAATACATGTACTACACTGGAAAAACAGAGAATGAATTTCAAACTTGCTGTAATCCTGAAAGTATGTGCATCTCCTACAGAAGGAAGGGGGGACAAACCAAGAATTAGTGTGTATTTGTTAAGATTAGATCTAAATATGCATTTTAGCCATAAAGTGACTGATCTTCTCACATAACTTCAGGTGTGTGGAAGATAATTGTCTAATCTGAAGTAACTGTCTACTCAAACCCTGCACTTCTGAGAGATGTCTAGAGACGGACACCTTCAGAACACCATTTTTCCTGTCTCTGTTGTGCTTTTATTTCAGGTTTGTGAGATTCATCTGTTCAAGATACTGGTTTCTGTGTAATTCAGGTAATTGCTGAAAATCTTGAAGATGGGGTTTAGGGGCATTTGAAGAATGGCTGTCACGGACCACATTTAGTCTGCTGAAGATGTATACAGGAATTTACAGTATGAACAGGAGATTAAATAAATTTGAATTTCTTTGGGTAATCTTTCAGATAACACTAGGAACTCTGAAGAAGAGGAACATCATATTCTACACACTCGGGGCTACACAGCCTTCTCTGTAGAAGTGCAGAAACAGCCTCAGAAAGGGCAATGTGCCATGCACCTCCTTCAAAAACATTTGTGCTTGAGAAGTGTCTTGACTGTGCTTGTTCATCTGAAGTGGGCCACTGAGCCAGTCATCTAACAATATGACTGTGGGTCGTCTATTGGTCAGATGCTGGTGGAGGTGGCTCTCTAGCTCATGCCACATGAACAGGGGTTGTATATTATAGTGGGACGATGTTTAGAGTGCAACGTAGCTCTACACCCAGGTGCAGTGGATTTACCAGAGTTTTTTACCGACATTCCATTTAATGACGTCTGTGAAGTAACATAGTGCTTGGTGTTTGGAGTTTAAGTGAACATACAGCTGCATTAACCTCTTTAAAAATAAATTAATAATAGTGATAGTCAATCCTGACAGTTTACTGTTGGGTTGAAGGCAAAAGTGCAACAAGAATTGTTTTGCAAAAAATTGATCATATTTTATAACTGAATTGGAAATTCCAATAATAATATAAAAACTGTACAAAAGAACATGCAGAAAAATAATGGGGAGCAAAAGTGAAAATGATAGAAAATACTTCCATGAAACAGAATGTGACCTCTGAGGACAGGAATAGGAATAAAATGGAAATTAACATCCTGGGAAAAAAACAAGCTACACTACTTTTTTTTAAGGAATTCCTATCATCCCAGGATATAAAAAACATGGCTTAAGAGGGTCTCTCTGATAGTCTCCACACAAAAACTATTTTCATTGGGAAACTTCTTTTTGGCAGCAGCAGTGCCCTTGAAAGTACAAGGATTTGCCTTGGGAGTCCACAGTCTCCTCTGCCTGACAGATTGACAGCTCCAAAGAGGAGAATGGGATAGTGTTTATAATGGGACATAGTGGAATGCAGCTCTATCCAAAAATGCTATGGATTTACATACATTTAATATCCACATTCCATTAAGTGACATCTAAAACCCAGGGAGAGACTTTACTTAAAAAGAAAAGAGAGACTGGATGATTCAGAGGCTTAGTAATGGAATACAGAGCCATTCACCTCTAGGTCAACCGTCTGAGTTCAGCTCGAGTTATTATTGACCAAACATTTATACTAACTGCAGGCTGTGTGGAATATCAATGGGTTTATGGCTCTGCTAGATATATTATTTGTTCATGTCTGAGGTGTCCATATGGCAAAAATCACCTCAGACTCCCTTTATAGTCAGGGAAAAACAGGTACTTCTAAGGCATAAATCATCTGGAAGATGTCTTCTTTAGGGTGAGATTAATTACACCCTAGAAGTATCCTTTTCTCTCTGTTGAGTACAAAGGGAGCACAGGGTGACTTGCTTCTATGTAGATGTTTATACTGCAGGAGTCTAAATTTGGATTAGATGAATACCATACTAAGTGATTTCTCTATAGTCACCCAGAGGGCTGCGGTAGGTCGGCAACTGAGCATGGGTATTGTGGATTCACCCACAGAGAAACACAAACTTGTATCTGCCTTCAGTCCCCTGAATCTCACCCTTACTGTGACTCAGTCTTCTTTGGGAGATAACCAGCAACCTTTTTAACTCCTTAAGGGAGAGATGAACCAATCTAGGGGGAGGTACAACTTGCTAGTAAGAATACCCTATTTCTTAATACCTGTCAGCAAAATTTGTTGGTGATAGCATGTGTGGTATCCAGAAAGGCTGTTTTCCTGAATTTCTATTGTGTCTTTTTCTTTCCTTAAGAACCTCCATTCAGCTGGGGGGCTCTCTGCTGCTGTACCAGAATTTCTGCTTGGAGTATGTCAAAATACATTAAGCTGGCACTTCCAGTTTTAGTCTGTGAATGGGTAGATTACTTCCTCTGGCAGATTTTTTTACAAGCCTTTGTTGAGTGACTGAAATAGGAGCAGATTGTGTAAGCCATTGCCAAGACATTTAATAATATTAGTACTAAATAATACCGATAGCATCATTCTCAAGGAAGTGCATGAAGTGGCAGGTTAAAACAGTACACAGAACATGACATGCATGAATTAGCCAACTTTCTCTGCTCTGGAAATATTAGCTCTGTTGTGACAATAAAACCAGAAGAAAGTCTTCTGCAGGTAAGCTGGACATTTATTTGTTTTAGAATCTTTGATGGTAAATTGGCTGCTATATCGTTTGTATTAAGTTGTGAGATGTTAAATACCGCCTGTTTCTGAAAGTCCTGGTTAATGTTTGGCAGTTTCTCTCTTCAGTAATACCAATGATATCTTGCATCTTACACAGTGAGGTGTTTGTCCAGTTGTCTTTGCATCAGCTGGTACGTGCAGATGACTGGACAAACTCTGCTTTTGGCATGTGCTCTATCATAAAGCATTTTTTATTAAGATGGCTGCAAAAGGCTGCCCAGATGTGATCATGTTCTGGAGGGAAAATAACTTCTATGTGTAAACTCAGACACCCCTCCAGTCTTGAGCTATTTTGGCCCTCCCATGAATCATTTAAGCCCTTCGTTGTGTGTTGGAGCATATGCAGCTTTTCAAGTAACCTTGACAATTACGATAGATCTGTGTATTCCAGAATAGAGCTTGAGTTTATGTTAAGAATATTGCTTGCTTGCTGTAAGATCTTTCTAGTCAGTCACATCCATCTTTCACCTCTGCCTTAAAGCCTACAAGAATGAGTTGAAATGATGGAAGCAAGCTCAACCTTAACTAGTAAAATTGGTATTATGTAATAATTTATGGACACCTGGATTGTCCCAGGACAATCAGTATTACACTCATCCAGTGCAACACTGTTAGAGTTATAGAAACAGTTGCACCGTACTTAAAGTAAGTTAATGTAAATCATGCAATAAAGCCAGAGAATGGAAGCCAGAGGAAGACACATATGAAAATAATTATTTGGCTTTAGCCCTGGGTACAAATTCTGCTTCAAGTGAAGCAGCCTTTAGCTCTGTTTCTCACCCTCAGCCCCATGTCTTGCAGCTGCAGGAAGAGCTGCCCACTGAAATGGAGAGCTCTCATAATGCACTAAATGCTTTGTGTCAGTGCTTTACTGTGTACAACGGGGCATCTACATTAGCATTCAATAATGAGCTATTGAATTCACTCTTCTGACTATCCCTATTTACAGTTCTGTCTGTTCTCTTCTACCATGCTTTGCTTCACATTGTTGAGCAGTCCTGACTTGTTTTGGGTGAAAATAAACCAGAACCTGTGATCCAAATGTCCTTCAGCTGCAGATAGGTGTTTAGTTCATGGAACCATTCCAGAAGTGATGTGAAATAAAGGATCTATGATATGGCTTCTATGTCCTCAGCAATTGTTTTGCTTTACAGATTCTCTCTTGATGAAGCCTCATGACTCACTGATGTAGACATCTAAATGTCTTCCTGTGCTTTTGACAGTGAAGAAGGTGACTGTGCAACTAGTGTGCTCTAAGATCTCCGAGAGGCCTGCACAGGGTAGCTGTGGCCTCCATGCAGCTAGCACTTCGTGACTGCAGTCAGGCTACCATTGCACTGCAGTTGAGGACATTGTTCAATTCTGTAGCAATTTCAGTCACTATTTCTGTGTTATCTGGATTCCAGTTTGCTGTAGATAATTCTCTTTATGTGCTGCTGCAGTAGTAGATTTTGCTTTGAGCTAAGTAAGCAAAGTCCATACTGTTCTGTTCAGTCTTATAAGGATGCTAGAGCAATACTATGTCCACCTATATTGTACCTATACTGCAATGTAGCTACTATATTATATTTTAAATTAAGTAATGCTATACTATCTTATCTTAGACTTTTCACAATGGAATATGTTTAACTTAAGTTTAGCTATGTAAAATGGCATTACTAACTTAAACTTCTGTAGGTGCTCTACAGGGACACAAAGGACATCTTGGGATGCTGATTTGAGGATATACATCTAAGAAGTGTTTAAATCAGTCATCCTTTAGCTATAGAGAAAGTATAGAGAACTGCTTTAAACAAAAACCTTAACTTTCAGATGGCTAATGTAGTTTGGATGACTCCATATGCAGTCTCTAATGAGGCAAAGCTTCCAGTGAACTGAAGGACAGAGAGCTCTCAACTCAGTCTCTTGAGAAGACCAACAATAAATATGATGAGCAAAATAGATTCAAAACAAATGCATCTTATGAGTCAAGCCAAATGCTTTCCTTTTCCAATGAAAACAAAATTATAAGGCAGTAAAGCTATAATTGATGGTAGCTTTAGTAAAACATGGCAGACTTTCTCATAGAAAGAAAAAGTGTGCTACACTGAAAACTCTATGAAAAATTCTTTACTAAAGCTAATGCTCAACAGTGATGCTTGGTATTGGAAAGGAGTCTGTGGAGTCTAGAAGAGGAACGAAGAACACATTAGTCAGGCTCTGAGTATATCTTAACACGTCTGGTTCTATTTTGACACATATTTCTGTATTTCCTACTTTCTTTTCCATCCTTCACCCCCTTAGTACCTGCTTTTTTTTCAATCAGTGTGGAGGTCTCTAGGTAAGCACTGTGTATTTCTACCAGGCTACCTGTGATGCTGCACCGTGCTGCACTCTGTATGAGCAGATTTTGTCAAAAAGTGATATACAGATTGAAAGACATTTCTAAAGGATTGAAATAATGGAGACAATGAAGAGGATGAGTTCTGAGACAGAATGGGAATCTTATTCTGTGGGTTGTTTTAAAACAAGGCTGAAATACACTGTAGTCAATGTTAGACTGAGGTGAAAACAGATGTTTGCAAACACTTTCCTTCTTGCGAAGCCTTGAAAAGAAATCCAAGTTATTTGAAGCGACAGTTAGAAAAATGAAACTTACCTTCAGTATCCATACTTCAGTTTACATCCATCTTTTCTTCCTTTTTCTAATAATGTGGTTTTGGTTTTTTTTTTTTGGTTTGTTTCGTATTTATTTATTTATTTATAATTGCTCCCTTATTGATTTCCATTAGCTTTAGTAGCATGGCAAATCTGAGTCTTCAAGTCCAAATGACCTATATCCATTTACCATCAATATTGTTCCAACTCCAGGCTTCCTGACACCACTTTAATGTGAATTCCAGACATTAGCACAGCACTGCAACATTGATCTGACTGATGCTTAGTAATACACAAAGTGAACATACACAGATGTTGACCAAACTTTTCTTTAAACCCCTCATATATTTTTCTTGTCAAGATAAAATATTGAAATGTAGAGTGTATTTTTCCAAAGAGTGGGTGCATTTAGTAAATTCCCCATTTATTTTAAATATATATTTTTTAAGCCTGATTGGGAAAGTAGTTAAGCAAATGTTTAAGTTACGTTGACTGAAATTTAAAGCCATGCCATCACATGTCTGGTGGAGCTCTTTCTTGCTAAATACCCATCAACCTGAGACAGTCAATCCCAATACTCTGAGTCTCTGCAGTCTGTAACATCTTTGTCTAAGTGCACGGCTATGTTGTCTACTCCCTTGACCTATTGTTACTTTTCTTGAATTTAAGCTCCCTCCTGCTCCTCCTTCCCAGCTATGGAGACATACTAATCAGCTGTCCCAGGTCAACAGAAGTGATATCTGACCTTTCCATTCATTCTCTTACTATCAGCAAGATTTTAGTCATGTGGGTTGAATTAGTCCTAACTTGCTATTGAAATACTCACATCTTTGCCTTCTATCCAAAGTGCTGTTTGTAGCAATCTGAAATGTATTCTTTTATATTTGTTTTATTTTGTTTTGGTTTGTTTTTTTCCTCTCACTCCTGTGAATGTCTTGAAAGTATTAGTTCATCAGCATTGTCTTTTTGCCTAACAGCAAAGTTATAATTTCTTTTTACCTGACCTGATGGATCCATGTAACAAGCACATTCAGCGAATAGTGGACCTCACATAGCACTATTAAGAGATACAGTATCTTTATAATGGCAACCAGAATTCATAAGTTGTATAGATAGTGCCCAAATAATCACCTATTTTTTAATATTTTAATACTTTTTAATAATGTCTGAAATGAAGGCTCTTCAACTGGATCATATCCTCATCTGGAGTCCAGTAATACCTGTGGGCATCTATCATGTCTACATTACAGTGTAGCCCTCATGGGACATAAAGTTCAAATATATGATATGAATGTGTTAAAAAGCATCTTATATATACTAGTTGTTAGATCTTCTTTGGACTGAGGTTCATTTCACATACCTGATCTTGTATACTTTTCTCAAAGGCAGTTGGAAGACCCTGTGGTCAGAGTGGTGGTGTCAGAGGAGAAGAGGGTAACAAACATCAAGACTTTGCAACTTTGGGCACTATTGTTTGTTACAGTGGACCACACTGGTCTTATAAATAGTGTAAGAGTAGAAATAACATTTAGAGTAAAATATTTACTGTCTGAATTTTGACTCATTCAGAAAATTGAACCTAAATTAACCATTGCTTCTTGCAGTACCAGGAATTTTTTTTTTAAGATCTTCAAGGGCTTATCTTCTATATGACCAAGCCTTCCTTCCATTTGCCTATATGCAAACATATTCTGGCCAGAGAATGAAAAAGAGCAAGAAGAGGACATAGCCAGAAAAAGTCAGAATTTCCTCAGTATGTAACTACATGTGGCTACATATTTTGTCAATAGCTCCACAGGAAAAAAATCCCATTTGCTTTCAATGAGATAGGGGTTTTATTCAACATTTTCAGCATAGCCATTGTGTTCCATTGTCATTGCTGGCTGTTTCTGATGAAGAGGTAAGTTATTACATAGAGCTACCTGTGTGGTCTCTCAAAGTGCTAAGCTCTATTTTTCCTTATGCTTAGCTGATGAAAAGTCTTTCAACATTTCTGATAATTTGAGGAAATGCATATCTTGTTCTTCCTCATACTTTGTGCGCTGAAGTGAGTAATATCTCCATTTTAATTTTTTTCTCTGTCAAGTTGATTGCACAAGTTCTTCGAGCTGAGCTTTTTATCTCCAGTTTCCATCTCTTGTTTACAGTCTTTGATATCATACGTAATAAAATTCTACCATAGTCCTAAGCACTTATAGTTCTAGGAGAAGACTATATAGGTGCTCTGAGTTAGTTTTGAATTAACTTTCCCAGAGGTCTGTACATTGGGTCTACTTATGTATAATATGTAGGCCATACCTTGCACATTTTCTGCTTGGAACTGGAAAACTACTCCTCAACAACTGTTGAGAGAAGGAAGCAATGGTATAAACTTGTGTTAGAGCCTTGGACTAGTTTTGTGTCAAGGTACAGGAAATACTTGCTGCTTTGACCAAAATGACATGAATATGTAGACATTTATTTCTCTATATTTATTGGGAGTGTGAGAATCCATCCAGGATAAATATGTACTAAATTGAGAGACAGCTTGAAATACAGCATTGCTGATGTAGTTGGCATTGCTGAGTAGAAGGCAGTTTCTGAGAGCTGGATAGGCAGTGAAGGAAGCTCTGACAGCAATAGCAAGAAGGAAGGAGTGACCCAGAAGACACAGAATGTTTCTTGAAGACATATAGAACAATTTAGAGAATAGTCATGGATGGGGACTGTAAAAGAGCTGGGGAAAATTTGGAGACAGGAATAGGTGTTTGTGAAGAAAACTGACAATCAAAGAGGAGACCAAGAAGCAGAGAATGAAAAGCACTGAAGTCAGTCTGAGTAGAACAGCCATGCACAGCAGAAGTCATGGGTTTTCCTGATAAACAATGAAAGAGCAGTAAATATGGCATGTAAGGGCACATAACTGAGACCCCTTTGGTAACGCAAAACCAGCACAGATAGCTGATGTCATCAGAGTTAGCACAATGGGTGAGGTTAGACATACAGGCAAAAGGAAAAGTAGTAGGACGAAGACTGACAAGAACAAAGGATTAAAAAAAAATATTAAAAGTGACAAATGGAGGCCATAAACTGCATTTTATTGACCTTTACCTGTGAAGGAGAGTGTTAAACCACAGTAGACAGAGAGCAGTCAGATAGGAAAGCATTAGATGAGAGGACCTACCCAGATGCCTTGGAGATTGCTGTTCTGCACTGAAATGCACAAAGGGCAAAGGAAGTGATGTGGAAACCACCAATAACACAAAATGGGTCTGTGCTCTACCCCTGTAGCCAACCTCTGAAACAGCATTAGGAAAAAAATGTGTAAGAATGGTATGAAATTACCCGAAGAGGAATTTTTGCATGCTTGCAGAATTATTTTTTTTTCAGGCAGTGTCCCCATGGCAGGTAAAAACTTTTGCAAAAGGGAATGCATTGCAATTCTGACTTCTCTTTATTAACAAAGAGGAAAATATGATACATCCAGAGCTGCAGGATGTAGATGCCTGATTATGTTGTCATTCATTTTCAGTTGCTCTATCTCAAGATCATTTATCTCATTACCTCAGGATTGTCAACTCTAAATTCAGCTGTTAACAGGACTGATTGCTCTGAGCAATAAGAGAAGATAATAAACATTTTGCACTTAGAACACATATCTGTAGCTGAAACTTAGCTGTAGGAAAATTCACACTGCTTCAAACTCTGCTTTCACATTTTAGTTTCCTAAGTCATGACACAACTATGGCTTATGATCCTGTCCTCTCTTAGAGACTGGGTGTACACATGGAACATGAGTGATGCAGAGGGAGGGAGATTCACCTTAAATCTGCTTGACTGAGAACACGCAAGTTTTTCTTCTTTATTCTATTCTATCTAAATTCTAGCAGTTTAGGAATTATGTATAATTAAAGTTAGGAAAGGAAATTCACTACATTTCATTGCTCTAATTTACTTTTAATTTTTAAGCATTATTCCTTCAGTTTCATTTGCTTCCTGCATGTTCTCAAGGCATGTTCTCCGTCCTTCCTTCCTGCCTGCCTGTCTGCCTTCTTTCCTGCCTTCCTGCCTTCCTTCATTTTCATTTCCATACCCCTGTTTCTGAGGAATTTGAACAGTGGGTAGAAAATATTCCTTTCTACAAGGAATACTTGTACAAGTACAAGGAGATAGTGATCACTAGTCTTCAAAACACTTTTACTGATCTTTCCCTGAATAGTGAGGCACTTTTGGGTTTTTTTCTATATTCATGTTTTCTAAGAAACAATTTGTTACTTGTTTTCGGCTGTTCTCAAAGCAGACAGGGAAATAAATTGCTGTCTCCACTCCATCAGTATGGATGCCCACTCCATCAGTAAATGCTTCTGGGTAACCGTGTGTCCCAGCCCTTCCTGAGAGCCTTTGGCTTTGACTTGGTTTTGCTGCTTCCTTCACGCTACCTAAAACCAGAAAACCAGAAACACCCGAAACTGCAACAAATCAGACTATGGGAGAATTCCCTGTAACCGTCTGTCGGGGCATGTCAGGTGCCACCATCCATCCTGGTTTCCAGCCTTGTCTGCTGCTACAAATTGGCTCCGAGTTCACCTTTAGGTGTCAGTTCTGCCTCCTTGCTTGGAGACGTCAACAGCGCTGTCACCACCTGGAACTGATGCGCTGCTGGAAATTCTCTGCTCCTCCTGGGTCCTGCTCTCCCCCAACCCCTGCTCCATCGCGTCCCGTGGTGCCACCCCTGCTCCTCCTGCTCCTCTGATTACAAGTTGTTGCAGAGTTGGATCTTGTCCTCTTGCTTTTTCTGTAAGACACCTTGTCATCCTAAAATGCTATAGCCATCATAAATAATTTAGGGCTAACACTTCAATGTTAGAAGCTGCAATAAATAAATACCTGGTGTGTGCACAAAGGTTTCATTATCCTGCCCTTCTTGTCAGCCCATGGAGGCACATCAGTCTGCCTGTGCCACCAAGTCCAGGAGAACAGGCAGTGCAGCTGCTTCCATGGAGCTTGACCAACTACACTGATCAGCAGACAGGAGCAGAAGGCCTGGTCGCTGGGCAGGGGCAGAGGTTTTGATGTGATGCTGGCTGTAATGTGTGTATGGCAGCTCCTTTGCTCATACTCCTCTCTGGCACAGGTGTCTGGCTGCTCCATGCCTTGTGTCCATGTCCACAGGAATCTGGAAAGCCCTTCTGGTGGTGCTGCTGGTGTCCATGCTCGGGGGAAGCTGGAAAGCCCTTCTGGTGATGCTGCTGGTGTCCATGCCCAGGGGGAAGCTGGAAAGCCCTTCTGGTGATGCTGCTGGTGTCCATGCCCAGGGGAAGCTGGAAAGCCCTTCTGGTGATGCTGCTGGTGTCCATGCTCAGGGGAAGCTGGAAAGCCCTTCTGGTGATGCTGCTGCAGTGCTGCTGCTGCGTTACAAACCAGTCTCAGTAACTGCTCCATTGCTGGTCGATGAAATACAGACAAGAAAGCCAGAGCAGGAGCGGGGTAAGAATAACCTCATGCCATGATTTTTTTTTTTTCTAGCAAGAAAAGGTAGTCCTTGGTGATC
>JAOXNG010000001.1:195509499-195529521 GCA_028566535.1 Scolopax minor | reverse complement strand
TGGGATTTCGTCCCCTTTTCTCCTTCCATGTTCTGCTTGCATTAAGACTGAAGCCTGCAATGGTTAATTTCTTTGCATTTCTGTCAGCACAACAGGATGGGGACATGTCAAGAAAGCTGACTGGCTTAATAGGGGTTTTGAAGGTGTAACACTGCATCTTTCTTTCACTGACAGAAATATGTTGTGCAGGGCGAAGTCAGCTCTAAGAATACCAAGTGATCTGTCATGCTCCTCAGCTGTTGATGTTTTAGCAGAACAGCAAAATATGTTTCTGAAGAGATCATTCCAAAGAGTAATGTCTTTTCCAAATGCAGAGTTTTATTTGTACATAGTAATATTTTATGTAACAACACAGAATTCACCTGATACATTATATGGAGACATCTTTAAAAGCAAATCCAAAAAAATAAAACTAAATCTGCGCCCCATTTTTTGATCCATAACTAAGTCAAGACTCTGAGAATGAAACATGATTAAGCATTGTATTTAAAAAGACAGGTGGTGTAGTACAAATTACAGTGTACCACATCAAAGGAAACCCAGGAACAAAAAATCCATGGCACAGCTTGGATAAGTTATTAAGAACAGGAGCACAACCAGGATCTGAGGCTGCATTTTGAGAAATCTCAGTGTATCCTACTGGATGTTTTTCAGGTGGACAGCAAGACTGTTACACTTGATAACCAGTCACAGAATTGCATATTTTCACTGCAGCCTTTCTGGCTCCAAGGCTGGTATCCCTTGAATTGCTGCTGGGCCACTGACTGCTCACACAATTTGCTCCAATGAGAAATGGGTAGAAGATCTCAGAGCCAACAGGACTTACAAAAAAAATGTGAATAACCTTAGGATGTCTTGAAATAGGGTAGTGATTTACTTTGTTTTGAGTTCATGTACTTGTGCAGTTTACATTGAAGGCTTATGTCTCCCATTTGGGTTGCTGGGCTCCAGGTAGCTGCGGCTGTGCTTGAGGGATGCCTGCCCCTAGAGTATCATCTCCTCATCCTTTGAAGGAGACAGTCTCCAAACCATCAGCCTTGGAGCTGAGTGGTTATCCAGGCTCTCTCTGCCCTGTGAAGAGACCCTGCAAAGCTAAAGGGCTGTAAGGGCTCTGCAGCAGCCACTGGCTCTCTGAAGCTGGACTCCTCCACATGAGCAGTTTTATTCTCATACTCAAACCCCACACATCAGTGAAAGTTTCATTTCAGCGGCAAGCACAAATAAAGGAGAGAAAAGACTGGAAATTGGATATGCCATGGGCCATATAAAGTTTCAGCAAAGTTAATGGTGAGGGATGATCATTTTCAGGCTGACAGTTTGCACACCTGTGTTGAGTGCCTATATTTGGTGATCTTCCTCAAGACTCAGATCAGAGTGCCTCAAATGCCTGAGATATACCAGGCGTCTGCCTGTGGACCTCAGCAAAATGTTACTAGGTTTCCAAGGATCAGGAGGAATTAACTTGCTTATTTAAAGCATTTTCTTACTTTAAAGTTATTAAACATCTTCTGAATCATATAAAAAATTCATGTCCATATCTTCTCATTGTAATGAGATTTTTCTTATCCATGTCTCATGCTTCTATAACACTGAATGTCTAGTATTCAGTACATATATTAACTACACTTTTAGAGAGTAAACAAGATAAACCTTCCTTTTTGTCTCAGTTGTAGTCCTTTATAATGAAGATTATGGTAAAATATATTTCCTGTAAAAATAACATGTAGGGTAAGAAAGGAAATGAAGTATTAGATTTTTTAATTAAAAAAATAATGCTAGTACTTTAAAAGAATAAAGATGATAATAACTTTTTTTTATATTTCTTCCTCAAAAGCATTACAGCTTATTATCTGGATACTTGCAGAACAGAGGATTCTCTCTAGAGGCACAGGCAGGCTGAAAAAGTGAGACATTATTTTTCTTTATTAACATTTTATCCAAATGACACAAGGTATGTGCTTATATTCCAGGGTGAGGAAAAAATAAGTCAGATTTTAGGTATTTAGTTTAAAAATTCAGTTCCTTAGGATTTAGATATATTTTTCTTTTAAATAATGCCTATTAAGTATGTTAATATCTGCAGCTCTAAGTACACGGTGGGCATGAAACTTCCCTTTGAGGTGCTTCTGTTGACACAGTACAATGGAGGTTCTTTGTGCCAGCTCTCACTAAGGAGTGAATTATCCCCTCCTGTTCCCACAGCCCTGTGCTTTCCTAGCCCTTGGCTAGTAATCATTTGCTGTATTGTAAGAGACCCTTAATATATACAGGTAAGATTGTATATACCACTCTGAATGAGTTTTCCATTCAAATGGAAAATGTGCAAAAAAAGAAAAAAATAAAAAGAAAAAAGACAACTTGTTTAAATGAGCTCTTTAACTGGATGACTTCAAATACTTTGACATCTATCTATATTTTTATTTGGAAAATGAATCAAGAATAATTAAATGGGAATGGTAACATCTGTCACCAATCAATGAACTCACAGTAAAATTAAAATGATTTACTTTTCTCCTAAAATCCACTTTTTTTCATCTGATGCCATTCATTGAGATCAGATGCATTTCACTCTAGCTGTGTCAGATCTTGGAATTACATAAATAATAAAGTCCTGAAGGCCAATGGCATGGGAACAATGGAATGTGTAACAATATAATCAGCAGCAAAATCTATATTTAATGTGTGGCATTCTAATGCTATAAAATATGATGATTTTAAAACCTCTTTGTTCTTTCTCGCCAGGTTCTACAGCTGCTGAGTTTTTAATCTTGTGCCATTTTATCTTAGTTGATGCCTTTTTATTTTTTTTGTTTCTGACTTTGGAAATTATATAAGACACATGAAGGAGACAAGTGAGGGAGCATATATGGATAAAACAGTCTATACTGTGCTTAGCAAGTGCTAAGCAGAGCCAACAACTTTTTAAACTTGACAGTCTCTTAATCTTTTGTAGTGAACACAGAAAGAGGTTTCCTTGTTTCAAAAGCTACCCTGGCATTCAATAGCAAACATTTTATTGCTGGGATTAGTTGAGCTCTATCACTTTTTAAATGAGAATGTTGCTTTGCAAGAAGGGAAAAATTCCAGGTCAGTCAAAAAAATTTCAGCTTTGCTCATTCTAGTAAATGACAGACACAGCTTTTTATACTGTTCCCTTTTATAGTAATAATATTAAACCCAACACTATGTTAAACTGTTGTCAAGAGGCTGGAGCTAAGGATATGACAAGAAAGTCAGGAAGCTTATAAATAAAGACAATCCTTCTATCAAAAGGCCTTAAGACAGGGACAGGAGGCCAAACATGCCAAAAGTCTTCAGAAACCAATCCAGAACCCTAGGAAAGCCAGATGGGGTTTGTGGACAAAAGGCATCATTTACTTGAGCTTACTATAGGATTACGATCTTAATTTGCTCAGGTGAATTTAAGTAGAAAGAATCAGCACAGATTGGGACTCTGGGAGAAAATTCTTAGCATAGGATTAATCTCACATAACTTTGGCCATTTACTGTCAGGCAACTGCCCCGAGCTCCTTGTGTCAGGTTCATCAGCAGAGGGGGACTTTCAGTGCTGGATTCATCCTCTCTTTTCTCAGGAGCCATTCATTACTTATATTAAACTGGCTGCTTAGCTCCTAAGTGCATAAATTAAGTGAGAAGTTGTGTCCCAAACATCTCTGGTGGGCTGGCGTTTTCTCTAGCATATCTCCAGCAGCAGGCAGCTGGGGATGAAAGTGTCTCTAAAAGAAGTGCTTGTGGCCCCAACCGCGTGCCTGGGACGCCCAGCACTGACTGCAGGAGGGCTGGGATCCCGTCCACCCTTTCTTTTCTATGGCATTTTCATACTTTGCAAAGTCTTACAGTTCTGCCAGGGTGGAATATTATGCGTTAACCTTGAAATAAAATTTCTACTTTTTCAGTGGGTAGATGTTGGTAACCTAAACATTTGCAGCTGTGAAGTACTTTGGATAATACAGGGTGCCTTGGGGCACTCAAGGCAAAAACAGTCTCTGAATTTGCAGAATATAGACAAAGTGGAGAATTGGAGAAACTGGAGTTTTGGAGAAACAGTCAGTTGTCATGAGAGATAGCCATGCTCTCAAATGAGAGGAAGACAAAAATTTACAACAAAGTTTACTTCTACCTAAAAATAAAAAAACCCCAAACAATGGGGAATATGAAAAGGAAATGATTGCTCCTCATTCTCCCGTAAATAAGGATTTAGAGGAAAACCTCCTCTTTTGAAGTGTAGATTTGCTTAGGCCAGACTGTGGGAGCTTCAGAGAATCTCCAGCTCCCTGCAACATCAAATGTGATTTCAGGCGTTTGGCACTTGTCTGTATTTGGCTCTTTTGTGCACGCTTTGTAACAAAATGGTTTGTGATAACATAAGCCCCTGCTGGCAGCCCTCTGACAGGTCCTATCCATGTTAGCAAACCATCATCTGGAGTGGGACCAAATCATCCTCTTGGCTATCCTCCTAGTGCTTTTCTCCTCTGGGTTTATAACGTTTTAACATCTCCGGAGGTCTTTTTAGAGGCATGAAGAAGCAAAGGGCTGACAGCAGCTTGCACTGCTTCTGCCCATCCCTTTCCAATGAGCTGGCCACATCTCTGTGAAAAGAGATGGAAACTTTGACAGTGGTTTTAAGTAAGGAGGATAAATGAGGGCAGTAACACAAGCACTGGCCTGATCCCAGAAGAGGACTTTTCTAGTGGTGCTCATAGGCCCTCAGGTCATTTCCCCAGACTTAGAAGTTGCTCCTAACCTGTGTGTTGGCACATTCTTCAGAGTAAGAAGAAAAAGACAGATAGGCAGGCAGCAGAAACTGGCACATCTGGCACTAAGGAGGACCACAGCTTTGGGCAGTGGCCAGTAAAGGTGTCGTATTTCTTCCTGGTGAGGGGCTCTTTAGAATAGACCACAATCAAAATGTGGAAGGAGTTCCTTCTGAGCCCTGCGGGTGAGTGTGGAGACATGCGATGCAGGTAACTGCAACCTCTTTGCGCAGCAGTTCGTTCCTCCAGTGGCTTGCTTAGGTACGAGCACTCCTCCAGATACGTACGCTAAATCATCCCTAGGAATTGCATCTAGCTGTTCTGCCACCTTTTCCACAGGTCAAGAGGTCATTTGCCTTTAAAACAATCTGAATATACCCTTTGCTTGTCCAGGCTTTTCTGTCCTATCTTGTAGCCTGATGCTTTTCCTGTTCATCTGCTTCTTTCATTCTACCTGTCTCTGCAGACCCAGAAAAAAGTTGGCAGTGGCATCTCATACAGAAAAAGTTACAAGGATTTTCAAGGCCATCAAATGTGATTAACCTTAATCAAGTAGTTATTTTATCAAAGCAAAGGCCAATACTTAAGACTGTACCAGCTTTACGAGATGAACAATTGTAACAGACACCCATAAAACTGACTTTTTATCAACTGCCCAATGGATTTAATATAGTTTTTGGTTGAGAGGAAAACTGGTATCAGGGTACCTCAGATATCACCCTTAAAGTGAGTCCTTTTCAGGCTGGAAAACATACACTACTTGCTCAATTTTGTTGCTGTATTTCAACTTTCTCTAGATCCATTTTTTTGCCTTCCTCTGGCTACAGTCCATCGCCTAGCTCACACATGAAAGGAAAAGACATTTCTTTAGGATAACTGGGGAGCAGAGAACTGAGTAATGCAATGCATTTTGGACAACAAAAGGACGTTCAGGCTCTGGATTTCCTGTTGAATTCAAAACAAAAGCTGGGACTTTCAGATGCCGCATTGATTTATAAAAATATATAAGAATAAAAGAGAAGTAGTGAAGGTGTCTACCTCCAATCTAGTGAGGACACTCAATATGCAAAAAAAAAAGACCGGTTGCACAGCTTAGATCATATGTAGTCATTTGCCAGCATAAATGATATTTATAGAACAAGACGTTACATGCTAAGTTGACTTGCCTAAAATGATCTATCACTCAAATAGAGGCCTCTCACTTCTGTTTGAGTGGGTGTTAAGATGAAATGATGGAGCTGAAGACCTTGAAATCATTATTTTTGTATTAGAAATATGGATTTACAGGGGTTTATAATTTCTCAGAGTTTGTAGCCCAGCTGTACCTATTCTATCCTCAGCACTGTAGTGTCTGTGCTGAAATTACAGCAAAGCTTTTAAAAAAAAAATCATTTGAGCAAACACACTTCTCTGCTATTCTTTTCCTCACCTTGTGCTCCTTTTCTGGTTGGTTTATTTACTTGCTACTTGTCAGCTGAATCCCAGTAAGTGTGAGCTCTTCTGGGCTACAAAGAGCACAGTGAAGAGGGGATGTGTTGTGAGGAACACACATTGAGTTTTTGGGATTGAAACCAGCTCACAAAATTGTGGTCAGAGGATGTCCACTCTAAGGATGTGTCCATGATCCTTTGGACCAATGGACAAAGGATTCAATGCATGTGTCCATGATCCTTTGGATGTAGAAGAATCATGAACTAGCTCACATAATTCATCCAGTTTTCCAACAGCTACAAACAAGTGAGGAGTATCCTAACCCCAGTGGTTATAGTAAGTAAAGAAACAGTTTTTTGGTTTTTTTTTGTTTTTTTTTTTTTTCTGGTCTTATTGAACTAAACAGTCAGAACATGTCCTCCCAGGTGATGTGGCTCAGTGTGGATGGCACTGGTACTCATTTAGCTCTCAATCTTTTGACGCTTCAAGGAAGCTAGAACATGAATCTAGAATGAGCAAGATAAAAGAACAAAATAAACAAATCTCCTCTCACTTGGCTCTAAGGGTTCATTTTTTCCTGTGCTACCAACTTCCACTTGCTCTGACCTGTGTTTTTGGCATATGCTATGATACTTGACAAATTCATATATATTGCTGTCCATCTGAGGCCACACTGAGTACCTGTGACTCTTCCCAGACTGGCAGAACTGGATGGGATCCCAAAGCAGTCCTGAATCCACCCACCAGTCTAATCCCTATCTCACATATTTTATTTTTTCCCTACTGATGTCTCTGATGGTTTTCCTTGAGAAAGAACATTTTCAATGAGGTTTTTACAGAGGACGGTTTTCATATGATTCACAGGAACGGAAAGGTATGTCTTGGGGTGGGTGGCATGGCAGAAGATGAGAGTGCGGAAGTTGCTGGGGTTGGCATCAGAGCAGTGTGATTTATCTGCTCAGAGGTTGTCTGTTTTTTCTAGGGGCACAGGAGTGGAGGGACAAGAGTTTATGTTGTCCTGTTTGCTGCACCAGATGTCATCCTCCTGAGGAACTGGGAAATTTTTCCCACAGCAAAATTTATTGTGTGTTGGAGAAAAACCTTTCTGACTGTGGGTGTGGTGAAGCAGGTGAAGCAATCTGGAAGCCTGCCACATGAAGCAGGAGGCTCTTTGGGGGAGCAGGGCAGTTGCTTCCAACAACACAGCCAAGTCAATTCTGAAATGGAGGCTTTATCTGAGAGACAGGGGCGACGGCAGTGGTTGTTCAAACCCAGGAAGCCACTAAAATTTGCAAGACTAGAGAGCAGGGGTGTAGGAGAGGGGAGGGAGGAGATTCTCACTCAAGCCATTTCATGCAGTCTGCTTCAACCAGTCAGTAGTCTGAACTAACTCAATTTAAAGAGATGCCTTGTTTGAGTTTATGAGTTTGTATTCTAATAAAATCTTGCTTTAGAAATTGGAAACCTTTCAGTATCTTTTGGTGCACTCACTTTCCAGAAACAGTGGGGCAATTCTTCCTCCAATTCCTGGCCAACCTGGGGCCCTGCTGCAGATAAAAGCAGAGATTTGAGGAGGATGGCATGGCAGAACTATTAGCAGCACCTGGAAGATGAAAAGAAATCAGATCCGAAGGCTGGAGCTATGCATAGCTTTGCAGCTTGAGGGCTACTCTGTATGCTGGGTCTCAGATGCTTTTGTTCCACTCAGTTATTTTCTGCAGCCGGATTTTGAGAATATTACATATTTTTCAGAAGTTTCTCCATGTGTTACAAGCAACACATACCTATTTCTGCATACCCAGAAACCTAGATCCATCTGATGTGCACACACAGAGGAGTTCTACCGTGTGGTTGTGAGACATTCATGAGAGCTGTGCAGTTTCCAGAAAAAACTGGAGGAACTTACTTACAGTACATGCAAGTATCAATGATACAGCACTTGCATACTATTTGCAGTGCTTCCAAAGAGTGCTAGATCTGCAGCACCACCATGCTCTGCAATATAGATTTGCACATCTACAGCCAGTTGGATTTAACCAGAGGTGTTGAACTTACTGAGAATCTGCAGACCATAAGGGAAGTGTCTGTTGCTTCCCAGAAGCATTGGATTTACTGCGCATACATAATGTGGTGCACATGTCCATACTCTTGTGGGGCAACACATGGGCAGAACCGTGGGAGCAATAAACAAGTGTTCAAGGCAGAAGAAAACGAATGGAGGAATACCGTGGTAGGTGAATCAGAAGAAAAAGGTTGTGACAAAGGGCAATTTGGCAGGTGTGGCAGAGTTTGCTATGACAATGACAATGCTCCATGGTGGGATGTGGGCTCCAGCAGCAGGATGCACCAGAGGGCTCCCACCCATTCCAGAGCATGGGGGCTCGCTGCCTACCGCTATCCCCCCTGCCCGGGGACACGGGGAAGTACTCGCTGCTTTAGCACTATGGGGTAAGAAAGGACAGGCTTCACTGATACTCTGCAGGGAAGACAGACCTATCAGAAGTTCAGGTGAACACAGAAGCTGGAAGGAAAAGCTATCAGAGAAATTGTACTTTCTTAGCTCAACAGTGATGGATTACTGTGTGGGACATTTTAGCACACTGATATTTTAATCTTTGGGTATTTTTTGTTTGGGGGGGGCTTGGGGGTGGTTGTTTTTTGTTTTGTTGTTTGTTTTTTTATTTATTTATATGGATGAACAGATTGAAAGTCAAACCTTGCATTTAGAAAACAGAAACAGAATTGTTATACCCGTGGTGTGCGTGCAAGCAGCAGGCTCCCTGGGGTGCTGCTGACGGACATGCTGGGAGCCATGGAAAATACACATGTTTGCATGCAAGACCGTGGAGTATCCACTGGAGAATCTCCAACCACTTTGCAGACTCCTGGAGGTGCAGAGGGCGCATTTCAGTCTGCACCACAAGTCAAACTCGCTTTTGCTGGCATAAACAGGTGAACAGTTCCACTGTATGTATGTGCAAAGCAGATTAAAAGATCAGATTTATAATTTTTATGAAAAGTAGTCACTGCATATGGCAAAGTCGTTTTCACGTCTAGTGTCTCAACCACTTGCTTTTTAGTACCCCAAAGGGATTAGAGCAATTGGACTAATTGCGTAACAAATTGCCTTTGTAAACCAAAGGCATTTTTAAATGGTATGAGACCAGAAAAGGTTTATTTTCTTGCTCGTCTATAGCTTAAGGTGTTCAAACTAATATGTTTTTTAAACCTTGGCATTATAAATGGGTCTCAGGCTGAGCTTTTATTTACCAAGTCGTAGCTAGAAGCCAATTTTTATGTCCAAGTTATAAAAAATCCCTGAAAACAGCAACTTCTAATGGAAAAGCTGAAGTTGCCCAAGCTTTGGTGAGGCAAATGTGCCACTATAACACAGAATATCTGTTTTTTCTCTACTTGGAGCCTCACCACAATATTTTTGTGAGGAATTTATATTACTAGAGTAGAATTCCCTAGTGGAATGTGTATTCTTTATATTGGTGAATTAACCCCCCTGTTTCATTCAGATGGAAAATTTTTCTTCTTGTTTATGTATTTTAATGTTCTGAACAACCCTTTAAATGCTGCACATCAGTATTGTATTGACCACTTTGCTGTCTTATTTCCAGCAAAAGTTACCAGCAATTACGTTACAATCTGACTGAACTTCTTTTTTAGTATGTGTTCCAGAAAAGCTTCCCTGCATAGCAGAGCATACACTTTCCTTAATCTTGGCATTTTGCTCCTCAGCTGCCGTCATTCCATCTGAAGCATTTGCTTTGAAATACCTGCCAAATATTTTTGCCTCCGTACCACAATAACAACGCAGCAATGTGGGAGTGATTCAACTCGGTGCGTTTACAATGAGAGCAGCCTACAGAGAAACAGGCTCAGGAAAGTGGTCTATGCACTAGGTTCTCCTCGTGAGATCCAAATCCTAAGCAGATCTCCTAAACCTCATTAAAGGGTCAGGCTTTCATTCTTGTAAGTTATTGTTTCTTCTGATAAACAAGACATCTTGGATGTAAGTTCTTTGGATTTTGTTGTCCACTTTACTTTTAGAAATAAAATTAAAGATAAGTACATTCTAGAAAGAGTTGCATTAGGCAATGCTGTCAGTAGTGCTAATCTGCATAGCTCTACTGAGATCAGAGGAGCTTTCCTGATTCACACCAACTGTATCTCTGGCCCCTTTCTGTGAGTAGTTAACTCTTCCAGAGGTGGTGAGGTTGTTTGGGCAGCATGTTACCTGTCCATGTGTCTTCCCCCAGGAGAATGCAAAGCACGCTGCAGGCTTTGCTGTTAAACTTTAATGCTGAGGTACAACAAGTATTTTGCAATACTCAGGATCTCCAGGCTTCAGCTCATTCAGAGCCTGGCTGCCTCGTAAATATTTCTTGCCCCACTTCAATGGAGATAAGAGGGATTGCAAGCTCGAGGTTCAGTTGAGAGAGACCACCCAAGTCATAGCTCATTTCACTTCTGCTGACCTCCTCTGATATGCCCATCAAAGCAGCGATTAAAATACAGAGCAGGAACTTTGTGTAGTGCAAATGTGTTCCATCAATCTCCTTTTCATCTGGCTCTTCAAATACTTCAGACCTGAGTAAGCAGCTGAAAATTTTGCAAACAAGAATGAGTAAATGTAAAGGCAGATTTTTTCCCCCTGTTCTGGAGCAGGATGATCTGTTTACCTTTCCGAAGGAGCTGTCAGCAGAATGGTCATCATGAAATATGAGTTCACAAATGGTGCACTCCTAGGAAAACAAGTACATGTAGAAACATGCTCCTTCTATTTTCAAGAGGTGTTTTTTTTTTTTCCTCTGCTATATAAGCTTGGCAGGAGACTTTCTTTTTTAGTTCCAGTGCAGCCTTTTAATAGACATTTAGTTGCCTGCTGTAACTAGATGGGCCTGAACCTGCAAACATTTTGCTCACCTGTTTGGCTGCAGTTGTACAAGTACATAGGTCAGGAAAGTCAAGTAAGTGAATGAATGGGGACCATGATACATTCAATTTAGATGTGCTGCTACACAGATAAGAATCCTACTATACCATTTAAACAGTCTCCTGTGTTATTCTCCTATGCAGTCCGTGCTATTGGTGTCTTTTCATTGTCAGACTGTTTCTACCGGTTCCAATGGATAATTTTCCAGACTTGAGATTATACCTCTACCTAAAAAAGTAAAGGACATTTTTTTAGAGGACCTAAAAATGTCCCAGAGGGTCATTGGTGGGGGTGTTGCATTGCAGTTAGAATATGTGGGCAGACTCCATGGAGTGCGAACTGGTTGCTTCACTTTGATCAACATGGAGACTGCAAACCAGAGCCAGGACTGCATGCGTCGGTGGGGGAGGAGGATACACAGCCGGTGCAGAGCTTGGGCTCAGGAGCTTGTGTGCTGCCCATAACCTCTTTCCTTGGGCCCCAGTGTTGTCTCTCTCAGCCTGCAAGCCAACACACACACATATCCATCTCTCTCCAGCTTGTTGGGATGTGATATACAGTGCAATTCCTTATGTGGGTTTTCTGCAGCTTGGTTCTATATATATCTGCCCTCTCCTGTGGCTCCAACTCAGACACATACGACACATACACCCATACAGACAAATGCAACAGAAACCTCTTGCTTCTGCTGTGTTTTGGGCTTTGTACACCCACACAGGGTCTTTATTTAGTTTGGTCTATAATCTTTGGATATGGGATGTTCTTGCTAAATCATCATAGTGTCTAGGAGACGTACACTGGAGGAAATCCAACTGCCCTGTTCTCCAGAGCTGGGCAGAGCCTTACTCACGTGTACCAGGAGCTTGTGCTGAGCTCTGTCATAGGAGTGTACGATTCTCCACATACCATCATGGTTTCCTACACCGTTTGCAGAGGTAGGGATCTCTGAAGGGCATTAATAAAGTTGTCTACCTGTTGAGCGGTCATTGCGTGGATGAAAGGAATGAAAAGCTTTTGGGCATTTCCCTGTTTCATGCATTAATCATATGATCACAGCAGCACAAAGTCACCTCTGCTGATGAGCTCTGACTAGTGTCATGCACAGCAGTAATACTCACAGCAGAAGGAGCTACTTTACTACACTGCATGCGTGGGTGCAGATCTGACATCATAGACACCATTTCAGTTCTTCACTGCTGTGCTGGGTTGAGATGGTAAGTGAGGACAAAGGAAAAATATAGGGCACTGTGTGAGTATTTCAGGATGTCCAGATCACAGAGCTGGATTCTGTAAACCAGGAAAAAGTTCATCACCTACAAATCAGTTCTATGGTCAAATAATCAGAGTCCCAGCTGCAGTCAGTAACCACAGATGTGTAACTTCAGGGTGTAAATCATCTTAAGACATGTATCTAGAACATACATGAGGTGAATCCTCCTATGGAGGTACCCATTGTTTTCCATTAGCTTAAAGAAAAAAACTGTATAGATTGAGGCAAAATGTCTGCAGCTTGGGCAGATTAAGATAGATGGGACAAATTTGCACCCAGATCCCTCTCATGACACCTTTAAGTCACCTTTTACCTAAGCAATGAGATTAAAAACAAAATTATTGTCCCCCAAAATTCTGACTCCCTTATGCCCCAGAGTTGAGGATACCCTTTCTATTTGGGAATTTCTGTAACTTCCCTCATGCAAGTGTTTGGTACCTTCTGGGAGGCTCAGAAAACTTTGAAAAGACAACAAAGTTGAACAGTTACCTGTTTTAGCTCTTTTCAAGTAAAAAAGCTCTCTCCAAGTAAAAAAGAAATGATAAAAAAATGTTTAAAAGATACCCTGGTGGAAATCAGGGATAGATCAGAGCAAACAGGAGAATGAATAATCTATGCAGATGGTTGCTGTCTGAAGCTGGGCTCCTGCACTCCACCATTGTTTTTGCAGGTGAGATCTTTGCCTTCTAAAGCTGAGGAAGTCTAAAGACTGGATGGATTTGAAAGACACACATCTGCCTTTGAATTCTATTGTTATTATCATGGAATCGTTTTACATAATTGACACCTTTTACAAAAAAGAAGCAGTTTGGAAGATATTTTGTTTATACTGTAGCTAAACTCTGCCTGAGTTATCTAGTCCCACTGAACCATACAGTATATTCATCAATGCATAGTTCTCTTGCATTTCAGTATTTGTTATGAAAACCAAAATTCTTACTCTGAGCTATTTATGCTGGCAGCTCTTCAAAGGAAGCAACTGCTTTACTTCATGCCAACCTCTCTAGCAGTGGGAAAGAATACCTCTCCTAAGATCATTTATATCTTTTTAACCTTTCAATGCAGATTTGTCTGAATGCATTTTTTTCCTTTAGTACATACCTGCAATGACAGGAACTTGTTTGATAAGACACTGACATAAGAAGTTAAGTGTTCTTGTTTAGTGAAAATAAATAGACCTGTGAATCAAAACATTTTCTAGTTTCTTTCTTCACTTGCTGACAAAACAAACACAAGTATTTCTAAACTGCAGAAACATAACATCCTACTTCTTGCACAGAAGGGCAGCCATGGCACGATGTTGCTGCCGGAGCTGAGAACGATGGGCTGATCCTCCAAACCATGGCAGACCACTAGCAAAATGGGATATTGTATTCCAGTCAAGGTAGAGTAAAATCTGCTAGTTTTATGTCAGTAGTTCCACCAGTTATTTCCCAGAAACTTTACCATATACACGTGCAGGGCTTCCACTCTGGGCTATGCCTGTACTTGTAGTATAATCAAGACATTCACAAGACCAGCTAAATTATTGCCATCAGCTCCCATTTATCTGCTCTTTCAATTCCTTCCAGAAAAGGTTCAAGAGTTACTGTTTGTTTTGCAGAAGGAAAGCATCAGACGTGCCTTTGTGGGAGCCAAGATGCCGGAACTGCAGCCATGCCATGGTGTGGAGATGGGTGTGCTCTGTCAGGGCAGCACAGGGAGACTTCTCCAGCCGGCAGAGGAGGCTGTGCTGCTGTGCTGAGCACACCCAAGTTGTACTTGTCTTCTGCCAGGGAAAATTAAAGCACAGCAGGATGTGGCTGACAGTGATTTGAGCATGTAAACCATGCCCACTCTGAACAAAGAGAAAAGCCTGTATTGCCCCAAGATCTGCCTGTTTCCACGGGTGGAGAAGTATGTGAGGCCAGGCTAAAACTACCTGTGCCCAAAGCAGCTTACAACACTCCATGCTGTGATGCCTTGGGCTTACCAACTCACTGAGATGCGTGGATGAGAGCTAACATCACTAAGAGCTAAACTCCGGCAGATGTTACCCTTTTCCAGATGTTTTTCAGATGGAGAGATGCTTTTCAGGGGAAAGATGTTTTTCAGGGGAGATGCTGATATAATCACTATGAAGCATGGTGGGCAAAGATCTTGTCCCATCACAGAAGTCCAGGTCTGAAGCATACTTGCATTTTCCAGTAACTGAAAATGGAAGATGCTACACCATAAAATGCAGTTGCATTAAATACCGTCATAAGTGAAAAATAATATTGAGAAGAATTACTCAGAAAAGCTCCAGATTACAATAGTTGTGTAATGAGTCTCTAACAAAACACATTTTGTTCAGAAAAGATCAAGCCACACTTACCTGTCCAGGATTTCTTCCTGGAACAGTTATATGTTTATTCACAGGTTTTATATCTTAGGACAGACATTAGGACTCATTTCCCTGAAGCTAAACAGAAACAGAATGTGAATGCATCTTTTTTCCAGTTTTTAGTATAGAAAGGTTGTGTTTATACTAGCAACCAGTGCAGGGCAATGATGTTGAGGCTGCTATACACATCTTTTAAGGTGATTTACGCTGGACTAGTGCTAATCTGATCCCTCAGACCAAATACCCAAGAGCAGCTGGAATACATCAGGCAGGACAAAATGCAGTAAATGGGCATGAATGGGAGATTTGCTTTGAAAACACACTTCTGATCTGAATTAAAATTTGAATGCCCTGTAGTGTTAGCGTAGATGTACCCCAAGACTCCTATGGTCTGTTCCTGGACAACCTTTGCCACTTGTTCGAGACCACCAGGTTTAATACAGTTCTTCAAAAGAAAAATTAACAGCTACTGCAATACACTTGGTGTTTTTTTGTCCCCATGTGGATATTCATGAGAGTCTTGAAAGGTATTTGTGGATCATCGCATGAGTCATTCAATAAGGGTGTCAGAAGTACTACTGTGTGTTCTGAGAGACTGCTCCTTCTGCAGAAATAGAAAACAGACAAACCAGAAGAAATGTCTGAAGTGTGAAAACAGATTATTGAAAGCTTCTGTCTCTGTTATTTGTAGTTTGTTGAATATGTATAGATGCAATTAATGCAAATCTTGTACATACAATAGAAAGTGACGAAGACTTACAATTTATGTATATCTATGATACATACAATAATAAATGATAATTAAACACGCCAGTGGTTACACACATGATAATGTATTTCTGCTATCATATATTTTTATTTATTTTTTAATTTATGTATTTTCTGTTACTTGTAATTTTCTCTTAAATATCCCTAACTTATTTTCCTACACCAACTTCATCTTTCTTTTGCTTGGCAGAGATTGTTATTTTTTCAGCTTACCATTGGGGGCATTTAAATTATTTATTTATTTTTTATATAAACAGCAGGAGTGCTGCCAGCACAAGTTCTTGGAAAAGTGCTAAGCTTAGCCTCATTCTGTCATCTGTACGGTAGCCAAGCAGGGCACGTTGTTAGTACTCTGGAAACAATGGGTATTATTGTTATATTAACTTGGTTTCATTTCTTGGGGGAGAAAAGAAAGATTGGTGGATTTAGTAGGAGATAAACTAAATAACAGGCACATGCCCAATTTGGATTTTATTAAGAGCAACAGAGTAACTTCTGTTAACATCACTAGGAATGGGGTTAAGCTTTTAGGATTACAAATGTTTCACCAGCTGTAGTCATCCATATGCTGGATTTCTAACTTCACGAGCAGGTTCTCCATGTCAGTGTAGAGAAGCTGTAACCTTCTGAGGAGCAGTTTGTCCATCCTAAGATGTCTGGGAAATGCACGATGAATTGGCCTCCCTTTGATAATTGCATTGTTCTGCTTACCAAATTGTTAACTTTACAATTTTTTTTACTGGAGTATCTTGAGTTATGAAGCTCAAAGGTAGCCTCGGCTACAGTGATCACGAGATGATAGAATTCAAGGTTCATAAGGCAGCAAGGAGGGTGTGAAGCAAGCTGGCTACCCTGGAGTTCAGAATAGTGGATTTTGATCTCCTGAGAGATCTGATTGGCCAGATAGCATGGGAAAAAGAACTGGAGAGGAGAGGGGCCCACGAGCACTGGGTGGTATGCAGGGATTGCCTCCTCCAAGCTCAGGAGAGGTACATCCCAAAAAAAAAAAAAGAAATAATGCAAAATAGACAGCAGGCCTGCATGGATGAGCAAGGAACTGCTGGACAAAGTCAGGACCAAAAAAGGCCTATAGAGGGTGGAAGCAGGGAAGGGTAGACTGGGCAGAATACAGAGAAACTGTCTTTCTTTTCTTCTCGCCCCTCTTTTCTCCTTCTAAGAAAGGAAAGAATACTATTTCAAAATGGTAAGTAGATTAGAAAATATCAGTCTCCCACTTGCAAACCAGAAGCTAAAAAAATCACAGGACAAGACTTATCTTGAGTGTTTAAAGGAGAAACACATGAATTCTGGGAGCCACCTAGACGTTACAACCATAATAGAAAGCTGCACTATGCAATTTCTCCGAGACTACTTTCAGACTACTACTAATTCTTAATATGAACCTCTTTTCTAATAAATCTGTTTTGTGAGCTATGAAGATTTTATTGCAGCTTATTAACAGCCCATAATACATTAATAACCTGTTAGGTAGTAGCAAGACACCATGGATATATAGGCTCACATGTTAATGGAAAACAGCTAGATTCTGAAAAAAACATGGATAATTTACTGAAGCAACAAAGTACCCAAGGAATTCAGTCTAAAGCACTGGCAAATGTCACATGCTTCACCTGCTCTGGGATAATATTCAGTACCTAGCAGGATCAAGGAAACTCTCCAAACATCAGCACAGAAGTTGGATATTAAAAGGACTACAAGGATATTGTGAACCTAGGAAATGAAAAGGAAGTAGGAAAAAGGAAGAAAACACACAATATTACCCAGTCCAAAACCATGAAAGTCTGAGCTATTTAGATATTGAAAAATGACAAAAAGATATCAGGTGTAAATGATAAATTACAACTTTCAATGTCTAAGCAGAAGTCACTGGACAACTAACCACAGTAATAATGGTAAAGTTAGTAAGTGTGACAAACTGAAAGACCTGTAAATGGATCCATCTGATTCACTGCTTTAAGAGAAAACAGGTCAAATCCTTTGCAATCACTTTTATGTGAATAATACAGACATGGAAAACAAATGCAGGAAAAAAAATTGAGCATATTGCACAACAGCCAAACTAGGTTTGAAATCAAAGCTGGAAATCATGTTAATATGATTACAGCCCTTTCAGGATTTAAGCTCCTGTTCCTGCATGACACTGTAATATGTTGTGTCTATGAATTCATACACACACTACTACTAACTGAAGGTTTTGAACTACCCGGTTTCTCAAACTTAAACAAAAGTCAAAGCCCACATATTTTAATATCTGTCTGAAATACTCTTTGAACTGAAGTCAATGATTCTAATCTCTTTCGTAACAAAATATATTTCCAAGCAAAAATATAAGTAAAATTCATAAAACACCAAGAAAACAATAACAATACATGAAAACATATTTCTGAACGCAAGTTATATTCACATAAATACATACCCCAGTTCACCAGCCTTTTTTTTCAGTAGAGCATTTTCTTCAATTTGAACCTGACAAAGTTCCAGAAAAGTTCTTGATTCTGATCTTTTGATTCTTTCAGTTGTGGGTAAAGTTTGATAGTTTAAGATTTCACCATCAAGAAACTGTAAACTAGGAAGGATCATACACAAGGAAGGCCTTAGAAAAGAAAAATCAATAATTAGTTTTACAGAAAAATCCTAATGCATAAACTCCCATTTTATTGATACAATCACATAACTAGACAGAACATGGTGATAGTTCTCTAAGTATTTGTATATATTTGTCCTTACTTCATATGGTAATTTATTAACTAAAATTAACTAAAACTTAACTCTTAAACCACAGAACTTACCAAGATTTCTTAATATTTTGTTTGTATAATGGTCACTGCCTAAACACTGACCCCAAAGAGGTCAATGGCAACATTCTCAATTCACAAGAGCTAGAATTTTACCTACATAAACAGTAACAGGAAAATTTGACACACTTGTCCATAGGCACTAATCAAATGTCCATAGGCATTTGATTAGTAGGCAACACAGTGAGCTAAATCATAGGATTAAGATACAACACTGATTTTAGTGACATGTTGAAAGCTTTAGATTTAGAAAATGGCACAAAATACAAAGCATTTTCAGACTTACTCGCTTAACCATTTGTATACATCACATAAAATAATATGATAATCAGTATGACTGACAGGGAAAAATAAAAAATAGTATCAACAATACTCTTTCTTTTAGGTTATTGTGAAATATGATCTAGTACTGCAACCTTGTTTCACATATTTCTTATACCAGACCAAATTTGTTGAAAGTTTCACAATTGTAAAATAATTCAAATCAATACATCAATATTTTAAATAAGTTAAAGTACCACTTAATAACTCCTGAAAGAATACTTTAGTAGGCTGCAAGTCCCCTTACAATTGCTGTTGTCAAACTTTTAGAACTCTCTTACTATTCCTTATGGTGGCAAAGGACTATCACTCAGCTCAGACAATATACACTAAGTTTAAAATCAGAGGAAGTTTCTATGACTGAGTTAGAATATTCCAAAATGGAAGTCAATAGAACAAAATATTACTTTTTGAAAATATAAAACTTTCTTCTCTAGAGCCCATTAATGTAAGAATAACACTGTCTGAAATACTTTGAAATAAAACAATAGTTTTAGTAGACAGTCTATGAACACAGAGAGAGAAATTACCAAAGCTGATGTTGAATGGTGATACATCAAAAAAGTGCCATATCAAAAGTTGATTGATGCTGGAAGTATTGTGTCTTAGAGCTATGGGATCTCAACACTAGTTTTTCCAGCTGGGCTTCTCCTGGTGAAGGGCTGAGTCAATATTTCATTTAGTGAAAACTTCCTGGTGAATATTCTTGTCACTTAAGAGGCTCTATTAATCATTACAGCATTGAAACACATTCCCCTAGGAGTGCTCAGACTGATCCCAGGGTTTAATTTTTAAAAAGCAATTTCTTACTACTTCACTTTTGTTGGTGTTATCGCTGGCTGGACATGAAAGTACAAAACCGATTGGGAAATTTTACAACTAATTCCTTTGTTGGTATCAAGGGGTTATGTAAAGTTCATTGGAACATATTGCCTGAAGTTACGGTCAATGCTGTATTCAGCAAATCCATATTTTATAGTATCCCATACTCTAAATCCTTTAGACAAATGAATCTCTTGTCTAATCATAAAAGTTGTATTGGGTCAAGCAATCTAAAGTGCCAGTTCTCATAGTTAAATTGGAATTCAGAAAGCTTTTCCCCTCCAGGTTACAAGTGAAATAACGGTTAGTTCTATAAAATAGGAAGAATTAAAACAATGCAAATGGGAATTCAAAAGATTGTTACAGTTACTGAATTTTATTCAAAAAATACCTACAGGAACCATGGGACTCTTTAGCCTGAAGAAGAGAAGGCTGAGGGGAGACCTTATCAATGCCTATAAGTATCTAAAGGGTGGTTTGAAGGACGAGGGAGCCAGACTCTTTTCAGC
>JAOXNG010000001.1:195475756-195486100 GCA_028566535.1 Scolopax minor | reverse complement strand
ATGAATTAATACTCTGATTCTATTTTGATTTATTTATAAATGGGAATAGAGAGAGATTTTTAAAGTACTAATTAAGGGGTGAGTTACTCAATGAGTCATATAATCAACTTGGTAGCGTTACAGTTAAACTTTTTTTTTCCAAAGTTGTTCTCATATTTCTCTGAGGCCTTGAAATTGTTTAAGACAGTATTGAGAAAAACCTGGAAAGCCCTAATAGATGTATGTTGCAATGTGTGCCTGCACTGCAGTGGATTTATTCTGCAGCCTACAAGACCATGATATGAATTGACTCTAGTCTTTTGCTGCCACATTTTGGCTAAGGACAATAAAGAGAGTGGATAAAACTATATAAAACTACAGGCAATTTGGAAGAAACACAGCATTATAGATAAGAAAAAATAATGACAGCCCAATTCCATCTCTTTGATACAGCACTGAATAGTACTTTAGTCCTAAAGCAATTTCCACTTCAGTGACTCCTGTGGCCATATCTACTCCAGGCTGATTCCACAGCCACCAATCTGCATTTTGTTTATAATTCTGGCACCATGTTGGCTTTATTGGCTCCATTTGCCCGTGCAGTCCAACAGTCTTTATATTAGCAAACAATGTGGTGCAGCAGGAAGGAATTTGTAGAGCAATCATTTGGGTTGAAGATCCAGTTTTTACACTTCCACTGGCTGAATGCAAATTAGCACCGGAATTTGTATGAGGTACCCTCCTGAAGTAAATCTTTCAGTTTACTCTACTCTGAGAGGGCATTGCATTTGTGTGCTCCCAGTTCATTTTCCTCCAAGGTACCTTAAATGGGATGACAGGGCCATTCACTCCAAAAGCAGATTTCTTATTTGTAATGTAATGTTACTGAAGCTGCACTTCGATAAAACTGTTCAGAATGAGTGGTGAACGCTACACAATGCACCTATCCCTTCCTATAGATGTAACCAATTAATTCCCTCAAGGAGCATTCTGTTCAGACCATATGAAAAGCATTTGGCCATATGAAAATGAAGCTGTTTCAGCTACTGTTTCAATGAACTACAGGACCTCACTACTGATCTGGGTCAGTAATTCCCTTTTGGGCTGTTTAGGACCATTCTCCCACAGCTTATACCCAGGAAAGATATCTAGAGTTGGGGATCAGATGAGGCAACTGTTCAAAAATACATAAAATCTCAGTGAACCTGAATTCCACTCTGCATCTTTTCTTGATATCCAAGGCCTTAAGGGGCTTTCTTCTTCAACAAAACTTGGATCAGGACCTCTGCTGTTCTGCATTTCACTAGAAAGGAGCAACGAAGGTCAAGAAATGCAGCTGCATCTTCTCAACATACATGTGAAACCTTTTCAGAGGACACAGAAAATGAAGACTTTCTAATGTAGTTCAGACTTACAAACACCTTTCTTTTGTGACTCCATTTAACTCTTCTCTTTGGATGTGGGAGGCAGTGTAGCTCATGGGTTCAGCTTACAAAGTCAGCCTAGAGAAAAGAGAAAAGCAGAGTGGAGTGGCATAAATCACATCTCTGACAAGTATCTCAAGTCACTGATGAACCAAAATAAATTTTCCATTTCTTTCACAAAACAAGAGAGAACTTTCACACTTGAGAATGTCTCCCAACCTGCAGTTTCAGAACTTTCTGTCCCCAAACAGCTCTCCAACCTCTGTCTATACCCAGGTTATAAAATTCCTGAGCTTGATGTGTTTATTCTATTTAGTAATCCTCAACAGGCTTCTCTTTGGTGTACTAGTCCAGTCTCCCACTGACTACATGTTAGCTTTTTCCATCTGCAATCTCTGTTAGCAAGGAATGTCACAAATCCATTTTCTAAGGCTCCTTTGGATTCACGGCAGGCCAGCAGAAAGGTTGGCGGCTGCTGAGATTTGCAGGCTGGGTTGGGTTGGTGGCGGACTGGTTTGAGATACATCTTATCCTTAGACTGGTAAAGATTCAAAATAATCACCTCCCTCTGCCCCCTTTTGCACTGCTGCAAGTACGTTGAAACTGCAGTTGGGAGCAGACAGTGATGTGCCAGCCTGAAGTTACATTTTCTTCTTTTTTTCCAGGGGCAGCATGTCACAAGATGCCAAGCACAAGGGTACCACCCTCCAGTGCCAGTTGGTGCTACTGGTGATAGCCATAAGTATTCAAGAAGGTGATAAAAGTGTACACAAATAGCACAGTGTCTGGGCTGAGAAAACCCATCACTCTGCAACTGCGTGATACAGTAGGCAAAAATTCTCTAATGCTTGTTGCAACCCTTTCACCACTTGCCTTACACTGCTCACCAGTGTGGTGTCCTTTGGGTTACTTGTTATTACAGCATCTGGGCATCTGAATTGCACTGTGCTCTGGATCACAGAAGAAAAAAAATAAGCATAGAAACCTGGCTGCATCAATCGGTCTATTTCCCTGCAAAGGGAGATGTGTTCCCTGCAGCAAAAGTGAGCGTACTTACAGTTTTAAATGTCTCAAGTAATTGTGCTTTCACATTTCCCTCACAAGACTATTCAACACTTCAAAGTAGCTCAAGCTTTTCCTGGCATTCTGTCTAAATATTCCCTTCTTAATCTCATCTCATTACCTCCTAAGTAATTGTATTCTGTCCTTGGGGTCTATTCACTTTGCCCATTTACAGACTGCTACCCGGTTCCCCTGAGTGCAAGCCTCGCTCTGAGGCAAATGACACATTTTTACATCTGAAATCTTTCCTTCAAACTATACACAATTATTCTTGCAATCTCCCATACTAAGATAGTCTCTACAGATAGATCAGAAGGTAATTTCTGACTTCAGAGGCTTGCAACCTACCCTGCCTTCTTCCCCCCTTCTTTGAGCTCTTGTCAACCCACACGTATTCATGTGAATACTGCTTTGAATTCAAATACTCTTTAAATGCCTTGAGTTTGTGAGGCTGGGATCAATACACAAAGTAGAAAAAAAAAAAAAAGAAAATGGAAAGTAAAATACAGCAGGGAAAAAAAATCCCCAAAACTCAAAAGACCTATAGTCTGCTGTTGAGGGAGATTTTTCAACCCTTTCATAGTCTGTGGCTGGTTTCCATTTTTTAGATCTAGTAAGTTAAAAGTACTCTTTTCCCTTTTTGAAATTCCGCTTTTTAGAACAAAACCTAATAATTCTTATTAATTTATTGCCTTTTTTTTGCCTCCAGTTCTGAAAATAGTTGTTCTCCCTTTTCCCTCACCTAAGATTGTCTGTGACATGCTTACATGGTTTTAAGTGATTTATCTCACTGGTCTTATTTTCTTCTTCCCTGAATGGCTTCCAGTTCACTGTGAATTATTTGATAGTATGGCAAAATGTAATCTAAGCTTGCCATTTCCCTGACTTTCTGGCAAATAGCTGGACATGAAATACAGACATACTAGAGAGAAGGAGATGCTATAAGGTTATGCTGCTCATCCGGTTCCCTACAGGCTTGAGGCAGTGGGTTGGTTTAGCAAGAATGCAGTTAGTGATACTTCTTGTTTCTGCTTGAATCCAGAAACTGCTGGATTGTGCTCTTTATTCAGCTGTGTGGTTGGTGGTTGGGCTGCGTGGCTGACAAGCAAGGTCTGCTTTCCAGGCACTGCTTTGTGGAACACATCGTTCCACAGCCGGTGAAGCCTTGGACCTAACTGATGAATTAATGAGTTCTCACTCTGCTGGGCTATGGGCTACTGGCCTACAGATAACTATCCCAAAACTAGCTTGTTTATGACTATGTGATGTAGGAGTGGTTGAAATGAGCAAACATATTTGGAAGACTGGAGTTATTTTAATATGGGGGATAGGATAATTGCCACATTTTGCTATTCACATCCAATTTTATACTTGTAAATTTTTTGAATATTTGGAATTGTTTCATGGGTATAGTTTAGCAGCCCTGCTTTCCTAGTTTTATCAGGCAGAGAAAATAGGAGCAAAAGAAAATGATAAGAGAGAAAAATCCCTAAAGAGCACAACTCATCTTCTTATGGCAAACATTTGTTACATTCAAGGTGAATACCATGTTCCACTCTTTTTTGTTTTGTATATGATGGTCACCCATTCAAGGAATGCTAAAGAGAAACTTCAGTTAAATAGTCTACAAGAGCTGCTTTACGCCAATGAAAATATGTATGGTTACACAGGCTTTCATGGGGAAAATACTGGATCATAAACCCAAATGCACAAGAGAAATACACTTTAATTTTCATTGGGCTCCAGGTGCTGTGGACTCACAACTGCTTTACATTGCATAACAGCCACAAGGTGAAGCTCCTGCTGATTTCCAGCCTGTGCTCACTTGCTAGTTTAGGAGGGATGTCACAGGTAAATCTGATTCCAATTGTTCCCATTGTCTGTGGTGGGGATGTGCTGGCTACAAGGAGCAAGGTGACACTTTCTATTTCAGAAGGAATCTGCTGCCATGACTGCCATCCTGGTGCGTATTTTCAGCTCAGTGGGCAGCTCAGCATGGTGGTTCCATGCTGCAATATCAGTAGTGTGTGCTGCCAGGGGCGGCAGGAGTGAAGCGGCGGGCTTTGATCAGCACAAGCCCTTTGTGTGATGACCTGAGCTCCTCTGGGAGGGGGCAGTGAAGCAAGGAGAGCTCTCAGGAGGACCTAGGGGCTTCTTCTGCAGGTAAATGGAGGCAGAGACACCCCTGGCGCAGAGAGAAGCTGCTCCCCAAATCCAGATCCAGTAGGCCTGAGCTATTTTACATCAATTGAGGATTTAATCTTGTGTTTGAAGTACATCCTTAAACTGAATGAGAACAGCACCACTAAATGCCTTCCTGTTTAAATGATGAACTCAGCGACTGAAAGAGTATAAAATATTTATGATATGGAGGAAACAAAAGCAGTTGTTAAAATGAAGCACAGTTGAAATAAGGATACAGAGGGAATCTGAGTCCTCCCCTTTTTTCATTTCCTGGACCTAGTCTTAATTGCCCTGATGTTATGATGGGGTAACTCCATTGCTTCCCACTGGTTTATACCAGTGCAATCAACATTAAGTCTTTGTCTTCATCTGTTTATTCCCTTTTGAACAGAAATGCTGAATAAAGAGAGATTTGGAAATTTCTCTCCATAACTTCTTGCCTAACCTAGACCATTACAAGACCTTTTGACCACTAGCAAGTCTCTCAGTCCCTGGCAAATCCCCAGCCACATCCACAGTTTCTCATCAGGCCTCTCCAGTTGGTAGCAGAGGCAGGTAAAAACCTGGAAAAAACCTGTACTCCCTGTCCTGTACCCTTTTAGCATCAACCCTGTCATCAGATGGTGCAGTAAATGGTACAAATACTCCTTGGTATGTGCCTTTGACACACCAGCCCTCCCCAACTTACTTTAAAATAGGCTACCAAAAAATCTGTGTACGCGAGATGTCCTCAGAGGTAGTGAGGCAGCCACCTGGAGCAGCGTGTGGATCAGGCTGTGCCAGGTCACCTGCACTGACACAAGCAAAGGATATTCTGTGTCCTGGTATACCTCCAGCTGCCTCTATGCCACAATGGCCAATAATTTTACAGTTTGTTGTTATTTGTTTCATATTTCCACACCTTAAAACATTTTAGAAGCTCTGCTTAACTTTCCTGGATTCCTTTGAAAGCAGAAAGCATTGACTGGCCATGCACTCTGCAAACACATCAGACATGCTCTCCAGCCTAATTTGGTGAAGCCCTGGTTCACAGGCAGCGACAAGGCTAGTTCCAAGTCACATCAGGAGCTACTGCAAAGAGCAAAAAAGTCAACCCATCCTCTCAAAGGTTTTATTTTTAATTCTGTTTTGTTTGGGGTTTTTTTAATGCACTCTTTCTATTTTTAGATGTTAACCACATATTCAGCAAACTGAATAATTTATTTTTTTAAAGCCCACAAAACTTGGATAGGCACCAGCTTTCTGCTCTCTTTGCTATTTAATGGGACTGTTATGGGTATAAAACTATGCCAATGACTAAAACAGACAGCTGAAGTATAAGGAATTTTTACAAGTTTTCCAGGATTTCTGATAGGAATCCCCTAGGAAAGAATTCCCTTTTGAAGATCACATGAGGAATAAACCATTTTATGCAAAAGTCTCATGGCTGAACTACTTCTCTTTTTTTTTTAATATATAAATCCATGTCAGTGGGTGTAGTTTTGGATCTTGCTGGCACAGCACGACTCGGTGTATGGCTATGATAAACCAACAAAAGGTGTGTGTAGTGATGTCCACAGCCTCCCCTCTTCAAAGCCATGCAGGCATCAGAGTGATAGCTGCTCTGCTATCACAGGGTGCTATACAGGGTGCTGCAAAGGGGGACCCACACCCAGGTCTCTGTGTGTGAGCCTGAGGACCTTTCTCACTGGTGTGAGCATTAGCAGATTGTATGGAGTGGCCTCTTAACCCAAACAGTAGTTGGGATATGTGTGTAATGATATCTGTGTGTGCAAAAATGTGTGTGTAACCAGAACTTCCCCATAGCTGATTAGATGTACAAGGTTGGTTAGGAATTTGTAGGTGTTTTCTTTGGTTTTGTGGATGTTTCGTATCACATTTGTCTGTTGTATTGCTGCTATTGATCCTGAAGGTCTAGTTTACTCACTGCCAGTTAATTATGCATCATTTATAAATCAATAAAACACAGGAGACAAAATAGATAGACATTTCCCCGAGGTTCATTTTTTGAATCAGGTACTGCATTAGGAATTCTATTTTAGCTACTGCCATTACACTGCAGCTTCAGTTCCTGTGACCCTCCAAGCCAATGCCTGGCAAATGAAGAAGGTGCAGACAGACTAACACGGCTGGTTTATTGTCATCCAGACCCTCTGTCCCTGCTTAGCAGAGTTCAGGTTTCCCTTCCCACCTCCCCAGGGCGTTCATTGCCCAAGTAAGTGGCAAATGGGAAAATATAGCCAGGTGACACATTAATGAGAAACTATGCCACGCAGGTTTTTTGGGACTTGCAGAGTTATAGATGGATCATTTGTGATGTATCATTTAGTCTTCATTTTCCTCATCCATTTCCATCACATACTAATCTGATTATCTGCTCTATTTAAAACATACTCCTCCAAGCAGACCAGAATCTGCTAAAATAATTTCCTTTTGAATCTCAAATGTCTAGTTTTAATTCAATAAGAAGCAGGTAGGTAGCATATCACACGCTTCACCCGTTTTGAAATAACTTTTAAAGGCTAAGAAAAAGAAATTTCCCTGCCCCACTAGCTTGATGATCTAATTAGACATCAGCCAATGGAAAATTAATGGATGGGTGTGTCACCTTAAAGAACCCAGGCAGATTTTGAACTTGTGTCTGCATTTATTGCTGTTGCTGTTTTTCTATTTCACCTGTCTATGAGAAAAAAGGCATTTACAAGGAAAATATTCCTAAGAAGGGCATCTGCATCTCTCAAGACATCTCTTTGCTCTTAAGGTGGAGCGGATGGTTGGGCAGAAATGCATTATCAGGCTCATAAGTCAAGGGAAGGACAGGCCAGTATTTCTGAATTCTGTACTGGACAAGTTGGTAGAAATAATACTGAAGAAGACATATAGCTCAATTTAAAAATATTGGAATAGAGTGAAGACAACATTTGTAAAAACGAGTCGCTTTACAAACTGCTTTCAGGTTTGTCAAAGGAGTTTGTTGATACACTGAACTGAGATTTCCCCAAAGCTTGTGATACCAAGGAATTGTAAAGATCAAGTAGTCTTGGGAGAGGAGGAAAAGATCCTTTTTGCGCAATAACTAGCTAAGATGTAGGTTATTAAGGATAGGAATATGAATTTGATTTCTATTGTGGGGCTGTTACAGACCTATAAAAAATATCTTCAGCACACTCATAATTAAAGTATAAAAGTATGTGAATAATGAGATAACAAGGTTTTCTGATAAAATTTGATATAGTAATATGTAAAACTTATTTCAAAAGTTGCATCAGGATTTCATAACAATAACAGTTTTGGCAATAAAATAGAAGAACTAAAGGTCAGTGCATGCAAACTAAGACACATAGGCAATAACATCTTTAATGATAGATATGCAGTGATGGGGTAGGAATTACTGCCACTAAAGCAATAATTTTAAGTCTAAGGCAATGCTGGAAGTCACTGCGGTTGTTTCCTGAAAAACACTAGCTCAGTGATCAGTGGTAGAGGGGAAAACAAATAAAGCAGAGCATTAGGAATGAATTAAGAAAGGAACTCTTAAATAGAAAACACTATTATGCTATCATACTAGTCTATGATGCCCTTTCACCCTTATCACTGCCCAAAAGGTTATAGGACAACTGGAAAAGATAACAGAAAATGTCATAAGGATGAAAATATCTATGGAATTACTTCCAGGCAATGAAAAACTGAGTAAAATAATTTCTCCACTTGGAAAAGGAATGAAAAAGAGGGGTACAAGAGAGAAATAAAAAATCATGAGTGATATGGAGGACATGGAATAAAATGAAAATAATCACATATTCTTACATGCACTTTAGGGGCACTCAGTGAAATGTGAAGCTAAGGGTTTTAAAAAAATATTGTATTTTTTCACAGCTCAGAATAAAATGCAGAATTAATTGTTGTCATATGATGTCAAGGAAAAATGTACACATAGATTCAAAAGGAATTCTGCATATTAATCGTAAATGAATGTATTGACCGTAATTAACAACAGCAGCATGACTGCAACCTGAATGTAGGAAGGCCCCCAACCATAGACTTCTAGAAGCTGGGAAGGGATCCCAGGGGAAGGATTGCCATGTACTTGCCCTGTGTCTTTTACTCTCTTGGTTTTGAAAACTGAGGAAGACTAGAGAGACAGAAAGATGTGCATATCTTTAAGAACAGATTTCATTGAACCATGTTCCTACATTTATTGTGCTTCTCTGGCAGAAAATTGGGAGCTGAAAGGATGGAAAATTCCTTTCAAGATGCAGGTGTTTGAAGGGAATCTTTGGGCCAAGTTTGACCTCAGGGATTCCTTTGGTCTTATCACAGTCCAGACGTCAGGGGATGAGAATGTCTCCCCCCTCACTTCTAGTGCTGCAGATCACCCCCTAAGTCAGTAGTATCTCTGAAATTTTGGAGCTATTGGTGACTTAAAAGCAAAAAAACATTGACAACTAAGTATGACTTGGTGATTTACCTCCTGCCTGTGACACTTAGAGAAGAGCCAGAGACACTCAGATATCTGTTGCAACAAGTCTGCCACTGACACAAGTTAAATCTGTAAACAGCTGCTTTTCTCCATAAAAATCTCAGGTTTGTTTCTTCTGTTTTGTCACCAAAAGCAGCTAATCCCTGCCCAGCAATCACCACGTACACCAGCTTTGCCATAGCTTTATTGCCTATCCCACATAAAATTGATAGCAGTTTCCTTTTTGTAGACAAAACATTTACAATTATCTCATTTGTCCTAGCAACAAAAATAACGACGCATATTCAACCTGTCATACAAAATGGTCTGAAAACACTTTACAGATACTAAAAAAATATCCAGAAGGGCTGCATGAAGACAAAAGATAACAAATAGGTCTTTTTGGTTTTTCAGCTGGAATTTCAAGGCATACCACGTTTCTTTCCAAACCGCATTTTATTATTTCCAAAGTATTTGGAAGACCCAAAATGACATGTTTCTTCTGGATGTGATACTGCTTTTATGGGGATTTACTTGATATCATTTTTTCTTTTGTGTGATCTTTTAAGGTTTAGAAATTCACCCTACTCACCAAATCTAATGAAAACCTAATATGGTAAAAAAAGTCTAAGAGCCTGGAATACCCACTCACATTTTTAGAATGTTTATAATGCCAATTTTTTTCTGATATTGCACTTTTTAAAAGTTTTGGTGCACAGATGGTAGCAATATACAGACTACCTTTGTGAAATCAACTGCATAAATTAATTTATCAATACACTAGCTATTTTCAGGTGTATTCATATTCATATGGAATGTGAATATAGAAAAATGTGCTTATTTCTTACATAGCTTTTGACTGCTGTAGTATCTTTTTTCTGCCCTTTGAGGAGCTCAAAGGACTATTAAGGCAGCTTATGCTTCAAACAATTACTACTTTATTCTCTTCATAGAATCATAGAATCATATGGGGTTGGAAGGGACCTCTGGAGATCATCTAGTCCAATCACCCCACCAGAGCGGGTTTACCCAGAGCAGGTTGCACAGGAACTTGCCCAGGTGGGTTTTAAATGTCTCCAGAGAAGGAGACTCCACCATCTCTCTGGGCAGCCTGTTCCAGTACTCTACCACTCTCACAGTAAAGAAGTCCCTCTTCATGTTTAGGTGTAACTTCTTATATTCAATTTTGTGCCCATTACCTCTTCTCCTGTCACCTGGCACCACTTATAAAAGACC
>JAOXNG010000001.1:195439574-195450100 GCA_028566535.1 Scolopax minor | reverse complement strand
GGGACCTACTTTTTTGTTTAAATTCAAAATGCTGGAATGAAAATGGTGGCTGATTTCTTATTTCATTAAAGTCTGTTTTGCATATGTAAGAATAACTATAGTAGATATCACGCTGCATATAATATCCAGTGACATTATATCATGATCAGTTTGTGTAAAATCATGTCAAGGGATGATTACAAGTTTGGTAGCTTTACCTGGATAAAAGGCTAATAACTGCTCAACGAACCATATTATCTCAAGGAAAAATTTATGATAAATCTTTTCCAGTAACAATACTTCCAAATTTGTTAGGCATCGAAAAATCAAAAGGAAGAAAAAGAAAGATCAAAAAATATCTTTATGTTCTAGTAAGTTTTCTGGGTGGTGTCTGCGATGCTCATCTTTGAGCAAAGCACTGACCTGGAATTCCCAGTGACAGTGTCCTGAACAGCACAGGTTCAGAGACATGAAAGAGGTGGCTGGGCTGCAACTGCACTACCTTATTTAACAGCCAAGAGGTTTGGGGGTTAGGACACTCTGCTCAGGAAAAAAAAAAAAACCAAGCAATTTCGTCTTATGTATTACAAGCAACTATTAGTACAATAGCATTCTGCTTTCTGAGCTTACCTTTAAAAATATTCTGACTGAATTTTTTTGTTTAGAAAGCTTCACAGAAATTGTAGTTGATTACACTCTCAGACTAGCCTATTAGAAGGACTGTCTGAAATCAGCAATCTGACTTACAATATAAAGGAACAATATGTTATTTTGTAAAGAAAAATTGCTGGAGTGGGATGTGATTTGCTTACCCTCTCAGTTCTTTCATATGATACTAGGTTGTTATTATATGTTGACAGAGTGAAAGATAAGGAATTAATCTTCAAACACAAGTCTTATTTTCTTAGAACCTATTTCCAAAAGCCTAGTAAACCTATTTGGCAAATTACTGTAATTATTTTTTCATTCCCTTGTCCATAGCGGGATGTACAAGTGTGCAGCATAATTACAAAGGGATTTGTCTACTGCATAACTTCAGCAAATGTCCCATCTGTATTTTCCCCTCAGATGTAGACATTTCAGGTTTAAGCCAGTTAAACAGAGGGCAAATTGTGCCTATTGCAGAGTGCGTTGATTACAGAGTTACTGAGACAGTGGGAAGTTTCACAGGTGCGATGGTCCCCATAAATTACCTGTTTCTCAGTAAAATGAAAATAAATAATTTTTAATTCTTTCCTTAGGACCAACACATTTTCTTTAATAGAAGTGAAGCAGCATTAAATGCACCTCAAATACCGAAAAGACATTGCATAAAAGTGACAGGCAGCCTTCAAAATAAGGCATGCTTGAGAGGTATGTGAACCAAAAATAAGTTCAGTGCCTTATGTGAACAATGATGAAAGTGCATACCATTTTTTATGGTGACTTTAAGGATGATCGCTTCTTTTCCCCGAAATTCCTTCAGTTTGCCAATGTCAGGACATCACTCTCGATGAGGAAACGGAGGCCTTGGTGAAACGGTTAAATAAACATATCGTTATTGTCCGGCTTTAGAAGAGGATATTAGATTACATACCAGGAGAGTGGGCCATGCCTGTCTTCAGCGTTAAAGTACATCTGAGTCTCCATTTCCCTGTAGTACTCTGTTCAGTTTTGATTACCTGCAGTCCCCAAGTTTGGTTTATTTATTTAAGTGTTATTCCAATATAAACTCACTGAGATCAGCTCTGCCCCTGGTCTCATGAAGGCAGCTCAGAGGGAAACGTGACTCAAGTGATCAAGGACAGAAGAGAATCCATTACCATTCTCTGAGGTATTCGTGTGTTTATTTTTACACTCAGATTTTTTAAAGTCCTTTCAGGCAGGATCAGCAGCTTTTATAATGGGAAAACCAATTATAACACAGGTGATTGAAACTTTAATAAGTTTTCACATGAGCAGTGTTAGCACTAATGATTTTTAGGTGGTGACAATCTTAACAGAAGATTTTGTATTAGATATATGTATGGTGTGAAACCATGTAAGCTTAACAAAAGAGTGCCATACAAAGCAAGAATAGTATCAGTTATTTGTTACCAAGTAGTGTTAACAAGATATTTTTATGTTGGAATGTAAAAAAAACCATCTTGTAAAGGACTTTATAACTTTTCTCCATGACCTTCTTCATGGTCAGTGCAGGGTGCCCCATACCTGACTCTGTGAGCTTGGTAGCACCAGTGAAATCCCCACAGGGGCTGCAGCAAGGCTGGGCTATACTTTCTGTCCTTGCGATGCTGGGGTTTGGTGCCCCTACATGTGCCCTGGCAGGAGATCCTGGAAGCAGAGGAGTCAGATTGGATGTGAAGAGAGCAGGAGAGAGAATCCATGGGAGAAGGTAGATGTGGGTAGCAAAGTGCAATTTTGGGTTCAGTGTGAATTTAGTGTGGTGGCCAAAGGGATGGCTGGGACAGAAGAGGGAAGGAGAGGCAAGAGGATGAATTGGCAAGCTTGGTCAGAACTGGGTGACTGCTACAAGAAAAATAAAGGAAAGACAGAAATGGAATGAGAAGAAAACATTACCCAGGAAGAAAAGGAGAAAGAAGAGATGACAGACAAGAAACACAGGTGATCAAAGAGATTGTAGGAACAGAGAGGAAAGGCAAGGGAATGGGAAAGCATGCAAAGAGAAAAGGAAGGTAGAATGAAGATGGTGGTTAGAAGGAGGGAATCAAATGACCAGCAGAAACAACGTATATGACTATGGCACAAGGGCCTCAAATGAGTGCAGCAACAATGTCGATGTGAGATGGAAAGCAAAAAGTAACAAAATATATTCTTCAGTATTTAATTCCATGATTGGCTTTAGCTATCAAATGACAGAAAACAGCTGCATTTCATAAAACAACAACTGGCCTACAGTTGTAACCTAATCCTAGCATTTGACACTTAGAAAAAAATATTTTCCCTGCACATGTTATCCAGTTATATGACTAGTACCACACTGATGAAATCAGCGAAGTTGTAAACTAAGTTGTTAATACCTTCTTTTGTCTTCATGTTTTTCCCTTTTATCTTTTGGTTGAAGAGAGAAAGGACAGGTTTTAAATGGCTGGGCATTGTCTTTCTGAGTTGATTTAGCCTACTTTGTTTGTCCTCCCCAACCACAAATGCACATCTCATTGAAAAATAAAACCCTTACAAAAAAGATCAGCTAAGGAATGAAAAGAAGCAGTAGATGAAGAAAAATATTAATCAAAAGTAAAATGGTTAAACTATTTTTTAAAGAGCTTAAAACTTATGAGTTTGTGTACAGGAATGTGAAATGGGAAAATATTTTAGCAGTCGGCAAAGTTCTTTAGATATGCTCATCCACTCCTACTGTCACTTGCCCAGTGAACTAAAGCTAATATTATCTCACTGAAACAGCAGTATTTCTTATGTATAATCCTAAAGATAACATCCTCGCTGAGGAAGACTAGTAAATAAATGAGCTGTTCTGTTTTTTTCAGAACAGCTACTGCAGGACACTCAATGGCATCGTATGCATTTATGATGGCGCTTTTGAACCCCACTCATTTTGCAAACATTGTATGGAGGAGTGCAGAGAGCTGCAGTGGGTTTTGGAGCAGAGTGCTGCTATCTACAGACATTTCACAGGGTACAGAACAGAAGTGAAAGGACAAAACCTGTCCCTTGACAACACATCTACCTTGCTGCCTTGTAAATCTCTGGAGTTCATTCTTAAACACATCATGTGCTAAATTACGTCCCCACAAAATGGAATGTATTTAAGTTATTGTGGTCTTATCTATAAAAATCCAGACAGTAAATTGAATGGATCTCAGTTTATCTTTCTTCTGGTCAAAAGATTAAACCAGCTCTAAACCTGAAACTTCAAGAATACTAAATATTTCCTACCTGATATTAAGGCCACTTAGCCAGCAGATAGCAGAAGGTCTGTTTCTAGTTTTCATACCCTCTTCCATTTTTTTCCCTTTTAAATAGAACTCTAGAAGAATTTATACTTGTGTGAATTAGAATGGATCAGTTAAACCACACCACACATTTGTGAAGAATTAAAACAGCCAAAATCTATTCATAGAGTTCCCTCACACTATTTAAGCTGCAAGGTAGATACCACTTCCGTGGTTCACCCCCTGCCTTCAGTTGGCCAGAGCAGTTAAAATATTGCAGTGTACTGTACCTCTTATCCAGCATACAAGCCCAGATTCCTTCCTAAATCCCTATGGCAAGGAGCCCCAGACCCAAAAGCAGGGAAAGATTAAATCAGTGTGCCATTTCATAGGCACAAGAAGTAAATCCATTGGAAAGCAGGAGTCATTAATTCTGATGCTCATGGAATCTCTTGTTTACCTGTGAAAACTTTTTTAATATGACATCCTTAAATTACTTCAGCTTCTACTTTGTCCCAAATGAAATCAGGTTTTATGAAAAATTCTGCAGGTGATTAATTGGTTTCAAAGCCTTCCAAATACACTCAGTATTTCCACTGATATTACTCTTCTTTTCACAGGAGAGAAATGAGGTTACTGGAAAGCATATTACACCAGCCTACTTCTTCTGGATTAAACGTGCTTAAAATAAATGTCATTCCTTTTCACAGTCTACAATTTATCATTTCAGAGTGAGAAAACTTATTATCTTCATTTTATCACGGTGTTGTGTAACACTTTTCCATGTCATTGTACAAAAAAAAATATTTGACATATTAAAACTGGAAATATACTGTTCAGAGACCAAACTCTGTTACACACACACTGCAATTATGTGCAACTTTATTAGGCATTTCACCAGCAGTGTCTTAAGGACTTGGAGCCTCATTAAATAAAGGATTTAGGTGCCTAAGGAGACATCTATCTCCTTTTGTGGGATTTGGCAAACTAGGTTCAAATCTGCAATCCAACCTGTCATGCTCAGCTGCTACTTGTCCTTGCATTCACTAGACTCTTGAAGGCACCAAAGGATTTGACCTTGCAGCTCTTTAATTGCTTAGAGCTGTTGTTCTGGGCATTACAGAAGTTTGACCTATTTCTGACAGGGCTGAATGGCTTTGCCTGTAGCTCACACCTACCAAAATTATTTAATTCCAGAAACTGCAAGTGAAACTCCTCTCACGTAGCCTTAGACACGTACTGTGCAGAAGAAGGGCTGAGCAGTTAAACTAGGCTATCTCCGCAGCTAAAGTGGAGAAACAGGCACTTTCAGAGAGATGTCCTTCTAGTTTACTTTAGTTGTCTGCATTAGGATGTGAAATGTTGGAATTGCTCCATTCACGGTAGAGGATGTGTAAGAAGACTGGTTCAGATTTAGATATCTCCACTCACATGGGTGCTCCCCCCATTTCATACGGCACAGTGGGATGTTGTAATAGCCATCTCTGTGGAAGCTAGGAGCAAGCTGGACATTGAAGTGGATCAGGGCTCTGCTGTAAAGACATGTCAGTTCAGCAGGAGTACCTTGTGCAATTGACTACACAGATACAACCATACTAATACCTGTCCTGGTGGTACCTCAGGCATTTATGTGTCCCGCAGTGTATTATATGTATACATATATATATATATATAGTATATTAATATTTTGTGTTATACACTATGTAAGTCATCTACTAGGCCTGGCAGAGCAGAAAAACTTTGTTTCCAGCACACCAAAAGGTTAAATCACCTCATGAAATGCACTTCTTAATGCTTTTGACACAAATTTGGTCTCAGCCTCTCTTCCTAACATCACTACTCATATGCTAAGAGGGCAAGGAGAGCCTGAGAACCTGGGCCACCTTTCCCATTCCTATAAGGGATCCATGGGGGAAGCTGCCAGCAGGAGCCTCCCATCATTCTTGTGCTACAAAGACTGCAAAAGTCATGGTTCAGAAGAGGTGCAAGGAGGAGCCTGACTCTGCAGCTTGGCACTTGCCCAGAGCATGAGTCCTGGGTGCCGGCCAGCAACAGCTGCAGCACATGGACAGAGCTTGGGTCCCAAATCTTGTACTGGAACTGAAGATATTGAGAAAAACACAGATATTCAGTGGACCATAAAAAATGTCTCTCCAGCATTAAGAAAGCTAGCATATGCATTTATCCACTCTGTTATGAGTAAGCCAAAGAAATGTGGTATTAAGGACACAAACACTGCATTTAACACCATTCAGTAATAACGGAACCAGAGAAACCTGCTCTATTCAACCTGCCCTTTCGTCTTTTGTAGCACCAAATAGGAAGACTGGCCTAACAATTCATATCCCACCATCCCACTCAGTTATAACACAAGGAATATGTGCTGGTCTCGCAGAAAGAGATACTACAGAAAAACTCATTAGAAAAGTAATCTTTTACAGATATGACATTAAAATATACATATAGTCTTAGGGTCCTAGCCAGTACATGATAATTTATTTTAGTACAGCTGTAACTAAATTTAATGCCCAATAGATAGTGAATGCAGAGTGCCAGAAAAAACAAAACTATTATATAATTGCTCATTTTCAGCTGAAGGCAACATGTTTCTGTTTAAGGCAACATGGCATTATACATCCTTATTAGATCATCACAGGTGACTTGAGGAGAACTTAGGGCTAGATTCAAAGACAATGTAGGTGGACAGACCTCCCAGGAAACCAGTGTATGTTGCCTTGTTCATCATAGATGATCTGGCCTAGGAAGCCACACACCATTTTATTCTGTGATACTGCTCTATGGGTTTGTTCTGCTTCGTTGGAAAGAGCTGCATAGCTTGCTTGTGAAGTGAATGGGAAAGCAGGTGTGAACTTCAACATGCATGTAAAATCTTAGAGACTTGTCTTTCCTTGACCAGGTGTGAGGGTCTGCCAGTCTACTTCTCTAGCCTCTTTCTCCTGGACATGGTGCAGTTGATAACGTACATGAAACAATGCAGCTGCAAGTTTCAGCAGGTTTTAAATATTGCTAAGCATTTTTCGTTAATTTCCTATAATATTTCCACACCGTAAAAGGATTTTCTTTTCTTTTTTTTTTTATTGTAACACATTATTGCACACTGCTCACTCATAATTACCTAATATTTCCCTGCTCTATAGAATTCTCTTGATTGTTAATATTAAAAGGCTTATTAAGATCCTCCCTATCAGCTTATGGTCTGCACATATACTTGAAGGGCTGGCAAACTTGGCATAGGATAAATGTCACTTTTAAAATATGCTACAGACAGAGTAAAGTGGAGGTTAAAAAAATAGAGATTAGAGTGTTGAGTAAATGTCATGACTGCCAGAATCAATTGAAAATGAGCATTCTTGCTGGCCTTAGCTGGAATGAAAAGAGACTTCTCCTCCCCTAAGCCTAGTCCCAGAGGAATACAATCAGGATGGTACTAATGAGCAGAAAACTCACAAGGTAGGGGTGATGTTTCCTTCAGAAACACTATATGCATTGGTGCCCTGAGCCCCCTAAGGACCTAAAATCTGTTATTGTTCCTCCTGGGAGGTCCGTTTACACTTAACACACATCTGGCTTAATTAGGTTGACAGCTGCTGCAGGTACTATTGGACAAGGTCCAGGCATCAGAGTGCATTAGCATTTGTTTAATGGTTTAACCTTTCATAATCTGATCTCCACTGCGTATATGAACCAGAGATATCTTTTATTACTTGTTAATGTGTGTTATGTGTGTATGCACATAGGCACACTCACACAAACATGCAAGTAATCCACATCAAATGTGTCCCACTGTGCACTGAAAAGCAAATTTTTTTCCAACTGTAAACTTTTGATTAAATAAATCCAGCTCCAAATTAAGCAAAAATTAGCAAGATTAACTGTGAAGACAGCAGCAATCACACTACATATAAAGACAGAAGAAACTTTAATTAGTTTCATGCACAGAAAGCAAACCACCACATACCAACAACCAGATTTTGTATAACTGTGGTTTTCATGTCTTAATTAAAAAGAAACAAACCAGGACACAAAAAAGGGGTTATAGATTTTGCTGCCTACATAAATGAAGTCAGCATAGAAGGTGGTCCAGCACAAACTCATGTCTAGCAATAAAGCTCACGTTCTTCATATTTTTTAAATAGATTCAATGAACAAAATGATTCTGCCTCCAATTAAAAGTGGAGTAATTAATTCAAAGTCACTGGAAAGAATCTACTTTTACACTTGTGTACCTGAGGGAAGAGTGTGGCTCAAATGATTAGGCATGTGCTTTGTTTTCTCAAGAGAACCCTTTCCCTGTATTCATTGAAAGCATTTTTTTCACTTTAAAATATTCTTTTATGTCTAATTGGCTTCTTTCCACAGTAACTCCCTGTAAAAATAGCCTTTGGCAAGGCAGCCAACTTCTGCACAAGTCCAAACCTTATTGTATCATTGAAAGCAAAACCAAATCCAAAGGCACCTTTCCAACTCCAATCAGCTTGCTTTATATACCAATGTGCTCTTTTACCTGACAAATTATTTTTCACCTTTCTAGTAACTCCCAGACTGCAATACTCCACGTTGGAGACTTTAAATATCAAAACAGGGAAAATCTTTGTGTAGTAAAGAATCCCATTTAAATATGAATAAACCAAGCCCTTCAGGATGTTCTATTTCAGCATACATTCTTGCCACAGCTTTAGAGTGTGTCAGATCTTCTCAGTGGCTTGGTCCAGATAAAGGAGAACAATCTTCTGCACTTGCCATGTAATGAACTATTTCTGTGGTTGAGGTACCACGGCTTTGTGCTGCATTGCTGAGGAGCAGAGGTTTGACCTGCCCCAGGGAATCTCATTTTAAGAGATGTGTTTGGATTTTTTGCCCTTGTGGGACATTTTGACATTTGATACCAGCATCAAACTGTAGTGAGTGCATGTGGAAACACGATTAGAAACAGTCCATATATCATACATCCCATATATCCCATAGATCCCATAGATCCTATATATTGCACAAGAGCATACAGACCACATTCTCCAATCTCATGCATAGTAGGTTTTCACAAACTAATTCCCTTTTAGAAGGGAATTTTCTTCTTTGTTTAAGTCAATAACTTCTTTATGAGCAGGGTAAACAAAGCTTTAATGAGAATATTGTGGTTATTGACTGGGTCAGGTTTTCAGGCCCATTAGGCAGCTGCTGTCCAAGTATCTTTGGTGCTTACAGCCCTTGTTATTTCATGTGTAAACTCTTTTAATCCACCTCTAAATCATGCAGTAGAGTTTGGTACACAGACTCTTGTGCTAGCAGAGCAATGGCTATGCTGGAAATTCTAGCATGGGGCATACTGGCCCATGATGTAAGATGTATCATGAGGTACCTTTGCTCGGTTCCAGTAAGCGTCACATACTTACGTTCCTGGGGGTGAGGGAGAGAGAGAGCAGAGAAGAGCGGCTAATGTAGCATGAGGGAAAAAGGTGAGAGACTTGAGAAAAATACTGGGGCCTTGAATCTTTTGCGAAAAGTGAAAAGATGAAAAAAAAAAATATATAAATGTAGTAGCCTTTTGTTTTCTGGATCATGCAGGTCTTGCCAAAGCACATGATTAGTAAAAATAGCCACAGGATTTTCCCTGGTCACACTCACATTCTTCCTCTGCTGGAAGAGATACAGTTCTGCTGCATAATGTAGTTTTCTATATCACTTAATATTCTTTGTGCAGGCATACTTGAAATAAATTGGGGGGGATCTTTTTATCTCCTGTACTTAACCAATGCCCAGTTCCCCACGAAATATAATACCTTTTGGACTGATTACAGCCTCCTGCTGAACCTGTCTGCTAGTATGACAGCTTAAAATTAACTTTCCACAGATAAAAGTAAATAGCTGTTGCTGAATGTTCATGTAAAACAAAGGAAAATAGAGCTGGATGGCACATTTTGATAACATTTGGCCTCCATTGCTCTGTGTTCGGGAGGAGTTCTGCAGGAAATTGATTTGGGACGTTTTAAATGGTTAAAATTAGCTACATACTTAAATACTTTGCTGAATTGCTGCCTCACCCCAGAGAGAAAAAAGCTCACTGTAATCTCATTGGTATCAGATTTCCATTCCCAGCCTCCTTGAAAAATCAATGTATGGCATGAAAATCAATCCCTATTCAAAATGTGACTAAAAATGTTTTAATTTTTGAAGAAATGTTGTTTCTAAGAAAATAAAATTCAACTATGCAACAAGGCACCCAAAGTATAATCCTACAATGCATCTATATGTCTGATTGCCTGCCTTGGTTTATTCCTGGATAATTTTTGGAAGGGGTTTCTGTAGGAGTTCTGTAGTTTTATTTATGTGCATTTACTACAACTAATAAGAGCAACATCAACAGCTTCTAGATTATTCTTGAAGGAGGAATTAATGAACCATTGCCTATTATTTGCAAGTGGAGAAAAGGAGGTACAGAGAGAGGTTAAAGTAGTGGCTAAAAGCTGTGGGTGGTAGATGAGGAGGGAGACAGAAGGGTCTCAGGGTCTCCTGAGACCCATTCTGGTGTTTGAAGCACACTATCTTCCATTGGAAATCCTGGAAATCACTACAAGGTGTCATTCGCTCCAGTTAGTTACATTTTTTACCAAGGAAATGTACCACCTCAAGATAAGC
>JAOXNG010000001.1:195426901-195439498 GCA_028566535.1 Scolopax minor | reverse complement strand
ATCAAGGCCAGTCATTCTGGAGAGCACACAGTGGTTGGGGACACCATGTGTGCGGGGTTCAATAATTTCAGCAGCTGTGCTGAGTTCACGTACCTGTGGGAAAGCACAAAAATCCACAGAGGGTACTCTTCCACTGTTCCAAGTGAACCTACAAAGTAAATCTCAGCTGTGACCATGAAAGTTGAAGCAAGTGTATGACATAACTGAAAGGTTTTTTTAGTCATAAAATTGAAGCTTGTTTCTTTTCTTCAAATCATGGCTTTTGCCTGTGGCCTGGCAAAGTCAGGAGAGAGAGAGAGTCTAAATTCAGGTAGAAAACTCAATGAAGTAACAAAAAAAAAAGAGAAACAGACAAAAGACTAGATGTGTGGTGCAATGGAGAGGGAATAATTGAAAATGATCCCAGAGTATAACGACCTGCAAAACAAAAAGAATTATGGCATTTTGAGAAATACCTTCTGGAGAGGAAGGATGTATTTAAGGGACACAACCTTACAGTTCTTGTAAACACTTTTCTAATAAGACATTTTTCTCTGTTAATGTTGCTAGTTGGCTGCCTCAGTGACCAAGAGCAAGAGTCCTGGACAGTTGGTGTAAACCAGATTAGAGACCCTCCTCATTTTTTAAATAAAAAACAGATGGCAGGTTTGAAAATCTCAGTCATGGACTGGCTCTCTCCCCAAATATTTTAAATATTACATTAAGTATCTCCAAGGGAAAGTTAATAATGGAGACGGTGTGCTGTATTGAAAAAAAATGACATTAAGTATTTGCTGTTATTAAAATCGCTTTGCATAATACTGAAAAAGCAGTTCCAGTATTAGCAAGATGTGGTATTATGAAATGAAGTAATTTTGCATAAAACCAGCGTGAGTTTAAGTTTGATTCAGTTACAACAGTTTGACACCTGCCTGAGGACTATGGGATCACTGACTCTAATCATGAATCCTCCCTGCTGAGGAAAACCACCAAATATTACCCATTTAACTAGCATGCATCTGGAGAACAAACACAACAATAAATATTTCTGTTATGTGGTGCCTTCTTTACTGGGAGGGAAAAGGAGATTAAGATGTTTGTTGACTTTGTGGGGAAAGGTGCTGCAGAGGAGGAAGGGTTGTTACAACCCACTCAGATAATGCCCTGTGTCAGTACCATCCCACAGTCAACCCTCCTCAGCTGTGTGTGTTGCCAGTCTCTGGGTGAAACAAAATTACTGAGAAAAGAATTTAAATCATAGAATACCAGGTTGGAAGGGACCTCAAGGATCATCTGGTCCAACCTTTCTTGGCAAAAGCACTGTCTAGACAAGATGGCCCAGCACCCTGCCCAGCTGAATCTTAAAAGTGTCCAATCTTGGGGAATCCACCACTTCCCTGGGGAGATTATTCCAATGGCTGATTGTTCTTATTGTGAAAAATTTTCTAATTTTCTTCTTTAAACCTCATAGCATTTAAGTAAAAGGAAAACAAATACGTGTTTTTCCCTGAGAACTGATTTTGGGCTTTGGGCTAAAATACTTCACTATTGAAACTAACTGCTTTCAGTTTACTGAGATCAAGCACTAAGATTTAGACAAGTGATAAATTAGATGTGTTTGGACATTGCCTCAGCCCACCACAGTGACAGGAGATCTTTGCTGGCTCTTCCCGCAGCCTCCACTGTAATTTCTAAGCTACAAACTAAGGCAAGGAGTGCTCAAAAGGCTGCTTTTCCCCATCAATCTATAGGTCTGTGTAGGCAGGGCGAGAGTGTGAATGTGATAAGAAGATTTTTAACAGCAGGAATGGTGGAAAGTCGAAATGTTTGGTAGTGCTTCCCATTTTGAGCTTTGATGCAAAGGCTTCATGGAGAAAGCTTCTAACCACATAAAGGCAACCTTGTCTTATGGCTGTCCCTAATTCAGCCTCCTATGAGATTTGCAGGCTTTCTGAGGCAGTCCTGTAAATATCAGCAAAGTTATGAGTTCAGCTTACCCCTGGTTTTTAGGTTTTTTTGGTCTTTCTTCCTGCAGTGAAGGAAAGCACAGTAAGCAGTGGAATGAAGTCTTCTGATCTCTTCATTGCACTGGAAAGCTGTTGCTTCTATATGTTGAATCTTTCCTAGAGCCCAAACTTGTGTATCTTGTTCAGCAAAGAGGGGACTTCAGATATGGTGGCAGCTCCAGAGCATTTGATCCACCCAGGCCTGCTGTTACACAGGTCACAAGGGTATGGTGAAAAAACAACAGTCAACATTCCTTCTTTACCATTTCCTCCCTCATCTTAAAATATATGTATATATTCATCCATGTCTCTCTGCATTGTTGGACAGAAATATTTAAGAAGGATATAGGCTTTTTTATCATCCTCCAAGATTTCCAGTGAAGTATAATTTGAATACAAACATCTGGGTTGTTTGGACTAGTCTTTTTCTACAGATAGCAGTTCTCCAGTTGACTTTATAAAGCCAACAATTACATGAGACAAACACTATGCAACTCTCATCACATGCTCCCTCCATCGTTGCCTATTATTAGAGAGGAAGTGCATAGTTTCAAGTCTGTTGAATTTGGACCACCATTTTTAGGACCAGTAGATCTCATCAGTTCCTCAAAGAGAAATCAACAAAATGTGAAAGATATGAACAGATATGAAGTCTTGCTCTTTGCCAGACGGTGTTTTCCTTCCTCTTTTGTTTTGCCAGCATTACGTATTTTCTCACCTACCATGGAGAATAAAATCTGTTTGTATGCAGTTATTTAACACATTAGACTTTGTGGTACTAAAAATAATGCATTTAAATGTGATATTTGTGACTATGTGCACAGTGTGCAAAACCCTACTCATCATTTTTTTACTCTTAAATTAGACCTAAGGGATTCTGAGTGCAATTATGGCATTGACTGGATTAGTACATTTGGTTAAAATGCAAGGATATTTCATCAGCTATTCCTCAGGCTTGTGAGTTATGGACCCAGTGAAACAGCCTATGAAAGTAAGAGCAGGATGTGAAAAGCTAGTTCATTTGTATCTAATGATAAAAGTAACAGGAAGCATTAAATATTGAAAACTAAAATGGCAGTCATAAAATCAGTCGAAGAAAACCTTTACGAACTTTCAAGGCAAGTGAATAAGATGATAAAGAAAATGGGAAACATGCCTATTGCAATAGATAGGACCTCAAAACATGCAAAGAATTTTGGACACGATATGAAAAGATTGAAGCCCACCTGTCATGCAACAGTTGCCTTTTGAGCTGAGTATACATACAAGCAGGATCAAAAAGTATGTGTGTATTTAAGGTGATGTTGAGTGTTCTGTGGACAAAACAGAAGGCTCAAAATATAAAATTAATATTAATACTTATGAAGTATAAAATGAATACTTCACTGAGAAATCTACTACAGTTAAGACTAATAATATTTCTGAAAAGGTATTCTTTTCTGGTACTATGCTCAATGTATATGACACATTGTGTGCAGTGTGCCAACAGCTATCTGCTTGTAAAAGCATGTGTTTTCAAAGAGTAGATCAAACTCACTGTACTGCAAATAAAATTGGAGTATGACAGATTAAATGGTTCAGCAATAGACTATACATTCTACTTATAAAAGCAAAAGCAGTAGATGCAATAGTCTTTAATTGACAAATAAAAAGAATTTAAAACCTTTTGAGATTCTTGTCACAGATTCTATTATGAAAGTATTTTCTCATTTAAACAAAGAATGAGTTGTCCGAAACCTGATAGGTTTAGAAAATAAAAGAATCTAGGTATTTTGATGAGGAAGGGTTTCTCTAGGTTAAATTAGTCATAACTTGTTCTTGGAAAAACATACAAAGAAAGGATAAGTCAAATTCTTCTGTAATATGCATGTAGACAAGAACTGCATTTGAAGATTAATTATCTCATTATTTGCTAATATGCTGTAATTAACTGTGCTATAGCACTGAAATTACTAAATGTGGGATTACTATTCCAGATTTGAATTAGCTTGTATCTCAGAAATATTCTTCACTACACCTCAGCTTTAGGACATAAGCCTAATTAAATTACCACTTTATTTGCTGCAGCTGCTTCATAAATTTGCACTTCAAAATAGTTCCATCATTCACCGTGTCATTTCCTGTGTTTTGTAATTATTGGCTGGTAAAAAATTAAACTCAAGAAGTTTAACAATAGCACAGAAGCTTTTCCTTACACTCAAATTAGGCCTAAGGGATTCTGAGTGCAATTATGGTGTTGACTGGATTAGTACAATTGGTTAAAAATGCAAGGATATTTCATCAGCTATTCCTCAGGCTTGTGGATTATGCCCAAGAAAATGAAGATTTAATTTCATCTAAGTTATTTCTATCATTTCTAAAAAAAATATACCCAGAAAGAAGATCACAGCACTTACACAAGACTGAGAAGACAGAACTGACTGAATGAGACAATATCACCCTTACATTCAAAGAATCCAGGCTTTCAGCTTAATCTATACTTCTTCTAATGTAAGAAACACATTACATTAGGTTTTGAGGGAGCTCATGTTTACTTTACGGGTGCTCTAAATCGAATGTGTGTATTTTTTTCTTACCTCCCTGTTTCTAGTATTTTACCATTCTTTGTGCAACTTCTAAAAGAAGAGGAAAGAAACATAGAACACCCTGTTAAAGCTGGGTATGAGAGAATAGACCTTAACAATACAAAACCTACTTGAACTTTTGCCTTTTGGAGAGTTTACATCTTAAAGGGACATATTACTGTGGCAGTTTGCCACAGTTCACTGCTCCTGTAGTGCAGTCAGGTACAGGCAGCCATGCTTGTCTGGTATTTTAATACCTGACTGCTTCAAGTCAGATGTCATTCCAGAGCTATTACCATTAGTCAGAAATAACTGGAATGATAGCTGTAGGCAGTCTACCATTTTCAGGAGAGATATTGGTTTCTGGGTAGTCCTGAAATGTGCAAAGCCACACTATAGTATTTCTTCTAGACATGATTTCAATTACAGGACCTGGTTATCAGTCCCCATTGGCATTCTTTGTAATCATCTGCTGTATGCAAAGATGCAGTATCATTAAAATGACATTATTATTCATGAATACATTTGGAAAATCTCATTTATCATACATCCCTTAGAAAAACTAAAATAACAAATATAAGCAAGGCCATTCATCTTTCTGGGATGTTGCAAATTGGAAGCATCATGACTAACCATGGTGCTTTGCTTATGAAAACACTTATTTTCATTCTTGTATTTTGTGGATTTTAGGCCTTTTGAATGCAGTGCACAGAACATTGCCTCCAACTACCAAAATAAATTATGGATCTTCTCCACCATTCTCCTGAGGCAACAAACATCCCATCAAATTTGCAGGTGGGGAGCCCTCTTCCCGCAGGAAAATGATTCAGGATGTTTCTACAGAGGGATTTCTACCTTATAAGCTCTATAACTTCTTGGTATCATCCAAAGGTCACTCAAATGGAGCAGAATACATACATTTGTAACAAGTAGGACTGTGATGCTAAGGGACATTTTACAACCATGAAATACAATCTTCCTAAAATATGGGAAAACATTCCTGCATAAAAGAAAAAAATACCCACATTTGGACTCTGGAGAGATCTTAATTAACACCTATGGGAAATATAGGCAATAAGAGTGGATCTTTTAAATAAATTTGACTTTTTAAAGAAAGATTATTAGACAAAATAATTGTCAAACTTAAATCTTCAGCTGAGTCATCAGTGGCTGTCAGTCAGCCTCAGTCCATCTGTTTTAGAGCCACTATTTCAACACACATCAGTGTTCGGATACCAGTTTAGTAGGGAAAGATAATCAAGTACTCATACAAATAGGTATCATCTGAGAGAAATATTCAGTATTAGATAAAATCATGCTGTTGATGGACAGATACTGGAGATTCTCTGTGTACTTTTTTTGTCAGGAAACCCAGCCATATTCATCATATCACATCTTACATGCAGCAAGACTAACTTTTACTCTTTCAAGGATGTCACCATGTAAATGTATACTCCTTACAAAAACTACATTAAACAACCCTTTGTATTTCTTGAACGTCTAAAATAATTCCCTTATAGTAACCATGAAAACCCTCTTTCACAAAAAGTAAAAGGAAGTAGCAGGCATCAGACAACCTGGCTCAGAGGGATTTCAGAGTTCAAATTTACATCTTTACACTGACTCTCTAACTAGCTAATGATCACAAAAAATCTGTTCCTGGACACTGATGAATTTTTGGAGGAGCTCAGATCCACATCCATACATGGATTTCACAGTTTAGGTTAGTCTCTCCCAGAATAAATGAAAGCCTTTCCCAACACTGAAGTGCCATTTTTAACTTTATCACCACTAATTTACCCTCCTACTAAAAAAAAGAAATTAATCCTATTAACAAGAGCTTTAATCTATAGTATTCTGTGATTGCATACTCTTTTCCATGGACAGGCAATTGGTCTCAGTGATATGATCACTAAATCTGTAATATTCACTGTCCAAGTTAATTAATTCCTATACCTCTGTAATAGATGTCGCTCTGTTAATAGTGTATTCAATAAAAGAGGTGATGAAAGAAAAGATGAAGTATGCTGGAAAAGTAAAAAATGCAATGACAATAGTTATAAAAGGTACAGTGTAATATGGTGCATGTAATTTGCTCAATACACTTAATGCTCTCCACAAAAAATCTCATCCTGTTCTCACCAGGGAAGCAGTCTGTGCTGTAGGTGATATCTATGGAGTCCTCCTCCAGCAGTTTAATGTGACCAAACTAAATTACTTCCCCTGCACCTATTTAAAATATGGCCCAAAGATGTAATTTCTGGGTGGACAGCTTGTATTTAGGCAAAGAAATACAGGAGGCATCCTGACGAATATTAGGCTTGTGTATATAAGCACATTCCATAAAGTTCAGCAAGTAAAGCTTTTTAATTTTGCCTCCCATATTCAAAATTACATGGGAAGACATCCAACTCCTAATTTATTATTATTCTTAATTATGCTCTACTTGTGCAATGTGGTAGTTAGTGGTTAGTGGTGAAAAAGTATTTATGCCTAAAAAGCTCCATCAGAATTGAAGCAAATTTCTTGGTTAGTGTCTTTACCATACCAAAAATAAGAGAAGTGGGAGGGGGAATATACAATTAATATGGCGTTATATGTCTTTATTTTTTTCCGTGTGTTAAGTATTTTTAATAGTTATTATGTGTCAGCTCTCTAAGATGATGAACAGGCAAATTGATTTGTCTTCCACATCTCAAAGGACATAACAGCTTGCTGAATCAGCCCATTAAATCTCAGCGGCGCACATGTTGCCTTTTATCCTTTACTACCTTTGATGAAACATGTGCTGATGAAAATAAAAGCATACAAATGTCTATAAGAGATGTGAAAACTTTTTAGGTGATGAAATGACAGTAAAAAAAAATATTCAGATAGGTTCGGCAGCCTGCAGTGGCTGACATCACTGTCTGGACTGTACAGCACACAGCCATGGCCACGGCCTGCTGTCCATGGCATCCCTGCCTGTGTCTGAGGGATGGGAAGAGGTAAAAGCCCTTTTACCTTCTCCCAGGCGAATCCAGACCCACCAGGCCCGTAATTGGGACCAGCGTAAGGACTTGTGCTCCTGCCAATCCCATGTTGCCATATGTCCCCCTTCCCAAGCTGTCCCGTGTTGCCATCTGTCTCCACGCCAGCCTGGCCACTCGGGGACATCTGCTTCTGCCTGACCTGTCCCACGGGGCCAGCTGTCTCGCCCCTCTCCAGGCTGGTGCAGCCACACACCTTTTCTGGAGGTACAGAAATTCCTACCAGCCATGGATAAATATCTGCTAAAAGGGGCAGAAAGCATGAACAGTGGCCTAGAAAAATCAATTTGTTCTGTCTGCATTTCTTAGTCAGTGTCTAGTTCAGGTTTTGGCATGATATTGTTTTTGTAAGTCTTAAAAATTTTGGTGTTGACATTTTGTTGAAACTCTGAGCTCACGTGGCAGAATAGGTACTGGGAGACAGTGGAAACTGTATTTTTGCAATGTGTCCATTATTCTGGTGCCATGTAGGAGCTCATTTCAAAAACTAAGGAGTTTGCAAATCTGTTCCTGCACCTTCATAAAAGCCTGGCTTTGAGTCATTAGAGTTATTAAGCTCATCTCAAATATAGTACCATAACAGCAGGGGCACACGGGGGAATAATCTCATCTATTGCTCAGCTTTTGAAAAGTCTGAGTCTACTAAGCTATATTTAACCAAATGAGTGGAAAAAATGGAAACACTTGAATTCCTATGAAAAAGCCATTGCCTTGGTCACTGTGGGCACTTAGTTGTATATAGACGAAGGATGTGGGAAGAATTTTCCACTTTCCAGTTACATATTCTCATATCCCAGCTCCCTACTGGGACAAAACACAGGCATGCACCAGCTGTCCCTCCTTCTTCCCTCCCACCTTCCCACAATCTGGTTTTCACAGAAAAGAAAACTGGAGGTGTGGGCTGGACAGGAGCCATCATTTTTCCTAGCAGGTAAGTCTAGACATAGCTTATAATACCCTTCATACCAGCTCTCTTCCCTTGTTTCCAATCTGTAGCACATTTTTACTTACTTATATTGAAGTAAGTATTTTGAAGTGTTCCAGTTTGATTGATGCCATGGAGAAATCAGTGTCATTATTGCTGCAAAATATTTAGGGAAGGATTGTTTCAACATTCTGGCTGTTTATCCAATAAAATATTTCCCTGAACCAGTGGAGGTTAAAGTATGAGATCTGAAATCCCATATGCATTGACGTAGATGCTATAACTTCTGCTGATTTCAGTAGGGCCAGAAAGCCACCCTGTGGTGAGTATTCTGCTCAATATATCTCAGCACATACCTAATCCATGTAGGTGCTTCTAAAATTAACAGCCATATACCAATACTAATGACAGGAACAGCAATCTGATGCAAATTGGAGTGACTGATTCCATTGGAAAATAGAGTATTATTCAATCAGACAGAAATAAATCTTCTCCTCGGCTATTTTCATGAGGTTCGGGTTAGACATCTATGGTTTAGGTCACAGCTGTATACTTACTCTGGACTCCATAGTAGAGGTCTTGGGTGGCTGTCAGATATTCTTTTGGCTTAAAGATGCACAAAGAATCTTAAAATGATTTCACAATGTGTGATGAGGAATGATGAGTTGCACTGACAAACTAAAATTTGTACTTTAAACACTAGCACCACATGTTGTTAATCTTAAAAAAGAAATCTATTCTCTAGAAGAAAATCTTCTGACTATAATATCCACCTCAAAGAATTAACTTATTGCTTTCTTAAAAGATTGCAAAATATTGCAATCTGGCTCTCTGTAAAATTACAGTCATGATAAATGCAAGAGTTCATTGAAAACAGTGTCTGACCCCAGACTGTGTGTCATTTAGTTAAAGTAAAAAAAATAAGTAATTACCTATGCAACACGATTGTATGTTACAAAGATAACTTCAGTAAGAGACTTTTACAACAGATGCTTCAGGTGAAAGCAGGGGACAGTGAAAGAATGTCTCACTAGACCAAGCACTGTTCCTTAGCTGATCAAAGTCTGACCTCAGATGAAGCTGGAGCCATTCTGTTTGACAGTAAAGCCCAGATCTGGCCTCATTTCTCCCAGAGGTGGGAATCTGCAGCACCAGCTACAGCTGCTCATGAGCCCTGGTGCAGTAGCTACACTGAGCAGAAAGGGCACATGAAGCATGCAGCAAAGCTGGTGTCCTGGTGATCACTTTACTGGTGCCAGCCCATAGAATCATAGAATTGTTTTGGTTGGAAGAGAGCTTTAAGATCATCAAGTTCAACCGTTAACCTAGCACTGCCAAGTTACCACTGAGCCTGTCCCTCAGCACTATGTCTACCTGTCTTTTAAATGCCTCCAGGGATGGTGAGTCAACCACTTCCCTGGGCAGCCTGTTCCAATGCTTAACAAACCTTTCGGTGAAGAATTTTTTCCAAATATCCAATCTAAACCTCCCCAGCACTATTTCACCCAGCACATTAGCTGGTTTTTGCATCAGAAAACCAAACCAAGACCGAAACCACGACTTTCAAAGTTTGCTTGGTGCATGCTGTGGATCGGGATGCAGGGATGCCTGCCTGCTGTGCTGGCAGCAGATTGCACAGCCACGGTGAGATAGAGTTACTCACCAAGGAGCGTGTGGTAGGTTTTGATAACATACGGACAGATGCTATCAAACCTACTCAATACTTCTGCAGTTTCAGGAAAGAGTGTGAAAGGGAGGAAGAGGGGGAAGAAAATCCCAAGATGCAGTAGAGACATATTATCAGTCATTTTGCTATTATGAATATGAACAGCAGGTAGTCCATTAAGCCCAGCATTTTCACTTAAAAATTGGAGCTCCGATAGCCATTAGAAGCAAGTCATATTTAACAGCAGTTGACTCCCTCAACTCTTTCTCCTACATTTAAATGATAATTTGGCAAGTGAACTAAATTTGTTTCTCCTGCACAGGACTGGGAGAGGGGATAAGGAAAGGCGTTTATTTTTGCAGAACTGGATCCCTTGCTACCCACTCCCCTCTGAATCTCAACTACTATCTGCTAAGTCAAAATGAACTTTAATAAATGAGCTGAACTCATTAGCTATGTGAAGCTCATGCTTACAGTCATAATGATTTTAAAATGTGTGGCTGCATCTTGAAGAAGAACAGAGCTTGACATAATTTCAGTTATCAAATACTGGTAATTGACACAGAGACAGGCTGTGCTTTACACTGGGTTATAATTAATCCACTTCAGTGACCTCAAAGGCTGCACTTCTGAGAAATCTACCACTTACGTTTTGATTCTTTGTCAACTACTTCAGCAGACATAAATTACAAATGAGGTACTAATGAAGTATTTCATCACCTGTTTACCTTCAGTGATCAGTTCCTTTACCCTAATTTACAAGAGGCACAATTTTTTTGAAGCTACTGTCAGATGGAGCTGCCTTTTATTCTGAGCAGTTATAAATTAGCACATAGCTGTGCTTACTCTCACCAGCTCTTTGTTCTGGCTTTAAAATACTCCAGCATTGGAAGAAATAAATTTATGTTCAGAAATTGATGGATAAGAAGAGAAAAAAAAAAGTATTTTCTTATGTGTTATTCTTTCCTTTAAAGGCTCACTAAATGGAAGGAAATTCCCCACTGATATAAATACATGACATCCTACTGCAGTGTGACTGTGTCTATTTACACCAGTAGGGCATTTGACTCATGAAAAACTAAATCCTGCTATATCATTAAGTATTTGGAGGGATCTTGAAGATCAAGTAAAAGAATCTCCTTGCTATGCCCAGGTATTATCACTGAAATCCTTATATTAAGTCTGTGATGCTCACACAAGTGCCTTTAATTTAAAATGGCAGAGCTCAATTCCCACAAGGAGGTGGAAAAAAAACATGGAGCAAGGGATAATTCAAGGAGTGAGCACACAACAATTTGACTTTCAGAGGCTGTTAGGTGAGGCTCAGCCATACCAACTGCCTTGTCCCAGCTTGCTGCTCTGATGCATGCGGGCTGCTCCTGATCGTCTCCTGCCAGCACCTCCTTTCAGTCCCTGGAATACCTTTCCATGGGCTCTGCAACAACCTTCTCCATCATGGAGGCTCTTTTCTCTCCTAGGTACCAGTGCTTTTACTCCCATCTGTTCCTCCCAGCATTCCAATCAGTTGTCTTCAACTTCTTCCTGCTTACAATAGCGGTTCTCCTGCTCTATATTGGCATCTCCACCATAATCTCCTTTATTTTTGGGCTGCTGTGGGGCCCATAGAAGCTTTCAACCCAACAAAAGATGTTTAATCCAGCTGCTCCATATTTTATCAGCTTTTCTAAGTCAGGGAAAAATCTGCTTGTGTTCTTCTATAGACCTAAGAGGAAGACTGAAGGAATTTAATTATGGGGAAAACTATATGTAATTTGTGAGCTCTGTTTAATACTGGGAACTTCATGAGGAAGCCACTAATGGACTCACAGTTGGCTGGAGTTCAGGGCAAACTTTTAAAGTCTGAACCAAACCAGTGAAGGTACTATGCAACAGATCATCTGGATTTTGTTGCATGCTGAGGTGGAACAGGAGGTTGCCTGACAAATGAGAGTGGAACATATTTGTTTATTTTTTGACAGGGTCCTTAATTGGCTAACTTTAGGGAGTGAATGGAAGAAAAGAGACAGAGAAACAGGCTCCCATGATCTGGAGAGGGAGGAAGCATGCAAAAGGTGGGGAGAGATGAAGGATCTTGGGAAAGCAGGGGCCTCTAACACTGCCAGACATGAGGCAATGAAATTTACCTAAATGTACAACTTTGTCTACACTTAAAATTTTCCTGTAGTAAGTAAAGCTATGAGTTACTGCTTAAAGAAAATTGCAGTTTTTTTCTTGGTTTACATTCAGTGACAAACATCCTTGAAAGATCAAGCTGCAAACCTGGAGCACCACATAACTGTAGCTGAGAAAAAGTGTAATGAAGCTACTGGGGAGTCCTTGGGCTCAGCACTGGTGTGCTGGCCCAGGGCTGCTGTGCCACAGGGTCTTGGTGCCACCAGCCACCAGCCTTGGTAAACTGCCTGTGCCC
>JAOXNG010000001.1:195414771-195426801 GCA_028566535.1 Scolopax minor | reverse complement strand
GGTCGTGGATGTCCAGAGGCATACGAATAGTCAAAACCCCATAATGAGATTAGCTCCTGTTCAGGTAGAGTTAGTTGGTACACTCTCTACTTCTGGAATGACAAGAATGCTGAGGTGTCCAGTAGATTTCATTAAAGACTACTGAAACTGATTATGTTACAGAAATATAAAAAAACACAAACCCTCAGCTTCTAATGTAAACCTTGTTTTACCTGAACAGAAAAGTTTTTCAGGCTTATTAAGATAGTTCCAAAAGGGTAACATGACGTGAAAGGATTTAAATACACCCTTGTGCACCTTCCTCAACTGCAACCAACCCACTGCTCACATTTTCTCTTAGAAATCACAGGCAAACTAGAACAGTTCCAGAAAATGCTGTTCTTATCTAGATGGAGAAGTGTTTCCGTTTACGACTTTTTTACATGACTCATTTGTCAAATCAGCAAAACCAAATGGCAAATTGTTTTTCAATGCTGTTACGTTCTTAAGCAAATCAACCCATTTAATGTATTAATATATTCCAAAAAACAACTTCTCACGTGAACTATTGCAAGCGTGTCGCAGGAAAAGCTACCACAAATTAGTCTGCAAAACACAGAGGATCTGCTCTGGTGTTAAACCCTGATACGCTTCAGCATCCTTCATACATATTCATATAGTACAAGCAGATCTACATCAGATGAGGTCAAAATACATTTTTAAAATCAAGACTACAAATGCTGCATATAGCAAAGCTAGCAGAGTCAGCTTTCCTAATAAGTTAGAGAATTATTTAAGTAAAATACTGTATTACCATCAAACACTTACAAAGAATTACCACAGATTAAAAAAAAAAAATAAAGAGATGCAGCACTGCACAACTGCACCTTGTCTGGAATATATTATCTCATCCATTTGAAGTTCAACACCTCAGGACAAACCTTATGCTTCTTCTGTAAAAACATTAAAACCAGAACTACTACTCAAAAAGAAAAGTCAATTCAAGAAAATAAACCTGATATGATAATTAAATGCTAATTTTCATTATTTTTTCCCCTTTCTGTAAAGAAGTGTAAGAAAGTTCAGTGAATTTCACTGAACTTTTAAGAGTTGGAAGGGATCGTAGAGATCATCTAGTCCAACTTCCCCAATGAAGCAGGATTGGTGGAAGTTGGTGGGGTTTTTTTTTTCAAACAGCATATTTCTAACTCTCTAAACTTGAAATTAGAACACTAAAACGTTAAATGTCTTTCTGCAGCACTAAAACATTATGCTGATTTTGGCAAATCTTGCATCAGGCTATTGCCAACTCCAAGCAGGATTTCCTTTTCTTGTCCCCAAAACCCCTCAGCTACAACAAACTTTAAAATTACTGTTTGTAGCACAGAAAAAGAAAATAATATACAATATAATTTATCCAGCTCTGTTTAAAGCCAGTTCTGAAGAGTAAGATCATTAAGTAGCTATCAAAGATACTTGCACTTGCCCTCTTCCTCCTCTCCACCTCCCAAAATCATGTGGAGCTTGTGAAAGCAAAGGCAAGAAGGAACCAGCCCAATTGATGCCAGCACAGCAGCTGCATCAGGCAGAAAACAGGGGACACCAGGGGTCACCAGTCAGCTTGCTGCAGTTTGGTTTGGGTTTTTTTTTTCCACTCTGACCATTTTTTTTTCCCCTTTGTGCTGATAAGCTGTTTTCCACTAATCTCTGCCACCTCATTCCCTCCCTTTGTCTTTCTATGTAGTTAAGTCCCTCTTAATAGAACCTTGCTGAACGGATTTACATAAAATTGAAGTTAAACCAAAAAATAATAAAGCAAACATGTTCATCCTGCTTATGGAATTATCTTTTTTCTCCCAGTCTGTCTTACAGAAAGTTCTTCATGAAGAAACAGAAGCCTGTTTCTTATATCACTACTTGTAGAGTGAATGGGATGCCTTCAGATCCAAAACTAAATAACTGTTTCCACTTCCCTGATGTAAATCTGATACAGTAATTCCTTCATCCATACACTTTTTTAACTACCATTCTTTAAAGCACCATCAATCCTCAAGTTCTATCGTTCAGTTAAGGCATAATGGATTTTCCAAAGGGTACTTTTGGAAATCACATAGAAAATGACCTGTAACTTACTTGTGTGCAATAGTCGTTAGTCGTTCATCATTTACTGCTCTCCGAACTTCAGCACGATGTCGCTCTGTTGAAATACTATTAAAAAAAAAAAAAACAGCAATATATTTTAGTCAGAGGGAGACATGAACATTTATCTAAAACTTCTACCTAAAAATTAAACTTGTGAATAATCTGCTCAAGAGACGGACGAGAACAGGCATTTACATTTAAGAGATTGTCACTTAACTTCTGCTATCACAGCGAGAAAGAATTAATATATTACTGAAGAATAAAAAGAAAATTACAGTTCATAAGGTACCCCTATGAAACAGCCAGAATCCAACCTCCAAAGGCAAGCAATAAATTTAACATATGGTAGAAAAACTTGTAAAAATGTGCCGAGTTCTTTCTTGATGCAACTTGGGCCCAAAGACCTTGAAGTCCTACCATGATGAAACTCCAAGGTAGCTGACCCCGTGAGCTACCTGCAATCCTTCTAACACTCAGTATCTCACAAACCAAAACCAAAACAGCAGTGTTTCAACTACAGCTGTTTTCCTTCTTAAAAACTCAAAGCAGAATATGAATTAAACCTCCACAAGACGGGAGAATTGCTTCTCTAAATTAAGATTTGCTTTGTGATCCTAGCGATAGAAAAAGCCCACAATACCTTAAAAGAAAACAGGTCACTGGTTCTTATTTTAAAAAGGTGGAGGTTACCTAAGCACTTTAGAGAGTTCTCCAAGAAGATCCTTCTTCTCTTTCGTAAGATCTCCCTGCGCACGTAAGGCACTGATGACACCTGCATATGCCTCCAGTTCTGAAGAATTAGAGCAAATATTTCTATTTAACACTCACAGCAAGGGGGAAAAAAAATAATGTTATTTTCAGTATTACTGACAGTATTCTATTAATTTTCAAAAGCATTACGAGGAACATGTCTTTCAATTATTTAGTGCTTTTCAAAGAAGACTGATGATTTAGAACTCTCTCAGTCAATTACTCTGCAGCGTACAGCTTTTCTATTAAACAATTGTATCATCACAGAGGATTATCTGGTTTATAAACCCAACGAAATATTTCAAGCTCTCTCTCCGAGCTGACAGCTCAGCCAGAAAGCTTGAAGAAAGAATCCCCAAATTTGGAGTGTCTCTCAGAACTCTCTAGAAGCAGGAGAAGAAAATCTTTAACACGTATCATTACTAGAAGTTCAATGGAAAAGCTTGGCTTGAAAAAGAGCCACTGATTATTTTTGTAATGCTGTTGCTTAATTAGCAGGAGAACATCAGCTCTAGTCTGTTAAATATGATCATCATAATATTTTATGCTAATTTACTTGATACATAGAACTGCTTGAATCTGAAAAGAATGCAATACACTGAATTAAACCCGCTCAACACAAAAGAATCAATCCAGCTATTCTTAAATGCAGACCCATCGCGAAGATTAATTCACCAAAATTCAACTCTGTTTTAACATAAATTTGTAATTCTAGGTGACCTGTGTAAATGTCCTGCTATAAGTGTTTGGAAAAATACAATAGTTGGAGGCTACTGAAACTTCTGAATTTTGTCCTGCTACACATAATGCAAATAATGGAGTCTCTTAATTTGCCCGAGAATGACTTGCTGTTCTAAGCTTAGCACAGTTTAAGGAAATGTTACTGAAACTCCTGCTTTAAGCCAGAAATACCAATTCTTTTGATACTTACATGGGTGCCTTTCATTGGGCACCCCCATTTCGGTAGCCAACCCAAACCAACCCCAAAACAGATCCCAGTGAACCAAAAGGCAAAAATAAAAGGGACAGGGTAAAAACCTAACACCTCTGAAGTTTGCTGCAAAAGAAAGACCTATGCTATTCTGAAAAGCTTTCAGTTGAGGGTTCCAAAGAGCTAATTTACAAATCAAATCAAGGAATTGTGCTGAAAAGAAGTCCTGCTCCTCTGTCCTGATTAAAGCAGACAAAACACAAAGCAGAGTCACTTTGCTTAACTATGCAGCCTGCACAGGGATGCTGAGTGACCTACAGAAGCATTTACAGCTTCAGTTTTAAAACATTTGCTAATTAATGCAATGGTTATTACTAATATCAACATTTATTTAGACAACCATGTTACAATATTTAAGATACTAATTATTTTCCTCTATTACCAACATAAAATAATTCTCAGAGACAACCACATAATTATTTAGCATGGATTTTTTTTTTCCTTTCTGTATTTTTAATAGAGATCCTCTACACTAGGGCTTTAAAAATGCACATTCTGGCCTTGGGGATGCTAGTAAAGATTACTGAACAGTTACAGCCAGCAAAGATTACAGAACAGCTGTAACTAGCTTCTTCACCCTTATGTCCAAGCAGCAATTACTAACTGATGCACTCTCTTTCTGACACCAACCAGGTTTCACAAATAAATATTATTTCTGAGTGTAAGGTGCTCATCATCCCCTTCATCCCTTATAAACCATGAACGCCACAGAACAACGCTGGGTACTGCACACCTCAGGATGCATTTCAGCCTCACCTACACCACTGCACTTCACTCATGAGGAACTACCCCTCTACTGCCCATCGAAGGAAGATATTGGGATGAGAGATGGTCAAGTTGGACTCTACCAAGCAGACAAATCTTGCTGGATGTGACCATTAGACAGATATCCACTCCCACTGCCTGTTCTCCTTCATCCTCTGATCTATTTAAACTGAGAGTTTCTCTACCCTGGGAGAGACGCAGCTTCTCCAGGCTCTGATCCTCTGTTAACGCTGGCAGGGCCCCCTTGTGGGGACACAGCTCATGCCAGCAAAAATAAAAAAAAAAAATTATTTTTTTTTACATTTTTTTTTTCCTGTCAGACGAGGTTATGTCATTGAAGGAGGTGTAGCTGCAGCCAGCAAGGTTCTGCCAGCTCAACCGCCGGCAGCTGGAAGTTCTTTTTTTTCCACGCTCCCAGCCAGAGGAGCGACGTTAACAAATTTTAGTAGCACGGATCCGGTCCAAATCTTTTGGCATCCTGCACTTTCTCCTAGTTTTTGTACTTCTTGAGCCTCGCTTAAGACCCAGGGCTGTCACCTTAATGGACACACAGCTTAGTTGCAATATCGTCTGCAACAGCCTCTTATTTGATGTTTAAAATGTTGAATTCAGGTTTTTAGAAAGATGAGGGGAGTCAAGAAAAATACAGAAGAAGAACTGAGGTGTACTTTGGATATTCTGTAACATTTTCCTTCTCATCCAAATCTATCTGAAGTTACAATATTTGCATATGTGTGTGTTGATTTATCTTTGTGTTAATGTCCGTGAACTGGCTCTTTCACAAAAATAGAACAAGCGTTTTCTTACTGGCCTGGGAGAAGAGGCTTTTCTGGTGTTTATTCTGATGAATCCAAAGATATTTCACAGAGATTTTTACCCATGCAGCGACCAAATTTTCTGCTTGTATGAACTGGCACAGCATCACTCTACTCCATGCAAGCTTATGCCAGTTTATGTGGTAGAAGATTTGGCCTCGCTATACAACAAATGGTTTGTTTCTCATTCTTTCAATTCCTGACTAACCAATAGAGGGAAAGTTTTCATTAGGTTTGGAGTGTAGTTTTGCTGTAAAGTGTATACTCTGTGTGAGCAGTCCCAAGCCAGTGAGGTGGGACTTAGGTGTATATCTTAAGGGAGATACTGTCCTTGAGTTAATACAGTTTCTGGATCAACTGAAGAAGGGAAGAACGAGAGAGGTTGGTGAAGAAGACACTAAATCCACTAAAGGGTTGATCACTGCCATAGTCCTGACACAGCTCAGTTCAAAAAGTTCAAAACCACTTAAAGGAAAAGTACAAATATTTTCCATCCTTTCCTATGAAATGACATTGGTTGTTTACTGTTTCTTGTTTATCTGCCCTGCATGATATGTCACATTTATCAGTAAAACAGACTGTAGGGGGTAACAGGACTTAAATGTTTATTTTATGATGTTTTGGCTTTTGCTATGTTTATTCTGCACTTTCTGACAAAAGTCATACTCAGATAGCTTTTTCTTCTGCTGTTACAGCTTATCTGTCCCAGGCCACCCCTAAAGAGATGCAGCAGTAATCTGACAAATTGAACTCGGGACACACAAAGAGGAGACATTCGAGACTGATCTGCAAGGAGTTCAGGTATTTGTGCTTTTGTTGTGTTACCAGTAATCGGTGCAGGATGTGGGGTACTCTGCAGTTCATGCACTTGAAGGAGTTCTGGTTAACTCATGCAAGGTGGCGATAAGACAACAAAAAATAAATGGAAAGGTCACAAGAAGGATTAAAGCTCTTTGGTCAGAATGCCACCTCGCAACATAAAGATGAAGTTAGGGTTGAAAAAGTAGTGTCTGAGTTGCAGCTCAACGTTCAGCACCTCTTGATGCTTCTGGATGTTCCATCCCATCTGTTGGCCGAGTCAGATTTACCTTCTATTACTACCCAGAGAACTGACGGCCATTTGAGGAGCAGGGGAGGAAGTGGATTATTTTCTGGTGTTCACTGGGCTCTCCTCTACTGATGGACTAAGGCACAATAAAACTCCCAGTCACCTGAGGAATTAGATCCATCCTTCTGGGACAAAGAAAGTTCAACACACAGTGCCCAGCACATGAGGGCTCAAATACACGTGCTTGGACTGTGTGCCAAAGGTGGAACTGTATAGACGCTTTAAGGAGGTTCTTCCTAAGCCTGTTTATGCATTCAGGTCCAGTTATCCTAAAAAAGTGACAGCAGAAGTTCCCATTGCACTGGTAAAAACATATTCTAAAAACATTTGTTTCTGGATCTGTTTTGCTCTAGGTTTTACAGTCTTCAATGTTAAGGGTAGGAATGCACTTGAGACAACTCTACAGGAAGGGCATTTGCACTGAACCCTGGCCACCCTTCCCCAGACATCTCCATTTTGGAAGCCTATTGCTGAGATTCATTGCCCTATGTCAAGCAGGATCTGCTCCATGATCATTGCTGGGTGGAAAGTACAGGAAAATAGAAGGCTGTGTTTGTCTTTTGAATGTGCTATTTCCTGGACCTCTTTCTCTCTGTGTCTCTCATCAGAGCTGATCACCTCTCACATTGCTCAAGGCTGACTGTACTTGGTGTACGATCAACAAAACACATATGCCTATCTTGGGAAAGGCAAAACCTGAACCCAGGTATCAACAAGGCCCCACCTACTAACAATTTCTATGGGTTTTCATAACTAATTACTTTGCTCTAAAAGGGGAAAAAGAGCTATTACTATAGCAACTGTCTCAATACATAATATTGAGTATTTTTTTAAACTTTTTACAGGTACAGACTCATTGTGATGACATACTTTTTTCTTTTGCAGTTTTACAACAGTTGTAAGCAGTATACAAAGGACATTTTTTTTCAGTATTGATGGGATGCTGTGTTTTGTGATACTCCCTTTTATTAAACTCCTTAATTTGGTTCATCCCCAGCAATGCTGGTGAGTTATTGTCCTCCATGAAGGATGCACCTACAGTTCACCTCTGTAGGCAAAAAGGAATTTTCATCCCTGACTCAATTTATGCCACTGCAAAAGCATCTCCTTTTTACTTGGATGGGCCCAGGCCAAGGGAGGAGTTGAGAGGTCACTGAAGTCTGTCTACAGCTGCCACCTACTACCATTCTGGCACTGCGTTGCTACCTACAGGAAGTCTGAATGGGAGAGGGAAAATTGCTGACCTCAAAATACAAGGTGTTCCTTTGCTGCTGCTTCATTCCATCCAGTGGCCACAGGCAGAAGCCAAGCTTGTCCCACCTTGGGATGTGGTGAGCTGTGCCTTCCCCTGTGGGCTATTAGACTGTGCTTTGTGCTTAACAATGACAGATAAAACTAGTGCAGACATGCAGATAGGAACAGGGGGTGGACTTTCTATTGACAGGACAGAGGTGAAGCAGAAGTTACAATGTCCTTCATAAGCAGACAGAGATTTGATGCCATACTTTGATGCTATGTAGCTTCCGGATCTACCCTGAAGGAGAGAGTTGTAAGGACTGCAGGGAGAGAAAAGTCACATTTAAAGAAGCAGTTAGGGTCTTGTCTGCTTCCAGGAGCTTATACAACATACAAAAGTCATATGCTTCTGTGAAATCACCGATTTGTAATTCTCTCATTCACTTCTTTGGTTATGATGTGGCCTTGTACAATGTTTTGGTCTCCATTTTATCCCCTGATTAAATTTTAAAGACCAACAAGAAATTGTTATTAAAGTTTTAAGTAGAAGGAGTTTAAGTAGGAGGAACCTTGAAAATAACTTCCTCACAGTCAAAAAAATCTACATGGCAAAACTACATGCAACTAAAGGGAAAATCCCGGTTAATCCTTTACTCGCCCAGCTCAAAATATTTGAAAATGCCAAAATTCCTTTAAAAGGTCTGTAAAACTTTATTATGATTCAAACTCAGCAAAGATATGCACATGCTCATGTTGTCTGTTGAATTGAAGCCTAAATTTGTCCTCTCTCCAAGCCTTGTGATTAGTATGCATTTTCATCATGAATCTGATTTAAAAAAATAATGAAAAAAAAGCCTATGATAAGCTACAGAAAGCACAAGACTGTGTGTCTGTTTCTGTTTTAATAATTACATGCACTTAAAAATTATAATTACATAGTCATTAAGTCCCGTTCACACAAAATCCTGGCTAGCTTATTTTTATGAAGTAATTTTTACTTTCTGTAGTCTTGTTGCTCAAAAAATTGGCAAAGGTACATTTGTTACAAGTCAAGAGTTATCTGAAAGGTAAATTTCATATTAATGAACCTGATGTGCTTTCTTTTAAAACATCTTTGGTTAATTCATTGCTTACCATAATTTAAGACTTGGCTGCGTAACGAGCGTTGCACTTTGGCAATTGCTAAAATGGTCTGTGTGTGGTCAAGACAGCTGTGTCTGTTGTTACTGAACATAATGCTGACTTAAGTAACCAGTATCCGCTTCAAGTAGGATTTCAAACCTTTTTGCTTTCTTTCACTAATACCAGGTTACACAGACAGAGAAAAGGGGGGCCAGTGCTGACCTGTCTTGCTTGTTGTTCTGCAAACCGTATGGCAAGCAGAGAGAGCATGAGCAGATTGCAATCTCTGCCTTCAAACCTTCAGCAAAGAACAACAGCTGAGCAATTTCAGGATGTTATGTTTTGGGGTTCATCTCCCCATCTAACAAAATGCTAATCCTCAAATGACTTCAATTTCCACTTTCAAAATGTTCTGGAGAAATCTCATGCTGTCTGGTGCAACGCTTTGGTCTTTGAGCTGCACAGAGGTGGTCTGATCCCTATCTCACTGGGAACAGGGAAACAATGTCACCCAAGTCAACATATAAGTAGTATATACAATATCTAAACTTGGCATGAGAGGAAAATTGCCCTGTGATTACACCACTCAAGGAAGTACTTTTAAAGCTCAGAAAAGAGATGGGGATCAAACAGATATAAAGGGCTTTAGGGCAACCATGCCAGCTGAGGAATTCGTGCCTGAACAACAGCGGGCGGTGGCTGCTGCCTTCCCATCCAGGCTGTACCTCTGTCCATGTCCTCCACCAGTGCACACATCCTGAGGAAAACCCCAGATGGGCACCGCTGCCCTCCGAGCTGGTGCCAAGCCTGTCTGGGGGGCCGATGAATGATGGGCACCCCCTGACTCCCCAGGGCAACAGGGGCCAGCTTTCAGCACTGCAACCCCTTTTCCCAGAATGACCTCCCCATTGAGGGGACAAAGCGGTCCCTACACCATACGTTATGTAATTTATATGTAAATGAGGTGGAGAATATGCACAAATGAGCTGCAGAGACGTTGCTCCCATGGATTCCACCGTGCAGAATCTGGTTTCTATCAGAAGCATACGCTGATGGGGTTTCTGCAGACTAAAGAAACCAAGATGTGATTGCTTTTAAAGAATGTACCTACTGATACAATGCTGAGGGAAAACAGGAAAGCACTAAGTATTTGAGTCTTAAAATAACACTGCTTTTTCTAGTTGTGAAAGATTTTGAGCTATACCTCCTATTGCACTCACAAACATTTAGCTATTATTCAGGGAATATGACTGTTGAGATTTATTCCAACACATTCCAGAACACCCTTGCAAGATGAGATTTTACATCAAGTGAACAACATGTCCCACAAAAAACCTTTCTTAGAAGCAAACAGCAAAAAAAAAAAAAATCAAGTCTTGTTTTAAATTAACCTTTCAAGGTCATGTTGGGCTGAAGCCATTTAAATATATATCAAAGGGGTATGTGCAGACGAGAAATGTGCAGTTTATTGCAATGTGTTCTTATATAGTAAGAATATGTCCTCATTTTACACATGGTTGATTTGTATACCATAAACACATTTTCAAAGGTGACCTTGAAGCTACTACACACAGTTTTTAAACATTTGTGTTACAATCGAATTCATGCAAATATAAGTGTGAAGAATAAAAAAGTTTTTTTGTTGTTTTTCTTTTTTTTTTCTCTAAACAAATAATGCAAATAATTTATTTGTTAGATGAGGCATAAATCAGTTTAGTTCTGTTGGGTTCACTGGACCTACCGCAATTTGGACTAGCTGAAAATCTGGCCCTCATTCTTTAATCCACAGATAGACTTTGTCATTGCAGTTTATGTAAACATGAGATCAGCTAGTACTTCCAGGCTGAAATGAACTCCTTGATACTTGAAAATCAGACATCAGTTTTAAATCTGAATTTTGCTCTCAACATTTATCTTACAGCTGACCACAAGTAGACATGGAGCATTGCTGGGTTTTGTGGTATGGTTTTGTCTGGCAATTTTTAAACATAAGTACCCTGTTCTTCTCCAGACACAAAAATTTAAGTGACCCATTAAAAGTTAACATAGCTGTGTGTACTCGTCTTAATAAGCTTTGAAAGAGCATTCTGTAATAGCCCAAACAAATCTAGCATCCAACAGATTCTCATTTTTTGAGTCAATCCACATTATAAACTGTGCATAATGTCTTTTTTTTTTTTTTTAACAAATGGGACTGCAGGAAAGGAAAAGAAATAGGTGAATTTCTTTTTCATTCTATAATTTAAAATGCACACACAAGATTGGACAGGATATAAGTCTTCTTTTAATGTGCGAGACCAGCCCATAAGAAATCTGAAATAAAACAGTTATTCAAAAATGTGGTTTCAAACACTGCTATTTTATACACAGTGTCAGTATTATTAATTTTGTCTTGCATTTCCCCAAATAACTCAAACTACTTTGTAGTCAAAACAGTCAGAAACATAAACTTGGTTCACTACTGCACAGCTACATAGGAATGAAACGCAAAGGGTATTTCATGGTGGATAACCTTGCCGAGCACATTAGAGGAAGAGAAAAATACTTAATCCACTTTAAACTATTGGGAGAATTTCAGTTGGCAAACTGGTCACACTGGAATTTGACCATATGCCATCAACACCTCTATGAAATGCTCTAAAACTTTATTTCTCAGGTATGAAACAGTTGACTACTGTATTGAGAGGTGGGAAAAGTGTAAAATAATAAATTGACTAGAAAATAACATGAGACTGGAAGTAATAATGACCATAGTACCATATACATTCAAAGTACTTTTTACCTGAGAATTTCAAATGAATTTTTACACATGTAGTGCTATAATAGAGGCAAATATTATGCCAGTGTTACAGAAGAGTAAACTGAGGCATAGCAAATTTACACCACTTGCTTTAGGCAACGCAGATGGTTAATGGGAATGCAGGGAATATAATTAGTAATTCTGAATTATACTGTGCTATTTTAATCACAAGACCTTTTTCTCTCTGAGGTACTTCTTATGCATTTAGGACCAGATTTGGAAAGATTTATATGAAAAATTGCAGGCAGAAACCTATAAGAACTTTCCAAAGCACTGTGCAGATCCAGGAGGAGTCTGGGTCCTAAATCACTGTGAGCACATG
>JAOXNG010000001.1:195399082-195412986 GCA_028566535.1 Scolopax minor | reverse complement strand
TCTACCAGTGCATCACCTCAACTGCTGAAGACTTGTCACCAAGTCTCTCCCTGGTGATGTCTGCCACTCATCCCTCTGGTATGGTAGCCATGCCACAATATGTTGTAGATCACTATTTTTGCTTTGAAAATGCAGATTTTCTTTTCTTCCCCATAGCAGTTATGGGCACTCAGCAGCCTCTGGTTGCTAGTGAGCTGCAAGGGAAGATGACTGCTCCCAATGCCCTGAGAAGATGTTTTGTTTGGCAAGAGGTGATGTGGTGGTCAGGAGTGAAACTGCTCACCCCAAGCCCCCCAAGACCTGTGAAAAACAAAATGCAAGAGAAGGAATTACTAGGGTCAAGCTGCCTTTCTCACCAAGAAAAATAATGGAAAGCAAAAGGAGATACATCCCAAACCTTCAGAGACTATGAGCTAGAGAGTTTCAAGGGAGTATTTTCTGAAGAGGAAAGAGTTCATTTTTCTGAGCAGCAGGTTTGCTTTCTTTAGTAATAAATTTTAAGTTACTTTTAAATCTGAAAACTGTCTGCCATCTGAAAAGTGACTCCAGCACTGTGTCTGATCCCTTGTCCACGCTGAGTAGATGCTTTGTGTACAAGAGCCTGTCTTTCTTGGAAAGACATTACAGCTTTTTCTTCCTTGTTCTGTTGTTCTAATAAATTAAAAGACCATTTTGCCTGCAAGTCAGTACTTCTGTAAGGAAAATAAAATAACTTATCACTCATCACTGGTAATAATACATTGCCTGAAGACATTCCGTTGTCAAGCCTGTTGGTGATCAGTTTATGCCCTAAAGGATTATGCTTATGACTCAAGATAATACAACTTTAGATGATATTTTTATTCATAAAAGTATAATCTACCTTTGAAGGAATCTTAACTACTCGCTCTAGTTACATCTTGTGACAATGAGGCACCTTATCTTCAGGGCTAAGGAAAGCCAAACTCCAGATTGACAGGATGGACTGGCTGTGACAGGGAGCAGAGCAGGACAGATGGAGAGAAGACTGAGGAAGCATGTTACACACCCTTTACTTGCTCTCTGCAGCATAAAATGACACACAGCTTCACTACAGTTTTAACTTCCTATGCTTCTCTAGATTTATGTACTTATTATGATTAAAATAAAAAACCCTAAGTCCTATTTTCTGCATTTCCTTCTTTCTTGTTCTCAGATAAATTTTAAAAAAAGACACCTGAGCCATACAACCATACTTTTTTCTTACATTGCTTATGAATGCTTCTTCTTCAAGATTTTTTTCTGAGTATTATGCCTAGCTATTTGTTAGTATCTCATCAACTTAAACAAATAACTAACTAAATAAGACATCTTTTTGTAGGAAAGTTTGTGGTTGCATTGTGTAATTAAATAGAAAACATTTGGCAGGTTTGACTAAACAACGACTGTGCTTCCAAATGCTGATAGTGTAAATCAAACTGAAGGAAAACACGTCCTGTTTGTCCATTTCATGAGGACAATGAAGGTTTTATGGTGTTATTTTATGCTTGGATTTGTCCTTAATTCTCTTAATTTTGTACAAAGAGGATGACCAAATCTGAAAAGATCTGAAAAGACTACAGCCCTGCCAATTAAATCTGTAGAAAAGCTGAGTTGGGGACTTCAATTTAACCACACAGTTGGCACTGTGCTTGTACGTCACTATTTCAGCTGCCTTTGACAATGAGATGAGAATAAAATGTATCTCTGAACTAAACAGCCAGCAGAATTATCAGAGACGTAACTATGGTTGTGTAAAATCTTTATTGTACATGAAAGCAAAAAAGGACTTTGCAGAGCCACGTGTCCAGGACTCTTTTTGAGTCACTTCTGATTTGCACTCAGACTCACCATGTGCTAGGTACTTGAGTTTGCAAAAGTAGATGCTGACTTTGGGCCCCATTTTCTGAAGATCAGGCTCTCTAAGTATCAAGTCAGTATAGAAAGAGTGAAAATCTACAGACAAAACAAAGATTAGAGCTTGAAATGCACCACTTCTCCCTGCAGAAAGAGCCTGCCAGAAAGCACAGTAAATTTAGTCACAGTACAATGCCTATTACTCTCAGCACATGATTAAAGCTGCTTTCTCTTGGACCACACACACATGTAGCCTGTCCCCGTCTTGGGAGAAATGTCTCCTTCTGCCCACGGCCCAGATGAATTATAGTTACAACCACTTTGAAGATTTATAGAACACACAAAGGGGCAACCTGAAACAATAATGGTATTTCCCTGAAATGCATCTCTTCTCAATGAAGGCATTTTCTCAGGAATATGCAAGATGCAATTCCAGTTTTCTGAGGCAATGCTCATTATTACAAAGCCATTTCAGAAAGGACTTGAATTTCTCATCGCTCTAAATCCCATGACTTTATAGCCTGGTGCAAAAATCCTGGGGAAAAGGTGTGGGAAGCTGCAGTCCCTCAGTGACGTTTACTGGCATCGTGAACTTGGCTCTGTGACATGGCAGAAATCATCCACAGTGTCCCCAACCTGGCAGCGTGCTGCCTGATCTTCTCTCCCAGCAGTTTTTTAACCATGGTGCTTTAGAACTGGTCTTGTACACAGAAAAATATGTTCACAAAAAGTACTGTGTCCCTACAAGCTGATTCTCAAGGCACTTGAATTTTGGGCTAGCTCAGCCATCTAGGGACCTAGGCTTATCCCACATTCCACTTTAACACAGGCTGGAATTTGTCCTCTTTGAAGTGAGGAACGAAACTGTACCATGTCAGTGCCCATTGGCAGTTTGCATTTTTCTGCAGAAGCTGCAATCACTTGGGAAGGACTGTAGCACAAGTGGCAGTGGGAAGGGCCCTGCAGCAGACCTGGGCAGATGATCCAGCTGGATCATAGATCAACGGAGATGAGACTTTGCCACAGAGAATCCTCAGCTTGTCAAATCCACATCCTCTTCCCCCAACTTAGTCTGGGGTAGGCATTGGTTTGGTTATGGCTTGCTGTGGGAATCCATAAGAGGCAACCCTGTAAAAGCTGAATCATCTCCACCAGTTTGCACAGACTGAGATGAAGCTGGACACCCCTTCTGAAAGTTCTTCCATGATGTTTATGAAGTACAGTGTTGCAGACTAAAGGTTTTTAGTAGGTTTAAATAAGGTTGCTTTTAAACAGCAAATGTTCCAAATTTGTTTGACACGGTTACTCAGACTTTCTGAACAGATGAAAATCCACCAGCTGTAATTTATTTCCAATGGAAAAAACTGAGATAGAAAATAGTTTGAAAGAAGTCTTTTCTTTCCATGGAAAATTTCAATACTTATTTAGATCCAAAAAAGAAGAGGCCTAAACCTTGGTCAAAAAATAGAAATTTTGTTTTGGAGATGATGCCACAGTGCCTCATGAGAGATGTGGTTCAATTGCCTCATGTCCCCACCCAGTTTAAGGGACAGGCTTGTAGCCAAAGGATCTCTTTCACAGTGCATCGTGGGTGACTACCAATAATTTTTTTCCCTATTTTGCAGGACATTCTGCTCACAGCAGATGATGGATGGATGTCCATCCATTACAGCCACAATTTTTACTATGTCCCATGACAGTGTTTTTGATTCACTATTTGGCATGTTCACTGGAAAGTGTTCAGCTTTTAGTTTTTTAAGGTTTTGATTTTTCCCAAGAACGCGAAACCATTCCTGGGGGAAATAAAAAGCAATCTCCAATTGGTCCTAGTTAAAAGTCTTACAGGTGGACTCAAAACTTTCTATGTACTTGGCTTTTATATGATATTTTTCCTGAATTTTGACGATTGAAGTCAGGCTCTCAAGCATTTCCCAAGCATCCTAAGGGAGCAGGTGATGCTCATCAAACACTTTTGCTCCCATTCCTGTGGGCCGTGTTTGGAGTACCCAAATCCCATCCCCAGCTGCCATTGGGTGTTATACTGAGGATTGAACCAGGAAAACACTGTGGTAATGATAAAAGCACGCCCACTCCAATCCTGCATCAGGGTTGAGCTTAGTTCTCTGTAGGAATAATTTGAAGTCAACCAATTTTAATACAGAAACTGATGAATGCATCATTAAAATGCTCATAATCTTTATGTTACATGTTGTCATTATTAAAAGTTAAATGTAAATAACGTTAAAATATGGTTTATTGCACTAAATTCAGTCATTTTCAGAAGAGCTTGAGAAATGGAATATGAGGATTTCTACAAGACTTTTTCCAATTCTCATCCATTTAACTTTGTACTTTTAGTATTTTGATTGCAAGTAGTTTCAGTCTAAATAACCAGTCCAATAATCAGGCTGCATAGCATTACCCTAGTTTTTAGAAGATGTTAGTAACTTTCTAGGACTTGCATAGAAGACCTTAGTATAGACAAAAATCTCTTCATGTAGGGTGCATGTAAAACAGGTACTGGAATTACCAACGGTTTTCAGCGTTACTACAGCATAAACCCATATCGCTGGGGTTATGTGGCCACCGTGTGGTAATACAGAGGAAAGTTAAACTGAATTTTCACTTGTCTCATCTAATTTTTCTGCAAATTCCTTGCAGAAGTGCATACATTCATTTTCTCAAGGATATCCCTTGAATAATTTCCTCTTTATTTACAGAACTAAGTCAGGAAACAATGAGATCACTTATATTCCAGCATCTGAATCACAGTATGGAAACAATCCTTGCGATGGGATTTCATCTCTCTGCCTGGAAAGCAATTTTGGTTTTTTTAGGGAAGAAGTTATTTTCTGTGTAACTTCAAAAACACTAATGAGAAAACAGACAAACCCAGTACCTGTACTTCAATTCATAGACAGAAAATGATCACATTGAAAAGATATGGAAAACATACATTTGAATTTGAATCACCATATAGTTTAAGGGAAAGCTATTTGATATTCTCAGGAGTAAGAGACGGGCCCTGAAAAGGCAATTGCTTCAGCTCCAGGAACAATTTCTTCATTCACCTACAGAAGTCCAGTCTCTAAATTCCTTTCAATGAACACAAATGATGATGTAAAAGATATACATGGTGATTTGCTTTTCATACAAACGGTGACTAATACTAATTCCTGGTCCCGTAGTCACCTTCACTGTTCAGCAGCTGGGAATCGGAGAAAGAAAGTAAGTGAGGATCCATTGTTTCTCCAGTGACTATGTATAACCTGCCAAACTTACAGCCACTAAAATTGGCCTGGTCATAGCCAGGAGAAAATTTTTCTGGATGTTCACTTAGAAATAACAACACAAAGTTAAACGGAAGTTTGAAACTATTTTCTTGCTGCTCACGGTTCACACTTCTCTAATGTTACTGCATTAGCCTTTATAACAATGCTTTAGCAAACATTAAAAAAAAAAAAAATTAATGCAGAGCTGAATTATTCCAGCTATATCTAGAAATCAGATGTACTCTGTCACACCAGCAAACTTCCTCCAGGCTATCTGTGTACTCTGGAACAAGGGGATAACACTTCTGCTTTGTGTTGGCTTGTTGTTTTCTTGCTTGATTCCAACAGAGTGAAGAAGAAATGCCCAAATTTCCACTGTCCCAAGTCTCCTGTGTTCAGGGACACAGGTCCTTGAAACAGAATTAATCAAAGGCCAAGGGAGAAATGTTTGTATGAGCTCCCTGTTAAATATTGGCAGATAGCACATTTGCTTCATGTTAATGCTCAGCCAAGATTAACTTGTACAGCAAATATTGACTCAAACAATGGCATTCTGGCAAAGGAATCATCAGTTACAGTCTTGTGATATATCCGCATCCTAAACACCTCCCTTATAATTTTCATGCCATGCTTCCAGCATACATTTTGGAGTAGAATAATGTAAGACCTTTTCTTCCTTGTAGATAATTTTATTATATCCAGTTACTTACTCTGCAGGGACAGCAGAGTAGGTGACTAAAGCTTCCAAATTAGGGGTTTAGGATACTAAGTCCAGAAAGGGCTGCTCCCAGGCAAATTCTTATTTTTGCCTCAGAAATCCTTTCTGGGTGTAAAAAAGTTAAATAATCCTAATCTGATGAAGATGACAATAATGTGCTTAGTGCTTTTTCCATTCATCAAAATACATAAAAATATTTGAAGAACTGAATGTGCTTAAGTGTTTTGCTGACTCAGGCTCTTTGTACCTAATTTTCAACTCTGTCAAAGGGGATAATAGTACTTTATCCTTATTCTCCTTTCTTTTCTTTAATTAGTATTCAAGCCCATTGGCACAGGAAAGATCTTTCTTTGCATTTTGGAATTGAACAGTAATGAGGCATTGAGCTATCTCATTTGTTGCCTGTAGGCACTAAGTCTATGAAGTACTCTAAAATAAATTCCATGTACATCTGTATATGATTTAACATTTATTTATTTGCATGTTTATCCCACCTGTTTATCTCTGTGGGATATTTCCTACTGATAATGTCGAGGTTGTGCTTTTTAATCAAACCTTCAGAGTTTAATCAAAGCCTTCAGAGATATGTTTGTCGATTAATGAATCAGAGCAAACAGAGTTTACAACACTTTTGACTAACAACTTTCCACATTTTTTTGAAAATTATGATTACTTTTACAACAGTAACAGTAAGACATTTTTATGATGAGATGATATGTTATCTATTAAGCCTTCTCTTAGGCTCAGAGTAGTTGCTACTTCTGCACTCATTTACATAATAGTAGAACAGAAAATAGAATCTACAAACACAGGAATTTTTATGGTTTAGTCTCTGATTTTGTACTAAGCAGCTTCCAAATGCTGGTGGTATGACCGGCTCTTTGATGTCCTACCTCAGAAATAATGCCATTTGAAAATCCTGTCAGATATATGCCTAAACTTTAATTTATCATGTTCTCCTCTCCTTTCTCCTCCATAAGAGTGCTGGGCTACCCACAAAGTCCATTCTCCTCCGAAACTGTTTTGCAGTTTCCATTATCATCTGCAGCTCAGCATATTCAACAGTTCTGCAGAGTATAAGATTTCTGGGTTACATTTCGTTTTTTATCATCCTTGCATTGAAAATACTTCATGTGACCACCGATTCTTTTTTGCTTGGTGACTCGGCTGGTGCTCTGCTTCCACCAGAGAGCACTATCGCACCACTTGCCAACTCCCTGCACTCAGCTTTGAAGATTAAGTTTATATGTGAAATATTCTTCATCTTTGCTTGTAAAACGTGCTACTACTGTTTGCTTCTGTGGGTCTAGTTATTTAAAGACACAAATTTTACAAGATACTTCAGTTACATGGTGCCCAACCAGCCAACGCAATGACCCTCTTGTCTAACTGCTAATCTGTGGCTTTATCATACTGTAAAACTGAACTTCCATTGACACGTTACAACTGAGTAACAAACCAAATCAAACCCAGCATTCTTCAGTTTACATTTTTTATATTAATACAGCTCTCTTGTAAGATCTCATCTGTTGAGTATCTTTGAAAGTCTTTTCAGCCATTTCACAAGCCTCCCAGTTGACTTTTGGTTTTAGCTCCAACTATGTCTACTGAGCGCTGACTTCAGTGTTTCTTTATATTCATTGTTGGACTAGATTATCTTAAAGTTCCCTTCCAACCTAGACAATTCCATGATTCTATGACTCTATAAGCAAGACTGTGTTCCTCACTGCTTCTTACACTGCTTTCACCATGGGTGACCTGAACAGTCACATGACTGCATCAGATCCTCAGGCCACAGAAGACAGCAACTTTTTATATTTTTTTTTCTTCACAATCTACATGCTCTTATACATGAGTTTGGATAAATAACAAAACATATCCCTTGGAGTGAAGGGTTTATGGGCAGACGGCATTCCCATAGGCAGAAGGATGGTCCCCTCAGAGAAATTAAGGTCCCTGTGCAGTAACATTGCACCAAAAGGTCCTGTTGTCCCAGCAGCCTCATCAGACAAGGCAAGGACAACTGAGCACATTCTGTAGTCAGAAACCCAGAAGCAAATGCCACAGTAAGGTTTCAGCTTTCTCAAATATCTTCAGTGTAGGAGACTTGCACCATAAAAACATCTTGGGTCCTCAGGTTCAGATTTATCACTTTCCCCAACTTTCTCCTCCCCATCCAGCTCCTCACTACACCAATCTGAAGGCTGGGACCCAGTTCAGTCTGATATTCTTCCTCCATGCTCAAACTAGTGCTGTGAAAGGAGGTCATGCACATCAGTAAGAGAACGTGAGGGAGAAGATATAGGGCAGAACATTTGACACTTTCACAGAGGACTAAAACAAAGTCAAAACAAGAGGAAAGCCCATTGCTTCTAACTTTAAACAAATGAACACTTCACAGAAATCCTTCTCTAAAATTCAGTTTTCTTTACCCTGAAAAAAAAAAGAGAGAAGCTTTAGCTGACTGCCATGTTTTAAAAAAAAAAAAATTGCACATATTGGTGTAAACTTTTTTTTCATTCCAATTGCAAAAACTTTGCAGTTTAGACTTACATATATCTTAGACAGATCTGCTTTAGCCATGCCATTAACGGTTCCTTTTCTGTATTTCTCTGATGATGATGAGTCTGCGTGTTTATATTCCCAGCCTGACTATTATGCTTTGACTGATGCTGTACAGTTCTCATTGATGACTCCTATCAGGACAAGCTGAACAACTAGGATAGCTAGTAGTGGTCTATGTCTACTCTTGTTCTGGCCTCAGACAGATTTAAAAGATCATAGTTAACACATTGGGAGAGAGAAAACTGTTGGTGCCTTGGAGATTTCAAGACATCATTGCAAATTACTGGTAACACAAATAAAACTCTTCCCTGAGCAATGAGGAAGAGACACCTGCAGATTTCTTAGCTAATAAAAGTTGCTTATTCAGCAAACATTAAAATGCATGAGGCAAACTAAAAGCAACTGAGGATTTTGTTCCTTTTCTTGATAATTTGTCTCAATGGAAATGCACAGGGTATATGACTGTACAAGAAATGCTTTCTGTGCCCAGGACCATATCTATACAGCTGTACCTAGAACAGCTTGCTCTCAAGTGACTTATTTTCTAAATGTGAGGAATTTAGGATTTGACAGTTATAGGAACACTGTCTTCCACTAGTAGTTCTGAAGGTTTGAAGCAAACATATGTATTTTTTTAGTTTAGTTGGCATTCCAGTTTTACATAACAAAAAGCATGGACAGTGCTTTATCTGTTTAGGTCAGCATGACTAGGAAAGCAGTGAAAATTTATTGACAATAGAAATAACTTGTTCAATTGAATGAAACTACATTAATCTGCAGCACTGGGTCACGTCAAGATCCCCAGAACTTTGACTGTTTTCAGATTTCTTTTCAACATCCAGTCCTTGCTTGCTCAGAGATGAGACTACATGGGTTCAGGGATGCTTTGCAAACCTATAAAAATCAGTGATTTTTTCTTAAAGTAGGGAAAGTGATTTGAGTGAAATCTCATTCTAAGGATTCTGTTTTGTTTCAACTTAAAACTCAGGTGGTACAAAAAGAATTGAAAAACAAATTGAAAACCAGTAGGTGAAACCCAATGCAATGAGTTCTTATCAGTTCAGAATAACAAATCAGACTGAACATCCTTTCAAGTTTGTGCCTAAAACCGGAATTATAAAACTATCTGTGGAAGATGTTTGTATAAATGTAGGGGAAAAGGTTAATACATACATATATTTAGGGGTTTTTGCCTCTAATTCCTTTCTCAGATATATCTAGCATAGAAAAACATTGGGTGGAAGTTCTCTTGGGGGGTGTGGAGAAGAGAGAAACATGAGTATTGTAGCTGAACAGCACTTCTTCCATTGCCTTTTTTTCCTCTATAATGTCTGAACTGTTCCAGTATTTTAATTCAAATTACCAACAAATATATTTTGGAATGTATTGTGTTGTTCTTCCCAGTACTGTCTTGTGACAGATGTACTGAATATCATAGCAAAAAAACCCATGTTTTCCAACTTTTAAATAGATATCATCTCTACTCTATCCTCTATGCTGTCCACTGAGCCTGTGCTCCTGTCTGTTATAATGACATTAAAAGTATTCTAGGACTCAAAAAAAAAAAAAAGTGTGACAATAGAGACAATAGAGTAGTTGCTAGGGAAGAGTTCCTGGAAGCTAGAAGCTTTGCTGGATAAATATCTCCTTATTATTCTTGCAAGCTGAGTGCTAACAAGACAAAACTGTTTGGTAAGGAGAAATGCAGGTTTCAAAAACTCCCAGAACTGGTGATGGAAGACACCTTTAGAGATCATATAGTCCAACCCCTTGCTCAATGAAGGGTCATGTAGAGCAGGTTCCTCAGGACCATGTCCAGTCAGGTTTTTAATAGCTCTGAGAATGGAAACTCCACAACCTCTCTGGACAGCCTGTTCCAGTGCTTGACCATTCAACAGTAGAAAACTTTTCTTACATTTAGATAGAATTTCATGTAGTTTACTTTGTGCCCATTGCCTCTTGTCCTGTAAGTGAGTGCTAGTGAGAAGAGTCTGGCTCTGTCTTCTTTAACCTCCCTCCGCTATCAGATATTTACACACATTGAAGAGATGTCCTGAGCCTTGTCTTCTCCAGTCTGAACAGTCTCAGCTTTCTCAGCCTCTTCTCATATTTCAATCCCTTAATCAACTTCATGGCTCTTTGTTGGACTTGTTGCAGGAAGTCCATGTCTGTCTTGTACTTGGGAACCCAGATCTGGACTCACCACTCTATATGTGTCTCATCAGTGCTGAGTAGAGAAGAACATTCTCCTAACACAGACAAAGAGGCTGTTGGCCTTCTCTGCTGCAAGGGTGTATTGCTAGGTCCCCAAGATCTCCAGTTCCTTCTCTGCAAAGCTGATTTCCTGCCAATCAGTTCCCAGCTAGTACTGTCTCATGGTGTCTTTCTTCTCCATGTGTAGGATGGAGAAGATGGCATTTCTCTTTGTTTAGCAAGATGGGGTTCCTGCCAGCCCATTTTTCCACTTGTGAGGTCCCTCTGAATGGCAGCACAGCCATCTGTTGTGTCAGCCTCTTCTCCTAGTTGTGTATGATCTGCAAACTTGGTGCATTCTGTCCCATCATCCAGGTCAGAATGAAGATGTTAGACAGTGTTGGTCACAGCACTAACCCCCCAAGTTACTCCACTTAGTGTTTGGCCTCCAGCTGGACATCACACTGATGATCACAACCCCATAAGCCTGGCAGTTCAACTAGTTTTTGGTTCACTTCAGTGTACAGTTACCTAGATTGTAGTTCATCATTTTGTTAATGAGAATATTATGGTAGACAGTATTGAAGGCCTGACTAAATTGCTCTCCCCTCATCCACCGAGCTATTTATTTTGTCATAGAAGGCTTCAGGTAGGACAAGCATGATTTTCTCTTCATAAAGCATGCTGACTACTACCAATTACCTCTTGCCCTTTGTTGCTTGAAATGGCTTCCAAGAAAATTTGCTCCTTCACCTTCCCAAAGACTGAGGTGAGCCTGATTGGTCTGTAGTTACCCAGACCCTCCTTCTTGTCCTTCCTGAAGACAGGAGTGGCATTTCCACTCGGGACTCTAAACTCCATTGCCTTCCAAATTTTATTGAGAATGGCCTCACAGTGACACTAACCAACTAGCACCTGTGGGAGTATGCCATTAAATCCTATAAGCTTGCAAATATTAAGCTTCTTCAATTGCCTGAAGGCCTTATCTACATATTCTTGCTCAGACAGTTTGCAGCAGATTCCCATAAAAACATCATTCATGTTGATTCACCCACAAATACTGACCTATAAGATCTCAGATGGCTCATCACCCATCCCAAGGTCAAGCTGCATGCATTTTCTCATAAAGTCATAAAGGATGACTCTCCACTTTGCCTTGCTGCTCTGCCCTTCCTAAAAAGCCTGTATCCATTCCTTGCTGCACTCCAGTTGTGTGAGCTATTCCACCTCACTTCTGTGAGCGCAATGAAATCATCACCCTCCAAATGCACGCAGGTCTCTAACTTCTCCTGTTTATTTACTGTTTTATGTATGTTACTATAAAGGCACTTCAGAGTTTCACCTACTCATGCTGATTTCACAGAAAATACAATGAGAGCTGCCCTCATGCTGTTCTTTCAACACTTTATTTATTTATATGAGTTTATATGAGTTTATATGAATACACTTGAGATGATCCCCCTTCAACCCTCTGTTCACTTGATTACTAGTCTTATCATTCCTAATTTAAATCTTTCCTCACAAGGTTGACCACCCTGTTGGCAAAGATGCTTTTGCCCACTTTGTCAGGTGTATCCATCTATTCCAAGTGTTCCTCAGGCCTCAGAGCATCCCATTATTGTAAAAAACAAATTCCTGCTGTTGCAACAGCTGTTGTTGATACCAGTTCTTGTCCTTCAGGATCTGTCTGCTCTTTGGAATACACTTCATGGGATATTTTCTTGTCTTCCTTGTGCAGACTATTTCAATAGTCCTTTCACAGCAGAAGTGTTTTGTTCCTCATTCTGTTTGTTATGAATATTCATAGACAATAACAAATCTGCACTAACTTACTGGCAGCGAGGAAGACATTTCATTTACTCATTTACTCTTTGTTTCAATTGCCAGCTCTGATAAAGTGGCCTGTTATGTTTGATAAAATCAGGAGTTGAATGATAGGAAATGAATAAATTCTACTTTCCCTCTTGTCTCCACATATATTTAGTTCATTTCTTCCCTTTGAGTTCCTAAGGGGATCTGCATTTTCCCTCCCTCCTCATGCACATACTATCCCCAAACTCAAATTCTGGTTATCATTTGCATCCAGTGTCCTTCCTGAATCCTTCATTTATCCCTGGTTTCTAGTTTCCTATTGGTCCAAATAAGACACTGAAGAAAAGTAACCTCCATTGAACTCACATCTCTATTGAGATAAAACTTCTATCAAGTCATTTAGGTTTCTCCTTCTGCTTGAGAAACTACAAAGTCAGTTTTTCTCTGAAGATAAAACAAAGTTTTGACAATTTACTATAATTTACTTGAAACTATTCCTTTGCTTGAAGACAACAACAGATTTCCCATAAAAATACCTGGTATTGAGTCTTCAGTACTGCCTTGAGTGTACTTCTGTAAATCTATGTTGTTGCACAGATGAAATTGGGAGATACCTTGTTTTCTGTTTTTTCTTCTTCACCCTCTTGAACTCAGAGAAATCTTTGACCATCAGGTTGGGGAAAATATTGGACAGGAAACCTTGTACAAGTAAGTTACAATTTACCCTGTTGAAATAAATAGTATAAAAATAATAAGATTTGGTTTCAAATACTCTATTAAGAAATTTCTGTACATCAGAAGGCAGGAAAATTTACAATATCATTTTCATCTACCTTCCATCTTTACTTCTTCCCTGTAAGTTCAAATGCAGAATCATTCTGCAGTAAATAAAGAGTAAAAGGAAGGAATTCATCACATGATGTTTATGGACACACCAGGTATCTTTTCTGTTCATCTGATGATACAATGAGAAACACTGGGAAAACTGTTTTTCCTGATAGGAAAACTTGTTTTGATGACAAATAAGAAATCACTGTACAGCATGAGGCTTCTCAAAGTACCAGATGCCTCTGGTGATTTTGTAAATTATCAAAAAGTAACAAGAACACTGCATGGCAGTCAGTAAACAGCAACTAAAGCTGCCATACTGATTATAGGCAGAGAAGGTTTTCTTGGTGCCAGATATGTTCTTTTGTTACTTGTGCAGTACTAAGGAAAAAAAAAAAGCTTTGGCTTCACTTCATAAATGAACTAGGAAACTAGGAAATAAAGCTCATTTCAAAGAACTAAATATAATGCATTTCAAATTGTAGAAGGTTTTATGAGCTTTCACTTACCGGGGTTTTCTTTTTTGCACTTGCTGAAATGAATTCAAAGTTCTGAATTCAAAGTTCAGGAGCCTTTACAGGACATTGGTTATTTAAATGCATGATGAATAACAGATTAATCAGCTGACTTAGGCTCTTACCCTCCCCAGGACTGAATCTACT
>JAOXNG010000001.1:195360404-195371174 GCA_028566535.1 Scolopax minor | reverse complement strand
GTAATGTGCCAGGATGACATTGCATAACTGTTCGTGCAACTGTCGGCCATTCTGTGTGCTTACAGAGCATGACACTGTTGTGGATCTCGTGTGGTGGCCTTCACATAGTTTTTCTGGTATTGTAGCCTCCTTACTGATAGGCAGTGGTGGTGTTCTTTGATTATGTGCAAGTCCCAAAAGCTCATTGCTGTGAGATTGGGTATCTGATTTTTCTGACTTTTTTATAAAAGGAAATTTACACTTCCCTTTATACCCTGATGTATTTGGGTGACTGGACTGAGATGTGCCCTGAGCACATGATGTACATTAAAGGTAGCAGAATGTTTACATCAGAATTAGAGCATTGAATTTCAGGCTGTGGAAATGTTGAGGCAAAAGTTTACAGCAGAGTGACTGTTTTCTATTTGCTGTTTAGAGAATGACCAGGCAGTTTGTGTTTGACCCTGGTCTGGGTCAGTCACTTACTTGTTACTTGAATTTGGGCTAGTCTGTTCACTTGTGTGTTCCAGTGTCTTCACCTGTAAAACTGGTGTGCTGATTCACACCCTAAAACCCCTGATAGGGGAGACAAAATCCATAATCAATACCTTGAAATTCCCAAAGAGCTGCTTTATGCATGTTGCCAAGTATTTTTAAAGATGCATTTTTTGTGGAAGAACACTAGTGAGAACTGGTCTAAGTGAGGTTAGACACTTACATTGCTGTATCTAGCTGTTCCCTCAGCATTAACACAAATGAGCTTTAGAAAAAGGAAGGATAAAATGAGCAGAGAACAACACCGATTGTGTGTGTATAACTGTGGCTGATCTATAGTTACTGGTTGCTTGCCTGAATCAAATGGACCACCAGGTATGTAAAAAAGGCCATGTACTTTAATATATTATGAATGCCCCCAGTAATATTGTTGCTGCTAAATGGAATCATGACGTTTAACTACCTTAACAGTGCATGTTACGCAGTGTGGAGATTTTCATACTGAGATATGGATGGTTGCATACTCTTGATTCTCTATTATTCCTAGTGCAATTCATTAAAGACAACTGAAAATATCTTCTTCTGTTAGTGGTACTGTTTAACACAATGTAGAGTCAGTAGTGCAATGCATTAAGGACGCAGAGATAAGGAAGCTATTAAAGGTGTAGTTATTGTAATAATTAACCAGTGGTACACAAAGACTTGGAATCTCTTTCTGTGTTTGTAGATTTCTCGCTTAATTCTTTAGTGAACTTCATAGTTAAAAGGATTAATGAAAACAGCTAATGGCCTATGAGATTATGCTGTTTGTGTATGTTGTGTATGTGAGTGGTATGTCTTACCTGTGGAAACAGTTGCAGAAGGAGCCACAAAAATGATCAGAAGGATGGAGCATCTCTCCTATGAGGACAGGCTGAGAGAGTTGGGATTGTTCAGCCTGGAGAAAAGTAGACTCTGGGGGAGATCTCATTTTGGCCTTTCAGTACTTAAAGTGGGCTTATAAGAAAGCTGTGGATAAACATTTTGTAGGGCCTGTTGTGACAGGACAAGAGGTAACAGATTTAAATTACAAGAGGGTAGATTTAGATTGAATATCAAGAAGAAATTTTGCCCAGAAAGGTGGTGGATGCCCCATCCCTGGAGACATTCCAGGTCAGATTGGATGGGGCTCTGAGAAACCAGATGTAGTTGAAGATGTTTTGATGAAACTCAGCAAGTTTGCCGATGATACCAAACTCGGCAGTGCGGTTGACACGCTGAAGGGAAGGGATGCCATCCAGAGGGACCTGGACAGGCTGGAGAGGTGGGCTCCTGCAAATGACTGCTTTCTTCTCAAACAGCAACTGCCCAAAGTTGTGTTAGTGAAGTGTCAGATCACTTTAGGACTCCAGCATGAAGCTGGCCTCCATCATACTCTCTGCCTGATCCACTGATCTCTCTCCCTCCCTCTCCTAGAGATTCTAACAGCCAGAGCCTGTGACAGCAGCTTCAGCCAGCTGATGCTGTTACTGTTGTTGCCTTTGGAGGGGGCAAGCTTTGCTATTACTTTTTGTTCTCTCTTTCTGATTGGCACACAATTTCAGATACAGCAATATCTCCTGTTGGGATCTTTTTATTGGCTTGGACAGATTCCCATTGCGTTAGTGATGCTGCAGTAGTGAAGCTGCAGCAATTCAGAATTCAAAGGCAAGTGCATTCAGACTTTCTGAATAGCTGTGTGTGGAGTGATTTCTAACAGAGGGAGGACTAGGTCAGGATGGATAGAGATTTTGGAGGGCTTTGGGATGGAGGGGGTATGGGAGCCGCAAGGTGAGGTGGATGAGCGAGTGGAAAGCTACTCTACTATATGTGAGGCACTTTTAAAATACAGCAAAGGCAGCATGGGCTAACAATCTCAAATAAGCAGATGCATCTGTCTTCTATCCCTGAGTAAAAAGCATTTTCTGCACCTCCTTACTTCGGAACAGATCATTTCATCAATCATCACTTGCCCAGAATGGGTCTCATCCTTCATTCCTTCTTGCATTTCAGTAGTGCCTGTCCCCTGTCATTAATTTGGGGGTTATTTTTTCTTCTGTTTTTCTTAGGTTCTCTTTTGTTCTCTAACTCCCTTTTTTACATTTTCCTAGTAAAAAATGCAAGAAAAAATTTAAAAATGTTCTGGTCAGTTGCTTAGGAAAGGAGATATGCATGAATGGCCTGGCAACTCTAGTAATTAATATGAGACCATCTGTCGGTAAATATATATAGATTCAACACAAATAATTGGCCAGTTATAAAGAGATAGAGGTGTCTTTTAAAATATCAAACAGGCAGACACCAAATGGATATCCCAATAACTAGCAGACATAGAGTTGCTAGTCATCATCTTGTGTTTCCTTACAATAATTTGCAAGTCAATTTACCCCTTGAAGCAAAGGTATTTTTTTTTTATTTTCAGATTTTACTTTCCCCTGTTAGTATTGTTTTGGCCTACAGTGATTATTTATGGTGGCAATAATGTTATTGCCCAGGTCTGAGGGAAGTGTTTGGTTTCTTTAGGCAAGAGGCCCAGAGATTTTAATTTCCACTTAAAGGTTAATATCATGTTCCAGAAAGCATACAGAGGAGAACACTTCATAAACCAGTACTTGTATACATGAAAGAATTAACCAAGTGACAATTTTTTATAAGCATCATGTAGCCTATGAACTCTTCTAAAATAAAAAACTATTCCTTTTTTTTCAGAAGTGAACGCTACAAATACTTCAGCAAAAGAAGAAAAATGCTTGAATTTTTGTACTGAAGTGCCATTAGCATTCCATGTCCTATAAAGGAGCCTAATGGCCTCTTGAACACTCTAGTAATTTGAGTCCATTAGTGTAATAGGCAGAGATTAAAAGCAGAAACAAAGAGATCATTAACCATGAAAGTTAAACACATCTGTTCATATTTAATCATTAAAGTGACAAATATTTCATCACTCAGAAACATAGATCTCAGTATAGGAAGATTCAATATAAAATCAGCTCAATATAAAGTTCTGCCAAACTTACATTTTGCTCAGAGGAGGAATTTTATAGCAGCTTCCATCTTAGATGCCAAGCAAAAGTCCTAGTACAGTTTCACCTACTGGATACTGCAAAGGAACCACAGGTCTCTTCTCTCTAGTGTGTCAACTGCTGTTGACTCGTCTAGCGTGTCAACTGCTAGTTGGTGTCATTGGGAAACTTCCTGAGGATGTACTCAATCCCACTGTCCATGTCCATGTTGTGAGCAAAGATGTCAAACAGTACCAGTCCTAGTACTGACCCCTTAGGAATGCCACTCATGACTGATTGCCATTGGACATCAAGCTGTTGACCACAACTCTTTGAGTGCAACCATCCAGCCAATTTCTTATCCTCAAATGTCACAAGCTGTTTGCCCGTCACATAAAACATCAATGTATTTCTGATAGGGGTGGATCTATTGCACTGCCCTGGTCTCTGGGATCAGCAGCTCTTAAACTGATCCTTGCAGGTTGGTAGAAACAGTGTGCTCCAGCTTCTGTGAAGCCCCAAACCCTTCATGGTAGTGAAGCACCAGAAAATGCTCTTTGTTTTGCTATTCCTTGAGCACACTGTACTCAATGCTTATCCTTTCACCTTGGGACTGTATGTATATTGATGAGGTTGTAGAAAACAATAAATTAAGTTTGTTGTAGAAAAATGGAGTGTTTGTGCTTCATCCCAAAACTGTAATCAAAGCTAGAAAAAAGAAAAATAATACATTTCATCAAGTCCTCTCTAAAGCTTGTCACTAGTCCTGTTTTATTCAAGCTTTTGTTCCAGCACGTATCACTGCAACTTGCACTGAGAGTCCAAGCAGCACTTTAGCATCATTTCACAGAACCAGCTCTTTTATGATTTGCTTGTTCTCAGTCATTAGCCAGTCTTAGCTGCTCCCTTTTTGCTTCAATCTAGTCCTTAGGGCTATTTAGTTTGTTATCACTCTTCCTCCAACCGAGGTGGATTAACTTGTTATATCTTAAATTCATGTATTTCTGGCTCTGTTATCTAGGAGGAATATGTATTCAGCAAGTCACATTCTTTATTAAATATTTACTAATCAACTAATACCTAGAGAAACAATGATTAAATACTAGCAATGGATATTTCCCGTTCTTTTCCCTGTAACCTCTGGAGCTGAACTCTACCCATCTCACACTCCTTGGGAGTTTTAGTGAATTTAATCTTTTGTTTTAAATAGAAAAGACCATCAGGCTGGAAGAGATGCATTAATTAAGAATATAAGATTGTGAAGGTTGTTAAAATCCCATGGAAATCAAATGATTTGAGAATTCCTTACTGTAATTTTAGTTCATGACCACATTAGCAAGACATCAAGTTTGAGACAGAGGCTTAACAATAGTTTCTAGAGTCTGAAACTCTCTTGTATTTTGCTCACTTTTACATGCCAGCAATTTTAGGGGACTCTCTTACATAACTGGAAAGTCATATTCATTAAAATGGGTCTGAACACCAAATTAATTTATTTAATTTCAAGTGCTTTGCAAAGCACTTGATTTGCAAATTAATTTATTTAATTTCAAGTGCTTTGCAAATTATTAAGGCTACAATAGAAATAAAAAGTGTTTACTGTACTTAGCTTAAAGCACTCACTCCTCAATTCCTAACATCTGACCAGCTGTACCTCTCAAGCTTGAGTACATGAATCACAGCTTATCACTCAGCTAGGCAACAAGTTCAAAACCAAACAACTTCTTCCATTGTCCTCCTGGGTGAACCTGGTAATTAACAGTATGGGAATTCATCTGTCCACAGCAGATAGAAATCCGTACTTCTGAAGTAATGCTTCTCTCTTCAAGAATTAGGTAACTGAAAAAGTGCCTGTTTCTCTCCACTGAGTGTTCAGGGAGTTCGTACTCACTGATGTGTAAGCATCTATGCATTAGATGACTTCTCTTCCTTGGGCAGCAGCTCTTCTCTGGAAAGTGGGATTTGCCTGGCATTGGTTTACCTGTTGATTAAAGATGGTAAGAGAGGAGTATCATTCATGTTAAACATGAATGTTAAACAGCCTGTCATTCTGTTAGCTGCTGGAATGAGAGGCAAGGATCAGAAAATGCTTTTGAAAGGATAGATGTACCTCTATTTTAAAACACTTATTGCAACTGCAGTGGCCTAAGAAGTTTGCTAGATAAAAAATGAGAATTTCAACCTTTACAAAGCTCACTATAACTTCAGGGAACATCAATCTCTTGTTTGTTTTCCTCTTCACTTTTATGTCTATCTCTGGTCACCCTTAGTCCCAGATGCACCTTTCTACATGGAATCTCTTGTTCCTGGAGACAAAAAGCATTTTAAATCTTATTAGATTATGTTTACATTAATTTTCCTGTCCAGTAATGCATATCTAAGTAACTTGGATAATTCAGATAAGTGTCCATACTACAATCTAAATTAAAACAAACCTAAGATTGTTTTGGAGATTTACCTATCATTAAGCAGATATGTAACTGAATGAAATAATAACATAGAAAACCATAACAAATACAAATCTCCATTGTTTTTCTATTTTATTTCTGCTCTTTTTAGCCTCAGGCAACTCTGTAGTAGTGTGCTGTAGGCTGAAAGGACCACAACTGTATTCATGTCTATCATCTCTCTTTAAAGAATCCAATAACTGAGAAAACTGAGAACCCCTTTGTACACTAGTTTACATATGCCTTTTTTTTTGTTTGTTTTTCTTAAAATGTAAATCCACCAGGTCCCCTCCCAAAAATGAAGGCAGCACTTTTGTATTTTTTGAGATTTTAAAAGACTTGTCCTTTATAAATAAAACTATAAAGTGATATGGAGTATCGGCCTCAAAATGATCTTGTGGTGCAGTCCCAGTTACCCCTGACATCTCTCAAATTGGTCCTTCTCAAGCTAGTCAAAGGCTAGCTTGAAAGCAATTGCATAGGTGCTCTTACTACTCTGCTTGAAAGTAATTCCAGAATTTCACTGTACTGCTGATTATAAATCTCCCTCTTATTTCCTCCCTGATCATATTTATGATCAGTTATTTTTCATGCCAGTACTGCTCTTTAACTTAAGGAACTCTTCTCCTTCTTTTCTATATATACTTCCCAATGTATTTAAAGACCAATATTCCATTTTGCCAAGCTGCTTAATCCATTTACTTTGTCTGTCCTCGCACCCTGAAGTTTTCCACTGCACCCTTTGTCACAGTGTACCTTTTCTGCACTTGTTCAAATGTGAATTCAGCTTTCAGGGAAGGAGCTGAGAAGAATTTACTTAGTATTCCAGATGTAATCCCACCAATGACATTGAGTCTTCCCGAGATTACTTTTATTCTTGAGATGCTGGTTTGCAATTACCCCACAGCCAAATATTATACCAGGACTTTATTTTCTTTAGTCCCTTCCAAATGATGACCTAATTACTGATTTTCTTGTTATTAATCCTCAAATACCTGTCCCTGAATTTAATTTTTCTGTAATCCCACTTCTGGCATTCCTGCAATCATAGGAGTTGGTTGCTCTTTTAGTCATTTGGTATCTAAGTTTTCCTTTTGTGTTTAATCAAACTGCAAATTTCACACACAAACTTCTTGGTTTTAAGCCAAGACTATTAATGAAAATATTTAAAAGATTTGTCCAAAGATTAATCCTTGAGAAAGTCCAATGGTGACTTCCTTTCAATCTGGAATTTACTTTCCTGACACCATTGTCTGCTCTCTCCCTTCAGTCAGGTTTTTACACTTGTACATTAACATCTCTCCCATTTAATTCCTTCCTTCTCTGAATTTGTAATTTCCCAGGTAGCAACATAGTGGATATTTTACTGGTATTGGAATATGATAAATATGAAAATTCACAGTGTTTCTCCTCTGGAAAAGTGATTTCCTTATCAAAGAAAGTTTGTTGATTGCCTCCATTTATATATGCTGAGTTACTGTTTCCTTTTAGAGAGCTCAAATCAGTTGGTGTGATCAAGCTGGAAGAATTATCTCTTCAGGTTGTTGGAAAAACCTGTGCATGAGGATGGATGTGCACATACCATAGCAGTGAAGGGAACAGTACATCTGTAGGGGTTTGTCTAGCTGAATTCCAGCTGAATACATTCAATGTTGACTCCATTTATCTGGATTGTCAATCAAGCAATATCGTGTCTGAAGATTTTAAAAGATTTTCTCTTGCTTGCTTGAATTGACACAAGGAAATAAAGACAAAAGATGGAAAATTAAAATGTTGGTGATATGTATGAAGACTTAAGCAACCAAATTGGAAAGATATGGCATCTGTAATAATTCTTCTGCAGGAAAAAATATATTTATTTTACAATTGATGTCCTTTTAAGTCATGCTTTACTTTATACCTCCTCAGACAGTGATTTCTTATCTTAGGAGACATCCTTCAGATAGCAGTGATTTCTTTGTAGAAACAGCAGCTTGCCAGACCATTTGTTCCAAATCACAGAATATGGCCTTCATTTCTCTAACTCAAGGATAGAGACAATGTCTCCTTGGAAATTATTACTCTTTATCGATTTATCATCATGCAAATACTTTTCAGAATAAAACAAAATAGATAATTTAAATGCAGTCTGCTTAAATAGGACATTGTGTTTCTCTCCAAATGAACATTACATTGCAATAACATGGGCAATAAAACTATAATTTCTAACTAATTCCTAAACATCAACTATCCTTTGGAAAACTAATGAGAAATTTAATTGTTCAAGGCCAACTTAGACAAAACCTAATGAAAAAATGTCTCTCTGTTATGTAAGATACAAATTTTATTAAAACAATTTAATATATTAAAGTACATAAAAACTGATTAGGCAGATAGCAAAATAGCTGAGTTTTACTCAGAGGTTTGAAAGACACTATTTCATCTAGTTCTGAAACTATTCAAAGAATAAAAAATACAAGAAAAAACCATTATTTTTTACAACATTCATTTTAGATATCTTGCTCATTTACCTTTTGACTCAGTTTTCTGTCTTTCTTCCATCCCCAGATTTCTCCCCAGTGTTCTAAGACACAAGAACAGAGGCCTCACTGGCTTTACAATGCCAGAGCGAATTAGCTAATTCATGACATCACACAGTAATGTACACCTGGAGCTGGAAACCTCATCAGTAGTGTCACTGGAACTTTAGTGATATAAATTTTCTTAAAGGCAAGTCATTTAATTGTCTAAAAGACTAGCAAATATTCTAACAGTGGGATATGCAAATGTCAACTAAAACTCAGACCTACTTGGCCCAGGAGCTTTGCCCCTTGTATCAGTTCAACTATAACCAATTCTTATTCTAATAGGAGTGTGCAAGTTTTAGCCAGATATCTCATCTGTGCTAAACTTCTCCAGCTTCTAATGAATATGCTCTGCTACTTGAAATTCTGTGGTGATGAAAGAGAGCACACCTTTTCCACTCAAGTACCCTTTTCCCTGTAACAAGATGTAAAAAAAATCCTCTTGACCTATACAAAGAAAATTGGGCCAGTAAATGTTAAATAGAAGCGTACTGAAAGTTATTGAGGAGAAAGGCATCCTTCAGTTTTTATAAATTATTACTTTGAAAATTCTATGAAGTTTATAAAGTATGTGATGGATAAAAATAAGATAAACACATATGCATTTATGATTTTTTTTTTCCTATTTCAGCCTTCTCCCTCAGCCCATGCAAATTGAAGTATGACACTGTTTTTTGTACAAGTCATAAAAGAACACAGACATTAAGTAAATAGTTTCAGTGGAGAAATGAAGTGGAAAAACTCATTTTACAATACAAAGAATAAGTGGTATTACTTACCATTCAATGGGTCTGAAAAACACTGAGCTTTAGAGACATATGATCATTTTCCTAAGCTTTTAGGTACAATAAAGAGCAATTAATTTTAGCCGGTCACTTCCTGGACACAGCATCCCAAAGAAAGGGAAAGCAGAGGGGGAAAGCTGGATCCAAATCCTGATCTCTTTAACACATGTAAAGCCAAAGAAAATGATCCTCTTCTGTGGAACTTCTCTAGATTTACAACAGAGTAATTGGCATAGAATAGAATAGAATAGAATAGAATAGAATAGAATAGAATAGAATAGAATAGAATAGAATAGAATAGAATAGAATAGATATTTCCGTTGGAACGGACCTACAGTGGACCTACAGTCCAACTGCCTGACCTCTCCAGGGCTGACCAAAGTTAAAGCATGTTAATTAAGGGCATTGTCCAAATGCCTCTTGAACACTGACAGGCTTGGGGCATCAATCACCTCTCTAGGAAGCCTGTTTCAGTGCTTGGCCACCCTCTTGGTAAAGAAATGCTTCCCAATGTCCAGTCTGAACCTCCCCTGGTGCAGCTTTTCACCATTCCCACGTCTTGTCACTGGATAACCAATGAGAAGAGATCAACACCTTTCTTTCCACTTCCCCTCCTCAGGAAGCTGTAATTGGGAACAGAACCCTGATTCCAGTAAAGCTAGAGGGAAGTTTAAAAACCTTATCTGGGGTGCAAAGCTAGCTTGAGTTGCTGGCAGAGGAACTAGTACCAGCTATAACATCAGTGCCTTGTGGCCACTTCTGACTTCAGTTCAAATACGTTTCAATCAGCCGCAGCTGGAGATTTGTATTCTGTGATTCTGCAACCTTGAAATCCACCACCCACTTCAACGACAATGTAAGTTATATGAAAGGAAACTTTGACTTATGTATTCCTTTTTTTAAAGGAGCTGTAGTAAACTGGCCTTGAGCCAATTATATCTGACTCCAAGCTCATAATCTTAACCACAATGGAAATAATACCATGCCATCATTTAGGCGAACATAATCCCATGGGAAGTTATCTGAGAGCACTCCAAGGACAATAGGAAAAGTTGGAACAGTTAAAAAACAAGTGAACGATCAGAAATAAGAGAAGATGCTAACAAAAAGAATACTGAAGGCAGCACAACAGAGACTGCAGAACAGTTTGGTCTTCAGGGACCACTTCTGTCACAGTTTCACTATTCTATCCATTTTAATAAGTATTACGAAATACTATTAAAAAAACTATAGAAAGGCTCTCAATATGTTAGTTACTTAGTGCCCTATGGAATGAAGCTAGTGATTATAAACACAAGAATATTAATTGTCCCATTTTATACTACTTTGTAGTAGTAAATCTGACACTTAATTTTATGCAATTTTGGAGGGGAAATGTGTATCTTAAAGTGTTATCTGAAAGATTTCACTGAATTTCACTGAATTTCACTGAATTTTTTTTAGAGTTGGAAGGGACCATAGAGATCATCTAGTCCAACTC
>JAOXNG010000001.1:195344466-195355307 GCA_028566535.1 Scolopax minor | reverse complement strand
GAGGAGTGCTTTGCTCTTTTTATGCCTTCCAGGTATTGAGGGAAAGGAGGTCACTGTCTCCTCAACCTCTGTTATTGGAGGCATTATTCATTGAAGAAAAAATTGAAATCTCTAAGTGGTAGAAAACTGAAAAGTCAGAATCATCCAATGAAAAAAAAAATGTCTACTTTTTCATGTCATAACTTTAGGCTGTGATGGAAGGACATATTCAAGGTTTTGAACATTAGTTAACAATACTGATATAGGATGTCTTTTTCTGACAAGCTTCAGTGCACCTAACAAAATCTCCCCTCATGGTCCCCTGTCTGAACCATAATACAATTAAACTCATAATCATTATTATAATTGTCAGATATTCTGAAACAAATGATACCTAATGCACTTCATGGAATACTTAGCATGAAAATTAAGATAATTTTAATAATTTCTCATATCAGAGACTTGGCAACGAAAACTTTGCTAAAAGAAGGTGAATGTATAGGAGAATTCTCCTAGGTGCAACCTTGCAACCTTGGTTAAGATTTTCCATGTGGTATCTCCCACCAGCCTCCTGACAAGCTGGCAGAAGCAAGAGAAGGCTGAGGGAAAGAGGCAGCAGCACTGAGAAAAGAAACTGAGATACCTCTCAGAAGAGAGGCTGTGAGGAGGCAACAGGAACCAGAGGTGGTGTTTTTGTTTAACCCCAGTTGGCATCCAGGACCATGCAGCTGCTCGGTCACCCATCCTTCCCCCCCAGAAGGGTAGGGAGAAGAAGGAGAAAAGGAGGGGAAAGGGGGAAAAAAACCTTGAAAATTGAGATTAAGACCGTTTCCTAGAACAATATCAGAAAAGGAAAATAACAATAATAATAATGACACAAGTAATTTCACTGCCCAGTAAATTTACACTGTCATAAGCAGTGATTGCAAGATCCCACACCGTGGCTAATTCCATTTATATACTGAGCTTAATGTCTATGGTATGGAATATTCTACTGTCTTCATTTTGTTTAGCCTCAAACCAGCACATAGTCATTCTATTGTCTGGTCTATATTCCTTCTGGGCTTCTATGGGAAGTTGAAAAGAGTTCTTGAAAAGCAGAAGCATTGCTTAGCAACAATTAAAACAATATGTACTGTTGACATTCCTTTCACAGCAATCACTGGAAAGAAAAACTCTTTCCTACCTGAAATGAGGAGAGGTGACACTGCTGTCCTGTGACAGAGTGGCTCTGAAGACAACAGAGGTGGGGAGAAAGCTTTTACAGGGAAAGGAAGATATTTTACCCTTTGTCCAAAATTAGGCTAATTTCTCATGCTGCTGACCATGGCCCTGCCTGCCTTTTGCTGGAGAGTTTCTAGAGTAAGAGCAAAGAAGCGTGTCTCAGGCACTAAGTTCCCCTTCAGCTGTGGAACTCTTATTTTTGGTGTGTTCCTTTGACCATAAAATCTCACCTGTGCTGCTCAGATCACTACCTGTTTCAGGTAGCTTTTAGAAACATTCTGATTTAAAGTGAACTCTACTGAAAATAAGTTTTGTTTTGGTTTTTCTAAACATAATTAATCACTTGAATAGGCTTCTCTTGTAAAAGCAATGGTGGTAAAGTAAAATAAATATACATGTAACTTTTCTTCCAAGACGTGATTGGCATCAGCAAGGTCAGGGTTTGATTGAAGGTGATTGCTGATAACACCCCAGGTGTAGCCACTCTCTGCAAGACTGTCTAAATTAATCTAACTAAAATAATTTTTCCCTTTCTCAAACATGAATCAACTGACTTTGGAAACAGTATTTTATGCATGAAAAGTAAGAAAAATAGGGCAACCTTAATAGTTAATTTTTAAAAAAGACAGCAAGGGGAGGGAAGGGGAGGATGTGAACTGCTTCACAGCTGTTTTAAAGATGGTTTTAGATGCTTTAAAGATGACAGCTGACCCTTGGTTTTAGTTGCAGAGTATACTTTTTGGACCCAAGTGCTGGTGGCTGTCATTGCTTATGACAGATTCATTTAAGCAAAGGTAGCTGATGTGAATTTCCATATACTATTGCAATAAGAAAAATTTACACACTTCTTTTCTGTTTCCTTTAACAGAAATGTCTCTCAGGTAACAAACCAATATATTGAGCATGGCTTACACCTAGCAGAAGCTCTTTTCATTTGTCCCTCATTCTCTCAAATTTTTTCTGGGCTGCCAAGTCATCCATGAAAAGAGTGGAAATGTTTCACTCTTGCTTTAAGCCTAAGCAACTACACTTACATAAAAATCCGAAAAGCAGTAACAAAAATGAGCACCCTTGTAAGGAATCAAGACTTAAGCCATTTCTGAGTAATCCTGTTTCATTAAGACTTGTAAGTGACACATATTTTCACAGGATCCCTTTGTTGTTCAGCTAACAGAGACACTGTGGATCAATACTGTGAGTCAGATAATAATACTGCTTTAGCTGAGCAGAAAGAAGCAACTGTTTTGCCCTTTGGGGAAAAAAAAAGTACCTGGTGGAAGTTTTTATTTTCTACCTACTACATTTTCAGAAAGGAAGTTGACAAAGAAACTTGATTCAAACTGGGGCAGGGGGGAATCTCAGGGAAGTATATTTCTGCTCTGAGCTACTTTGCTGTGAATAATGAATAACGCTACTTGAGTAAATGGCATCATTTAGTTAAAAATGAAGCCAGTGTAAATAAAGGCAAGTCCTTAACAACACTGATTTACAGCAGAATCAGGCTTCAGATATTTCAATACACTACCGATAACACATCTTTAAAGCTCAAATAGTGAATTGAATAATATTCAATTTTCATCTATGAGAATGCAGATACTGCTTCTGCTTGCTATCAAAACCTGAAGGAAACAAGTATTTGACTTCAGAAAAATTGCATAATGAACTTCTGAGTCTTCCAGGTGGAAGCAGTTCTCTCTTCTACTGTCTGTTTTAAAGTTTTTGGCAAATATAGATGGCTCTGGGTATAGCTCACAAATTCTTATGCTACCAACAAGTATTGTTACTCCCTTGCAAGTAAAAATATTTCTATGGAAGTTTCCAAACTATTTCTATCTAAGAGGAAGTATTAAGTAAGAAATAAAATATCTAATTTACTTTGGAGAATTTTAATTTTGAGAGCTGCCTCTGCTCATGTACTTTTTGGCATTGGATATATTGGTTTAGAATTAAAATTGTACATTTAAACACTATATGTATTATATGTAATACATATACAATAAAATACTTAAACTTTGCAAGATACATTCACTTCTCAAGCTCAGTATATCAAAACATACATCTCAACTTGCTTGTGTACCCTTCTTATCTCGGACTGTTTATTGCTCAGGTAGAGCAAGGGAGAGACAACAGTATAGATGACAGTATTCCTTAAAACCATATCCCTTACTTTTACCTATTGTTAGTTTATTAGTAGAATTGTGAATTTTATAATAACCCATTTTTTCTTATGAACTTGTTAGGGCATTTCATTCATCCTACTAAAGCTGAGTACTCTTAAATACTCCTAAGATGGTTATTCTTTCACATGACATTTCAAGTTTTTAGGACCTAAACATTTGGCTAACATTTCCCATAGGCTGACTTTGAAAGATTTTTCATCTGGGAAGCTTAAAATATGTTTTATGCTTGCTGGGTTTCTCTGGAATCTTAAAAACAAGATTTATAAATGTATGTGATTCAGTATGCAAATTGTTTATGAGGTCAATACACTGGAACACATTCTCATAAAAATCCCTTCTGGTTTTATTTTTTCTGTGAGGAAAAAGAAAATTGTACTTAGAGCACCTCTTTCTTTCTTTTCTAAGGGAACAAGCAAATAAAAGACTCAAATGCTTTGGTGTTATCAGAAGGAGCATATTCTCCTAAAAATGTAAATCATACTTTTCTCATCAATGGCAGTATCATTTTTTCTAACCTGTACATGATTTATGATCATTGCTGCTTGTCCCCAGGAGGGATAAGTTATTTAAAAAGATAGTGTGTGATTCCATGACAACTGGCAGGTGCCTTATAAAGACTTTCTTTGTTGAAAATGTGCAGGTGAGTTATTATACTTTAAAATAGGAGAAATGGAGCTCTGGTGGATTTTCCTCAGTTTAAGAGGAACCTGCAAATTAAAGCCAAATATTATTTTTATACCCGCCCGTAGGATTCACAAAGATCATTTGCAACAGCTGCAATGGAAAGTCAAATAAAACACACTGCCCCACATGCTGCTGTATAAATATATAAGAAGTGCAATTTTGTAGCCAAACTGCTTTCTTCTTTTAGATGTTGCTGACTACAGCAGAATCATGAGTCTGTACTGTCCTTTTCCCTTTGCTGACAAGTCCAGGAAGCTTTTTTGAAAAATACAAACAAGCTAACTTGCAAGCACTTTTGCCTAGTTTTCCGTGCATTTTGTTTATTTTATTGTTATTGTTTATTGTAAGCAATCACTAAGATAGCTAGAGATTTGAATTTATGTGATATCTAATTATCCAATAGCAGGAAGAACTCAACAGCCTTTTGTGTTTGTCTGAATCCTCAAATCACTGGTACAAATTAATTTCCCTGTTGCCACAAAAAAACAATGGTAACATCTTAATATCTGTTTCAGCTTCTGGAGCACAGGATTTGCTTCCACTTGAAAGAAAGTAAACCACATAAAGACTGGATTCTACATATGCAGAAAGCCTCATTTCTGTTGATCCCATGAGAATTTATGATCTTTTGCAACCTGGAGGACCTGGTAAATATACCACCACTTTCATTAGCTGCAATAATTAATGAGCTTGATCTAGTGCTCTTTGAAGTCAATGGAAAGATTCTCATTGTCTTCAGTGTACTTTGGATGACATCAGGAACTCATGGTCCAACTCTGCAAGCCAAAACAAAGTAAAGCACTCCAGCAACTCCTCTTGCTGCCCAGGAAGGTTGTTCAAACTTGGAAAGTAAGAGAGAAAAAGCAGATCAGCAAGATAGTGCAAATGAGATAAAAATAAAGAAACAGCTTCTTTTAATCATTCAGTTCAATTTTGCAGCACAAAAGACAGTTTATTTTTATCACTGAAATGTTGATGTCTTTTTAAAAAGGCTTCGCCGGTCTGAAGTTGAATAAACCCCATTATTTTAAGTGAGCAGTTTGAAAGTTTCTCAGCAAAAATCAGAAGGATGGAAGAGCTTGATCTGTTCAATATATCTGATAAGGGCTGTCATAACTGGAAGTGGTTTCGCAGCTCCTGCTCATGCCTGATAAGGATACCCTCAACACCTGCTAGCAATAACCTGACTTTTCATAAGCTGTACTAACACCAACTCTCTGTTAATTTGTGACTATGCAAAGATGCCACTATCTTTGGAAATATATGGGTTGACATTGTAAACATTTCTGTGATTGTGTTTTCAAATCTTCCTGTTAGTGACTTACCTACATCCTGCTGAGAAGAACTCAGTCATCTCGCACAAAATAGTGGAAGTCATTACTGGGTACCAGTGCCTCTGTGTTGGGAGCCACGTAGGTTAATGTGAAGCCACATAGGAGAAACCCCTCCGCTTTGAATGAAATCTGTAACAGCTCCTCTTACATGAATCAGAGGTCAGTGCTTCTGTTTGTCTTTCATGAGACTCCTGGGAACATACTGCCTCCTTGTAGCAGCAAGGAGCCTTAGATTTAACTCAGATTGAGAGGGGAGGGTCTCAGCCTCAGTACCATTTGCTAAGCTTTAAGTGAGTTTTCTCACAGAGTAAACTGTGGTTTTCCATTTGTTTTCACAGGAAAATTTCTGTGATCCTGTCCTAACTCTGCCTGTTTGCTTTGCCTCCCAAATAATTTCTCTCTCCAGCAAATTCTGGTCAGTGGCACCCAAACTGGTAAAATTTGTCCAGTTCCTAAAACAATCTGCTCCTTACAAATGCCAAGAAAAGAAGGCTGCTGAGGCAGCCTCTGCTTAGGGCCTCCACTGATGAAAGGCTGCAGTGGAGGTTTAACCTTGATTAGACATCAGAGGATCCACGTGGAGCGAGCTATTATTAATATCGTCAAGAAGTGAAAAGCTTCATTCATAGATCTCGCCTGCTTAGACATCAAAGTCAACCAACCTCAAAAGAAATCTGTGGGGAACCAGGCATCCTTAGTTCTCATATTGATCATACTACTTGTTCTGAAAGTTTCTCATCTGAGCTCTGGCAAGGCCTGACCTTGCAGAGGGAACATGATGTACAAACAGGGCAAAGGGTTGTGCTTTCTTGCTTATCCTTAAATTTAACACCAGATGAATAATCAGTATGAAATCATTTGTATTTAGTAAATCATCTTGTTTTCTGCAAATACCTTCTCGCTCCCCAAAAAAAAGCATTTGAAAAAATTATATTAATTTTTCTGATATAGTCACAAAATCTCACAAGTCCTGTGAGTTGTTTATGAAACATTCTATGTCTGGTGTTTGTGAATCAGAATAAGAGCTTTTAGAACAGGCACAAGGTATAAATTTGTTTTTGACTCAAATAGAAAGAGAATACAATGAGAGCATGGACCCATCCAAAACAAATTTTTGAATTCAAATTAATCTTCTAGGCAATTTCTAGGCAATATATGTCCAGACATAATCACAGGCTAAAAGAAGAAAGTGCCTAGATGGTACCACCCTTTCTCTTCAAGTTATAGTCTGTCTCAGAAGGCATATGTTAGATAAGGTATTTATTTTACTCGTGGAATTCCAGTGGCTATCACCAGGAATTCTTGCAAAGCTAGGGAGAACTGAACATGCAATTATATTATCCATTGCTGTTCTAAAAGTTCATCAGATAATTAAAAAATGCCATTATACTTGTGTAAACTTTGAGATAGGGGTTTGCATCAACTGTAGGAAGCCTTTTCAGAGAACAGAGCTGTAGCTGGGTGAAGGACAAAAGAAAATTTAGGGAATTGCCATGTGAAATGTGCATCTCTTTTGATCAAATTGTTCTCAAAGTTTAGAGCTTAAGTGCAAATCTCAGAACTATTAATAGCATGGAAAAAAATTATTAACACTTTTTGATTTCAGAAGGCTTTTATACATATTACATTTTATGAATGATCCAGAGGTAATCTTTACATTGTTTTAAACTACTGATTTCAATAAAAGCTTAAATAAAATTACTTGCAGTCTTCCTTACTGGAGTGGGGAGGGACTCATGAAAAGGTTTATACTCTGTGTAGAGAAAAACAATGGAGAAAAGCGTTAATGTAAATAGCTGCCTCAGTTCAATACCTGCCCCTCTCCTCAGCACACAAACACAGGTTAAACACCCTCTTCTGTGAACCAACTGTTGCTCTGTAGGCTGTGCCATCACTGAGATCACTTGAAGGATCTTTCGTTCCCTCTTGCAAGTGTTTTGTTGGGCAGCAGCCTGGGCTTGGCTCCTGGCCCATTTGTCCAGGGACAACTTCCCACCACACTGCCTCCAGCCAGATGTGGGATGGTGCTCTCAGCTCTGCCCCCCTAGGAAGGTGGTCAGTTTCCTGGAGATCACTGGGAAGCCAAGGGGCTTATCAGATGCCATTATATGGGCATGATCTCTTTGCTGCTGGATTTGTTAGATGTGGTGAAATCAGGGAAGGAAGATCTGCTGGCTGCATCTTCATCTGCTATATTTGTGTTACATGGAGCAAAGTAATTCCTACTGCATTATGGAGCTTTTTTCATTGTTTTCGCTCTAATCTGGAATGCTTGAAGAAGCATTCCAGAGATCAGAAATTGCATGCTAAAAGACAGGCTAATCACAGAGCCTTATTCGGAAAATGCACATCATTTTCTAAAACTTATAAAATCTCACCATGAGCAAGCAGAAAGTGGAGAACAAAAGTGAGCCCTCCCAGCTCCCTTGGGCAGTGTGTGAAGGGCCACCAGTGCTCCCCAACCACATGGAGCCACTGGCAATCCCAGCCCCCAGGAGCTGGAACCACGGTGGAGTATGGTAGGACACCAAACCTACTGAAGGCTTCTCTGCCTGGGGACACAGCAGCTCCAAGCCGGGACTATTTTGGCCAGCAGATTTGCGTTTATGTGCTGGTCAGGCAGTGACTCATTGATTCTGGAGCACACTGACCGTTTTCACATAAAGCACTGGGCAGGTGCCTTCTGCTCCAGAGCAGGTACCAGAACATCCTGCATTTAGGTTTAAATTTCAAACAAAAGGAGGAAAATTTATAGAAGCACAAGGCTGTGTCCTTATCCATTTGTACTTTTGTGTGGCACCTAACTTAGTATTTACAAGAGGGTAATTATATTATTTTAGTGTTGATGGCACATGTTTACAAGAATGTAGCTATTTGATTAAATATAACTGCTAGATTAAATAGCCCATTTACTGTAATCTTGCTAAATGCTTAATTAAATAGCAAGAGAATATTAATCGGATTTGTTATGGTTTAATAATATGTGAACATTATATATTAATACTTTAAAACACTCTATTGATGTTGTACCTCATTAGTTAAACAGTCCCTCTGTTAAAAGCACATTAAAAGTACTTAGATTGTCAACAATCCTGGTTCCTACTTTATATTACCTCAGTAGGTTTATTTTACCCTGTTTACAGATTCCCAAACATTTACTCAAAAACCAAAAAAAAAAACAAAACCAACATTCAGTTCCCAGCTGTCTAACTTCTTAGAAATAAAATGCACAACCATTCACTCTATGGCTTTTTGAAGTTACAGTCCAAGATATGAAAGCTCACCTTGAAGTTATCTGAAAATTTCCTATGAGAATATCTATGAAATTCCAAGATCTAATTGAAGTCTAATAAAAGTCTCCTTTATGATATGAATTTTGCTAAAACAAGTGGATCCTTACTAGTAAAGATGCTGTACTTAAAAGTGTTTAACAGATCTTTTTTTGTTCCATAAAACCACTGGAAAGAAAAGGGGAAAGTTCTTGTTGCTTTCATTTTGAAATAACATGTCTTGGTATGAGTTTGGCATTTAATACAACTATGTATTGAATAGGTCATGCTAATATCTTTGGAATAAATGGTAGTCATGCATATGATATGTCCCTGCCTCTCTACATCATCATACTTTTAAATAAAATTTGAGGTTTCAAAAAAAAATATTATCTTTTTTAATACTATGGTTAATATATCTTAGTAAATCTTTAGAGTTTTTAATTAAAGATGCATTGAAAAGAGGAGGAAATAGTTATAAATGTGAAATACAAGGTATTTGACTATTTCAATAGTAACTTTCTCCTTCCCTTTAACTATAGAGTGTTCTGATGAGAAAGGAATTCCTTTTCTGTGTTTTGACAGCTCTCCAAGGTGATGCTTTTGCTGTTCCTGCACAACTGATCTTAATATGAGGACATCGTTTTACAGGATTTCTTTTTCAGTAGAAGCAGAAGGGCAGAGAGGTTCTTTCTCAGATGGCAGTGGTTTCATACCAGGCTATTTGTATGTGGCTTCTTGACCTTCTCTGATTGATGGTTTCCTAAAGAACTAAGGTACCAGGCCTTTGTGTCTTCTCATATCCACCATTCTCTTACTCCTGACATTCAGTTTACACTCAGGACTGTCCTGATTTCAGCTGGGATAGAGTTAATTTCTTTCCTAGTTAATAATCTAGTGCTGTGTTTTGGATTTAGAATAAGAATCTTTACTCCTGAGAATCAGTTACTGATAATATGATGATGCTAAGTATTTATATCTGGCAAAGTGTTCACCCCATGCACTGCACATGGTACCATAGTTCTTTTGCTTCTGTAACAGTTCAGGTTTTATATCCATGCAGGCACTATTGCAAACATCATCAGTCTAAGGCATTTGTATCCTGTTTGCAATTGAACAAATCCCACTTCTCCAGATCTTTTCAAGTGTAGTAAGGCACAATACCACAAGGGAAAATTCAACTTATCACTTCTTTTTTCACAATGCCTTTCTTTCCTAACACTACCCTGAAGCAGTAAATTCCGCTGTTTTTCTCACTTGTGGTGTTAATTTCTTAGTATCAAAATTTCCTTCTGTTTTATCCTGTCTACCTCAACAGCCGAGCTGTTTAAAAATTCGTCTCAGTTCTGCTTATTTCAGTGCTGTTAAATTATCAGCTTAGCATTACCTACAAAGCAGAAGTTTCAGACCTTTCCACCTGCTACTAATTCTGTGCTTACTAAACACCGAGTTTCAGATAATCACAGAATCATATAATGGTTTGGGTTGGAAAGAATTTTCTGCCCATCTACCACCTCTCTGGGCAACCTATTCCAGTGCTTTTCCACCCAGATTGTAAAAAAATTTCTTCTTTATATCTAGCCTAAATCTTCCTTCTTTTAGTTTAAAAGCATTATCCCTTATTCTATAGCAACAGGCTCTGCTAAAAATAAAAGATAAAAGATAACATATTGCTGTTACCTCCACATTAGGTAATTGTCCTGACATCCCTCTTTTATCTCCATTATTTGGTGGAATCAATCATCCAGTAATTGTACTTCTTGTTTTATCACAAATTTTCACTATTCTTTCCCTGGAGGATGTACCTGTTGTATGGAGCAATGCTGAGTACCGTTTTATCTTCCACCAAAAAAAACACCCAACCCTGAAAGTTTAATCTTATCATAAGCAAAGATACCTCATCTGGGTGAGTGACTAACCTAATGATACAGTAGGTTTTGTATTGTTAAAAGTTTCTCAGTGTCTTAGGTCACAATAACTTATGACATGAACAACCAATCAGCCCCTCCTATGAAAGTGAGAAAAAACTGGGGTTGATCAAGCCTAAGATTTTTCTTCACAACCATAAAGACAATGCATGAAGCCGGAAACCCTTGGGTGAGGAGGGAAATTCCTACACTGATTTCATAACCTGCTTTTCTTGATAGGTGACAGAACAGGACCCTACAGTT